>OZ024742.1:246767324-246812324 GCA_964016885.1 Eledone cirrhosa
AGGAGCTCAATCTTCGAGCAGTAAGTCATTATAATCTATATATATAAAACTGATGTTGTCTGTGTGTGTCCTCATTTTTTGCAATGTCTATACAAATCCGCATTTCTACTCCGATTGACTTCAAACATGCATTTATATATTCCTTGCCGTCTAAAGATATTAACTGCAGCTTTTATTTTTCAATTTTCTGTTGTTAAAGGGGTGTTAGGCGCCGGTTATCCATCTCCGTCGCGCTCTTATAATATCTGTCTGTATGCCTGGCTGTCTGCATTACGACATACTGACGAACATTGCTGACGTATTATGTTCGCTATCATCCGTTCGTTGCCAGGGAACGTCTTCACGAACCAAATTATCATCTTTCTGTTTTCCTTCGGTTGCAACGTTTTTCGAAATATTTACTTCTGCGTTCACAGATTGATATTTTTAGTTTCAGAAGATCCCGTTAAGGGTGAAAGTAGCGATTCTTTGCTTAAACTTTAATCTGTTATTTTAATCTATATATGTATATATATAAAACTGAGGAAGGATATATGTATGTATGTGTGTATGTGTGTGTGTGTGTGTGCAACCCGAGATGTACTCAACCGATCTTTTTCAAACTTTACATGTGTATTACTTATATTTCAGGGAGTGTTATGCACAAATTCAACTTTTTGATCTCCTATTAGGTGAAAAACTGCGTTTTTTTCAGCTTTTTATGGGTTTATTTTTAGGCGTTACGTCAGACCGATTTCCTTGAAATTGTAACTATGATTTAGTTAGTTTCTTCTTCATACCGTGAGCAAAGAAAATCCAACTTTTTTATGGCCTAGGGCCCGCATTAGGTGAAAAACTTCATTTTTTTCAGCTTTTTAGCGCTTTTTTGAGGCGTTACGTCTAGCCGATTTACCCGAAATTTCAGGGCATATTATGCACATAAAAAAATTCACTTTCTTGATCCCCTAGGGCCCGCATTAGGTGAAAACCTGCCTTTTTCCTGCTTCATCGAGGAAAATCTTAGATTATCCAGCCATCAGAGAATTCGGTTTATTTTCTTTACATATTGTCCAGGAATGCAGTTTTTCCACGATTAGGTCTGTTGGCGGCCCGCGTTTCAAAATACCTTATCCCGGGAAACGCCGGGTACCACTGCTAGTATATATATATACTGCCGAGATGAAACTGAGACACTGAACTTTCCAATACTCACAATATTTGTATGTGCATGTATATAATTATGTGTATATATGCGCGGTATGTGTGGCTATATGTGTGTGCATGTGTGTGTATATGTGTATGTTTATGGGTATATGAATGTATCTATGTGTGTATGTGCGTGTATGTGTGAGTATGTGTGTATGTGTGTGTATGTGTGTATGTGTGTGCATGTGTATATAAGTGTGTGTATGGGTGTATATGTATACAGGGTAACCTAGTTCTATGTATGCATGTATTTACCAATCTATCTGTCTCCGACCCTCTCTCTTTCCATCTACCTAGCTAGTTATCTCCCTATCTAACAACAAGGCAAGAATCGCAATGGATGCCTGTACATAGATAGGTACATACACAGAAAAAAGTAATTGCAATTTAGTGGGTATATGTTTAATAATCATTAAAGAAAATGTGGAATAAAATTATTGTAATTGATTTAATTTAAACGCATATAAAATGAAACACTGCTATGGCCCGAGTTACAAGGGGCAGGTCACTGATAATTGAATTCAACATTTTTACAGAGAGTGTTGTAATCAAGGAATAATTAAATATCTTTTTACTATAAATTTTTGACGGGTACTATGCTAATATATAAATAAATATCCAAACACATACATACACACACAAACGCGCGCACACACTCACACGCACACACACACACACACACACACACACACACACACACACACACACACACACACACACACACACACACACACACACACACACACACACACACACACACACACTCACACACACATGCACACATAAAATACAAATGACGTGACTCCACGCAGATTCGGTCTACCAAATTTCGCTCACACGGCAATTGGTCAATAGGGAAAGAAATAACGATAGTTATATAGAGAGATAGAGAGGGAGATAGAGAGATAGAGAGGGAGAGAGATAGAGAGGGAGAGATAGAGATAGATAGAGAGATATATAGATAGATAGAGAGAGAATGATTGTGGAAGGGAGAGAGGAAGGAGGGACAAAAGGAAGTGTTAGAATTATTATTCATAGTTAGAGATAAACTTGATGATGTCCTTCAATGTTAGACTTGATCAGATAATTATCGATCTATCTATCTTTGGCTGCCAATCAGTACTTTCTTATCTGGAGAACATCGGTGGAACATCACAGATGGTGATGATGATAATGACGACGGTGCTGCTGATGGCGATAATGATGATGATGATGGTGATGATGATTATGATGGTGATGGTGATGGTGGTGATGGTGATGATGGAGGTGATGGTGGTGATGGTGATGGTGGTGATGGTGGTGATGGTGATGATAATGATGATGATGATGATTATGATGATGGTGATGATGATGATGATGGTGATGGTGGTGGTGATTGATGGTGGTGGTGATGAGGATGATGATGATAATGATGGTGGTGACGATGGTGGTGGTGAATGTGGTGGTGGTGACGATGGTGGTGGTGGTGATGATGATGGTGGTGATGATGATGGTGGTGGTGATGATGGTGGTGATGATGATGGTGGTGGTGATGGTGGTGGTGATGGTGGTGGTGATGATGATGGTGGTGATGGTGGTGGTGGTGATGATGATGGAGGTGGTGATGATGATGATGGTGGTGATGGTGGTGGTGGTGATGATGGTGATGATGGTGGTGGTGATGATGGTGGTGGTGATGATGGTGATGATGGTGATGATGGTGGTGATGGTGGTGGTGGTGATGATGATGGAGGTGGTGATGGAGGTGGTGGTGATGATGGTGGTGATGACGATGGTGGTGATGATGATGGGGGTGATGGTGATGGTGGTGATGGTGATGGTGGTGATGATGGTGGTGATGGTGGTGGTGATGTGGTGATGATGGTGGTGATGATGGTGGTGATGACGATGGTGGTTGTGATGATGGTGGTGGTGATGATGGTGGGGATGGTGATGGTGGTGATGGTGATGGTGGTGATGATAAGGATATTTGGAAGCATCAGCCACTAGATAGTAATAAACATATCACCAATATCTTCTCATTTACCTTTCAATATTATAATATTATATTACCTTTATTGTGGTCTGTTTGTCTCTCTCTCCCCCCTCTCTTTAGCAAATAGAGAAAAAGTTTTAAAATAAATTTTAAAAAGTTTGCTGTACTTACTATATGTACCCTTACCGCGCGGTTTCAAATCCCAAAATAAATGGATAATCCAGGCGGACCAGCATTGAGAAGGGGATTCTCGTCAGAAGGTTCTTCTCGCTCGGAGAATATAAAATTGCCGAGTTCAAATCACAAACTGCCGCCATACAAAACTGTTCCCAGATGAGAGTGAATGAGGAAGGGACCAATTCTGTCTAGTGCCGTGTGTAAAGACAGAAGGCAAGGGTGGACAGGTCAATGTCCTGCCACTAGAAATAGCAGCAGTTCAAACAACATATATATAAATCAAAATTTAATATAAAAATGATGGCTTCTACAGGACTAGAACTGTTTCATTCGAAAGAGTGTCTTTACACAGTCGTATGTTACTAAGGTGCTCGGCAAATCGGTCCGCTAGACGGCATCCTATCTGTCCGATGTAGAAGGACCCACAAAGAGAACACCGTAGGGCGTAGACGACGTTGTGGATGACCTTGATCTCATGACAGTTTTAAATCCTTTTCAGTTCCCACTTTAAATCCTGGTACCGGTTAATTTTCTCCATCTACTTTTCTTGCACTCTTGTGTCAAAGGGCCAAGCTACAACTATAATGAAGCTAGATTTCTTTTTCTTGTCAAAAACCACCAGGCCAGGCCTATTGTATTTTAATGCTTTGTCCGTTTGTATCCTGGAATCCCATAGCACTTTCACCCGGTGGTTTTCTATCACCGACTCTGGTTTATGCTTATACCATTTCTGAGAATAAGGTAATTTGTTCAGTTTGCATAAATGGCAGTGAATCACTTTTCCTATGGATTGCCTCTATCCTTTATAGTGAGTCTGGCTAGAGTTCATACAGAGAGGGCTAGCGTTCCCCTTGTCTGTGAGGTGTTTCATTCACTTCGCTCAAAGGGCTTGCTCCTGTGCAGCCAGTAGCATTCCCTCTGTGACTTTCTGAAGGCATACTTTGTTTAACCAGTTCCATATCTGCGGATCTCTGAATTCGGTTTTCTTTAAAAAGATGCCTGGAAGGGCGATTTCATTTAGGTTGTTCCTCTTCTTTGTTGTTACTTGTTTCTTGGACATACCCTGGTCTATTGGTTCCTACTCCAATACAGCCTAAAGCACTGTCTCGTCTCAACAAGTGGATTCAACTCCTTCTAGCTCTTCTAGAAGAGTTTTAGGTTGCACATGAAGAGGGGTGGTTGATGGTAAACACTCTTCTTTCCAGTTCGTATCCTGCCTTAACTCTTTACAATGATATGAGACAAGGGTATGAGGGTAATGAAAAGCAATAAAGGAGATAGACTATCTTCTTTGAAGATACCTCTCTTGATTTCATGCTTCCCAAGGATTCTCCCGCTGATATTACCTATGTCTCCCAGGTCTACATGCTATTACTTGAAAATGTCCAGACAATTGATTATCCAATAATGAGAAACCATATGGTATACCTTCTTGTAATCTATACATCCCATGGCAAGACCAATATGCTTCTTCTTGCAGTTCCTTATAATCGTCTTGTCAATAAGTAACTGGGCTTTTGTACTTCGGAACATCATTCGGAATCCTTTTTGTTCCTCCAGCAATAGGTTGTTTATGTCTAGGTGGTGGCAGATTTCCGCAGACATAGTGCTTCTTAGTAATTTCCACATGAAGGACAGACATGTGATAGGCCTCTAGTTGATAACGTCATTTCTGGGTCATAGCTGCCTTTGTTAAACAGATTGGGCCTCTAATATGTGGCAAAGTTAGGAAAATGATATGTGGTCAGGAGGGGTCAGTACGGATTTGCAAGCACACAGTATCTCACAGCACCACAAGACCATTCAAGAGCTGTCCACTAATAGGGTGCAGAGTCAAACGCAATATGTACAGTAATGTGTACTCTATTGTACAGAGGGATATTGTACACAACTATACAATGTAGTACAAACTATACTGTACTGTATATATCTCTATACAACAGTTCATTAAAGTTTTGTAGAGTACTAAACTGCATACTATACAACTATAAAGTACTGTAAACCACAGCACAGACCAGTACATACACAACTATACTGTACAGGACAGCCAAACAAAGCTATACAGTATAATACATAACTATAGAGTACAGTACACGACTATACAGTACTGTGCAATACTGCCGGCACATTATAGTTTAATAAAGTATAGTAGACAATTATACAGTACAGTACAATAAAACATGTACTGTGATGCACTGTATAGGTGTGTTTAACTTAGTCATATACTGTTCAGTACGTGTGGTATGCATGAACCCGTAACTTCTGAGTGAGTAGTAGGGACGCCATATTGACATACGGCGTTTCTTAGGCACTTTTAAACATGGCGAAGCCCACCTTCTCTCCGGGTTTTAATGCAGCAGATTTTCAGAGAAGGAGAGAAAGTGTGTGTGTGTGTGTGTGTGTGTGTGTATGTGTGTGTGTGAGGGAGAGAGAGGGGAGGCAAGAGGGGCAGAGAAAGATAGAGAAGGATAGAGAGAGAGGACAAGGATGAGGGGTGAGTCAGATATAAATAGACGGGGGTGATAACTATTGAACTGGAGATAGATATAGAGAGGGAAGGGGGGAGAGAGAGAGAGGGAGAGAAAGATAGAGAGAGCAGGAGAGAAAGAGCGATAGAGAGAGTGAAGGAGAGAGAGAGAGAGGGCGAGAGAGGGAGAGAGAGTGAGAGAGAGAGAGAGAGAGAGAGAGAGAGAGAGAGAGAGATAATGAGAGAGGACGGGAGTTAGAAAGTGATATAGGGAAGAATCGACCCTAGTAATAAACTGGTACTTCTTTATTGACCTAGAATGGTTAAAAGGCAAAGTTGATCTGGGCTGGATTTGAACTCAGGGAGCAGAGAGCCCGAACGAATGTCACAGAAAACTCTATCTGGCGTTGTAAGGAAACTGCGAATTAGTCGCTTACTGTGGAGTAAGATGGAGTAATTTGCAAAATTATGTACTCCAAATTACGTTTTATTGTACAGTTGCGACCTTTACTGTACTGTACTGAGATATAATGTTCTGCTATGTAATACACTGCACTATATCTTTGTATACTGATCTGTACTGTACTGTGATATAATGTTCTGCTATGTAATACACTGTACTATATCTGTGTATATTGATCTGTACTGTACTGTGATATAATGTTCTGCTATGTAATACACTGTAGTATATCTGTGTATACTGATCTGTACTGTACTGTGATGTAATGTTCTGCTATGTAATACACTGTAGTATATCTGTGTATACTGATCTGTACTGTACTGTGATGTAATGTTCTGCTATGTAATACACTGCACTATATCTTTGTATACTGATCTGTACTGTACTGTGATATAATGTTCTGCTATGTAATACACTGTACTATATCTGTGTATACTGATCTGTACTGTACTGTGATATAATGTTCTGCTATGTAATACTCTGTACTATATCTTTGTATACTGATCTGTACTGTACTGTGATGTAATGTTCTGCTATGTAATACACTGTACTATATCTTTGTATACTGATCTGTACTGTACTGTGCTGTAATGTTCTGCTATGTAATACACTGCACTATATCTTTGTATACTGATCTGTACTGTACTGTGATGTAATGTTCTGCTATGTAATACTCTGCACTATATCTTTGTATACTGATCTGTACTGTACTGTGATGTAATGTTCTGCTATGTAATACACTGTACTATATCTTTGTATACTGATCTGTACTGTACTGTGATGTAATGTTCTGCTATGTAATACTCTGTACTATATCTTTGTATACTGATCTGTACTGTGCTGTAATGTTCTGCTATGTAATACTCTGTACTATATCTTTGTATACTGATCTGTACTGTACTGTGGTGTAATATTCTGCTATGTAATACTCTGTACTATATCTTTGTATACTGATCTGTACTGTACTGTGATGTAATGTTCTGCTATGTAATACACTGCACTATATCTTTGTATACTGATCTGTACTGTACTGTGATGTAATGTTCTGCTATGTAATACTCTGTACTATATCTTTGTATACTGATCTGTACTGTACTGTGATATAATGTTCTGCTATGTAATACTCTGTACTATATCTTTGTATACTGATCTGTACTGTACTGTGATATAATGTTCTGCTATGTAATACACTGTACTATATCTTTGTATACTGATCTGTACTGTACTGTGCTGTAATGTTCTGCTATGTAATACACTGCACTATATCTTTGTATACTGATCTGTACTGTACTGTGATGTAATGTTCTGCTATGTAATACTCTGCACTATATCTTTGTATACTGATCTGTATTGTACTGTGATGTAATGTTCTGCTATGTAATACACTGTACTATATCTTTGTATACTGATCTGTACTGTACTGTGATGTAATGTTCTGCTATGTAATACTCTGTACTATATCTTTGTATACTGATCTGTACTGTGCTGTAATGTTCTGCTATGTAATACTCTGTACTATATCTTTGTATACTGATCTGTACTGTACTGTGATGTAATGTTCTGCTATGTAATACTCTGTACTATATCTTTGTATACTGATCTGTACTGTACTGTGATGTAATGTTCTGCTATGTAATACACTGCACTATATCTTTGTATACTGATCTGTACTGTACTGTGATGTAATGTTCTGCTATGTAATACTCTGTACTATATCTTTGTATACTGATCTGTACTCTACTGTGATATAATGTTCTGCTATGTAATACTCTGTAATATATCTTTGTATACTGATCTGTACTGTACTGTGATATAATGTTCTGCTATGTAATACACTGTACTATATCTTTGTATAATGATCTGTACTGTATTATGATATAATGTTCTGCTATGTAATACACTGTACTATATCTTTGTATACTGATCTGTACTGTACTGTGCTGTAATGTTCTGCTATGTAATACACTGTACTATATCTTTGTATACTGATCTGTACTGTACTGTGATGTAATGTTCTGCTATGTAATACACTGTACTATACCTTTGTATACTGATCTGTACTGTACTGTGATATAATGTTCTGCTATGTAATACACTGTACTATATCTTTGTATACTGATCTGTACTGTACTGTGATGTAATGTTCTGCTATGTAATACACTGCACTATATCTTTGTATACTGATCTGTACTGTACTGTGATATAATGTTCTGCTATGTAATACTCTGTACTATATCTTTGTATACTGATCTGTACTGTACTGTGATATAATGTTCTGCTATGTAATACACTGTACTATATCTTTGTATACTGATCTGTACTGTACTGTGATGTAATGTTCTGCTATGTAATACACTGTAGTATATCTTTGTATACTGATCTGTACTGTACTGTGATGTAATGTTCTGCTATGTAATACACTGCACTATATCTTTGTATACTGATCTGTACTGTACTGTGATATAATGTTCTGCTATGTAATACACTGTACTATATCTTTGTATACTGATCTGTATTGTACTGTGATGTAATGTTCTGCTATGTAATACACTGTAGTATATCTTTGTATACTGATCTGTACTGTACTGTGATATAATGTTCTGCTATGTAATACTCTGCACTATATCTTTGTATACTGATCTGTACTGTACTGTGATATAATGTTCTGCTATGTAATACACTGTAGTATATCTGTGTATACTGATCTGTACTGTACTGTGCTGTAATGTTCTGCTATGTAATACACTGTACTATATCTTTGTATACTGATCTGTACTGTACTGTGATGTAATGTTCTGCTATGTAATACACTGTACTATATCTGTGTATACTGACCTGTACTGTACTGTGATGTAATGTTCTGCTATGTAATACACTGCACTATATCTTTGTATACTGATCTGTACTGTACTGTGCTGTAATGTTCTGCTATGTAATACACTGCACTATATCTTTGTATACTGATCTGTACAGTACTGTGATATAATGTTCTGCTATGTAATACACTGCACTATATCTGTGTATACTGATCTGTACTGTACTGTGATATAATGTTCTGCTATGTAATACACTGTACTATATCTTTGTATACTGATCTGTACTGTACTGTGATGTAATGTTCTGCTATGTAATACACTGCACTATATCTTTGTATACTGATCTGTACTGTACTGTGATGTAATGTTCTGCTATGTAATACACTGTAGTATATCTTTGTATACTGATCTGTACTGTACTGTGATGTAATGTTCTGCTATGTAATACACTGTACTATATCTTTGTATACTGATCTGTACTGTACTGTGATATAATGTTCTGCTATGTAATACACTGTACTATATCTTTGTATACTGATCTGTACTGTACTGTGATGTAATGTTCTGCTATGTAATACACTGCACTATATCTTTGTATACTGATCTGTACTGTACTGTGATATAATGTTCTGCTATGTAATACACTGTACTATATCTGTGTATACTGATCTGTACTGTACTGTGATGTAATGTTCTGCTATGTAATACACTGTAGTATATCTTTGTATACTGATCTGTACTGTACTGTGATGTAATGTTCTGCTATGTAATACACTGTACTATATCTTTGTATACTGATCTGTACTGTACTGTGATATAATGTTCTGCTATGTAATACACTGTACTATATCTTTGTATACTGATCTGTACTGTACTGTGATGTAATGTTCTGCTTTGTAATACACTGTAGTATATCTTTGTATACTGATCTGTACTGTACTGTGATGTAATGTTCTGCTATGTAATACACTGTACTATATCTTTGTATACTGATCTGTACTGTACTGTGATATAATGTTCTGCTATGTAATACACTGTACTATATCTGTGTAAACTGATCTGTATTGTACTGTGATGTAATGTTCTGCTATGTAATACACTGTAGTATATCTTTGTATACTGATCTGTACTGTACTGTGATGTAATGTTCTGCTATGTAATACACTGTACTATATCTTTGTATACTGATCTGTACTGTACTGTGATATAATGTTCTGCTATGTAATACACTGTACTATATCTGTGTATACTGATCTGTACTGTACTGTGATGTAATGTTCTGCTTTGTAATACACTGTAGTATATCTTTGTATACTGATCTGTACTGTACTGTGATATAATGTTCTGCTATGTAATACACTGTACTATATCTGTGTATACTGATCTGTACTGTACTGTGATGTAATGTTCTGCTATGTAATACACTGTAGTATATCTTTGTATACTGATCTGTACTGTACTGTGATATAATGTTCTGCTATGTAATACTCTGCACTATATCTTTGTATACTTATCTGTACTGTACTGTGATATAATGTTCTGCTATGTAATACACTGCACTATATCTTTGTATACTGATCTGTACTGTACTGTGCTGTAATGTTCTGCTATGTAATACTCTGTACTATATCTGTGTATACTGATCTGTACTGTACTGTGCTGTAATGTTCTGCTATGTAATACACTGTACTATATCTTTGTATACTGATCTGTACTGTACTGTGATGTAATGTTCTGCTATGTAATACACTGTACTATATCTGTGTATACTGACCTGTACTGTACTGTGATGTAATGTTCTGCTATGTAATACACTGCACTATATCTTTGTATACTGATCTGTACTGTACTGTGCTGTAATGTTCTGCTATGTAATACACTGCACTATATCTTTGTATACTGATCTGTACTGTACTGTGATATAATGTTCTGCTATGTAATACACTGTACTATATCTGTGTATACTGATCTGTACTGTACTGTGATATAATGTTCTGCTATGTAATACACTGTACTATATCTTTGTATACTGATCTGTACTGTACTGTAATGTAATGTTCTGCTATGTAATACACTGCACTATATCTTTGTATACTGATCTGTACTGTACTGTGATATAATGTTCTGCTATGTAATACACTGTGCTATATCTGTGTATACTGATCTGTACTGTACTGTGATGTAATGTTCTGCTATGTAATACACTGTAGTATATCTTTGTATACTGATCTGTACTGTACTGTGATGTAATGTTCTGCAATGTAATACACTGTACTATATCTTTGTATATTGATCTGTACTGTACTGTGATATAATGTTCTGCTATGTAATACACTGTACTATATCTTTGTATACTGATCTGTACTGTACTGTGATGTAATGTTCTGCTATGTAATACACTGTACTATATCTGTGTATACTGATCTGTACTGTACTGTGATGTAATGTTCTGCTATGTAATACACTGTACTATATCTTTGTATACTGATCTGTACTGTACTGTGATATGATATTCTGCTATGTAATACACTGTACTATATCTTTGTATACTGATCTGTACTGTACTGTGATGTAATGTTCTGCTATGTAATACACTGCACTATATCTTTGTATACTGATCTGTACTGTACTGTGATATAATGTTCTGCTATGTAATACACTGTACTATATCTGTGTATACTGATCTGTAGTGTAATGTGATGTAATGTTCTGCTATGTAATACACTGTAGTATATCTTTGTATACTGATCTGTACTGTACTGTGATGTAATGTTCTGCTATGTAATACTCTGCACTATATCTTTGTATACTGATCTGTACTGTACTGTGCCGTAATGTTCTGCTATGTAATACTCTGCACTATATCTTTGTATACTGATCTGTACTGTACTGTGATATAATGTTCTGCTATGTAATACGCTGTACTATATCTGTGTATACTGATCTGTACTGTACTGTGATGTAATGTTCTGCTATGTAATACTCTGTACTATATCTTTGTATACTGATCTGTACTGTACTGTGATATAATGTTCTGCTATGTAATACACTGTACTATATCTTTGTATAATGATCTGTACTGTATTATGATATAATGTTCTGCTATGTAATACACTGTACTATATCTTTGTATACTGATCTGTACTGTACTGTGATGTAATGTTCTGCTATGTAATACACTGTACTATATCTTTGTATACTGATCTGTACTGTACTGTGATGTAATGTTCTGCTATGTAATACACTGTACTATACCTTTGTATACTGATTTGTACTGTACTGTGATATAATGTTCTCCTATGTAATACACTGTACTATATCTTTGTATACTGATCTGTACTGTACTGTGATATAATGTTCTGCTATGTAATACACTGTACTATATCTTTGTATACTGATCTGTACTGTACTGTGATATAATGTTCTGCTATGTAATACACTGTACTATATCTTTGTATACTGATCTGTACTGTACTGTGCTGTAATGTTCTGCTATGCAATACACTGTACTATATCTTTGTATACTGATCTGTACTGTACTGTGATATAATGTTCTGCTATGTAATACACTGTACTATATCTTTGTATACTGATCTGCACTGTACTGTGATGTAATGTTCTGCTATGTAATACACTGCACTATATCTTTGTATACTGATCTGTACTGTACTGTGATATAACGTTCTGCTATGTAATACTCTGTACTATATCTTTGTATACTGATCTGTACTGTACTGTGATATAATGTTCTGCTATGTAATACACTGTACTATATCTTTGTATACTGATCTGTACTGTACTGTGATGTAATGTTCTGCTATGTAATACACTGTAGTATATCTTTGTATACTGATCTGTACTGTACTGTGATGTAATGTTCTGCTATGTAATACACTGCACTATATCTTTGTATACTGATCTGTACCGTACTGTGATATAATGTTCTGCTATGTAATACACTGTACTATATCTTTGTATACTGATCTGTATTGTACTGTGATGTAATGTTCTGCTATGTAATACACTGTAGTATATCTTTGTATACTGATCTGTACTGTACTGTGATGTAATGTTCTGCTATGTAATACACTGTACTATATCTTTGTATACTGATCTGTACTGTACTGTGATATAATGTTCTGCTATGTAATACACTGTACTATATCTTTGTATACTGATCTGTACTGTACTGTGATGTAATGTTCTGCTATGTAATACACTGCACTATATCTTTGTATACTGATCTGTACTGTACTGTGATATAATGTTCTGCTATGTAATACACTGTACTATATCTGTGTATACTGATCTGTACTGTACTGTGATGTAATGTTCTGCTTTGTAATACACTGTAGTATATCTTTGTATACTGATCTGTACTGTACTGTGATGTAATGTTCTGCTATGTAATACACTGTACTATATCTTTGTATACTGATCTGTACTGTACTGTGATATAATGTTCTGCTATGTAATACACTGTACTATATCTGTGTATACTGATCTGTACTGTACTGTGATGTAATGTTCTGCTATGTAATACACTGTAGCATATCTTTGTATACTGATCTGTACTGTACTGTGATGTAATGTTCTGCTATGTAATACACTGCACTATATCTTTGTATACTGATCTGTACTGTACTGTGATATAATGTTCTGCTATGTAATACACTGTACTATATCTGTGTATACTGATCTGTACTGTACTGTGATGTAATGTTCTGCTTTGTAATACACTGTAGTATATCTTTGTATACTGATCTGTACTGTACTGTGATGTAATGTTCTGCTATGTAATACACTGTACTATATCTTTGTATACTGATCTGTACTGTACTGTGATATAATGTTCTGCTATGTAATACACTGTACTATATCTTTGTATACTGATCTGTACTGTACTGTGATGTAATGTTCTGCTATGTAATACACTGCACTATATCTTTGTATACTGATCTGTACTGTACTGTGATATAATGTTCTGCTATTTAATACACTGTACTATATCTGTGTATACTGATCTGTACTGTACTGTGATGTAATGTTCTGCTATGTAATACACTGTAGTATATCTTTGTATACTGATCTGTACTGTACTGTGATATAATGTTCTGCTATGTAATACTCTGCACTATATCTTTGTATACTTATCTGTACTGTACTGTGATATAATGTTCTGCTATGTAATACACTGTACTATATCTTTGTATACTGATCTGTACTGTACTGTGCTGTAATGTTCTGCTATGTAATACTCTGTACTATATCTGTGTATACTGATCTGTACTGTACTGTGCTGTAATGTTCTGCTATGTAATACACTGTACTATATCTTTGTATACTGATCTGTACTGTACTGTGATGTAATGTTCTGCTATGTAATACACTGTACTATATATGTGTATACTGACCTGTACTGTACTGTGCTGTAATGTTCTGCTATGTAATACACTGCACTATATCTTTGTATACTGATCTGTACTGTACTGTGATATAATGTTCTGCTATGTAATACACTGTACTATATCTGTGTATACTGATCTGTACTGTAATGTGATATAATCTTCTGCTATGTAATACACTGTACTATATCTTTGTATACTGATCTGTACTGTACTGTAATGTAATGTTCTGCTATGTAATACACTGCACTATATCTTTGTATACTGATCTGTACTGTACTGTGATATAATGTTCTGCTATGTAATACACTGTGCTATATCTGTGTATACTGATCTGTACTGTACTGTGATGTAATGTTCTGCTATGTAATACACTGTAGTATATCTTTGTATACTGATCTGTACTGTACTGTGATGTAATGTTCTGCAATGTAATACACTGTACTATATCTTTGTATATTGATCTGTACTGTACTGTGATATAATGTTCTGCTCTGTAATACACTGTACTATATCTTTGTATACTGATCTGTACTGTACTGTGATGTAATGTTCTGCTATGTAATACACTGTACTATATCTGTGTATACTGATCTGTACTGTACTGTGATGTAATGTTCTGCTATGTAATACACTGTACTATATCTTTGTATACTGATCTATTCTGTACTGTGATATGATATTCTGCTATGTAATACACTGTACTATATCTTTGTATACTGATCTGTACTGTACTGTGATGTAATGTTCTGCTATGTAATACACTGCACTATATCTTTGTATACTGATCTGTACTGTACTGTGATATAATGTTCTGCTATGTAATACACTGCACTATATCTTTGTATACTGATCTGTACTGTACTGTGATATAACGTTCTGCTATGTAATACTCTGTACTATATCTTTGTATACTGATCTGTACTGTACTGTGATATAATGTTCTGCTATGTAATACACTGTACTATATCTTTGTATACTGATCTGTACTGTACTGTGATGTAATGTTCTGCTATGTAATACACTGTAGTATATCTTTGTATACTGATCTGTACTGTACTGTGATGTAATGTTCTGCTATGTAATACACTGCACTATATCTTTGTATACTGATCTGTACCGTACTGTGATATAATGTTCTGCTATGTAATACACTGTACTATATCTTTGTATACTGATCTGTATTGTACTGTGATGTAATGTTCTGCTGTGTAATACACTGTAGTATATCTTTGTATACTGATCTGTACTGTACTGTGATATAATGTTCTGCTATGTAATACTCTGCACTATATCTTTGTATACTGATCTGTACTGTACTGTGATATAATGTTCTGCTATGTAATACACTGTAGTATATCTGTGTATACTGATATGTACTGTACTGTGCTGTAATGTTCTGCTATGTAATACACTGTACTATATCTTTGTATACTGATCTGTACTGTACTGTGATGTAATGTTCTGCTATGTAATACACTGTACTATATCTGTGTATACTGACCTGTACTGTACTGTGATGTAATGTTCTGCTATGTAATACACTGCACTATATCTTTGTATACTGATCTGTACTGTACTGTGCTGTAATGTTCTGCTATGTAATACACTGCACTATATCTTTGTATACTGATCTGTACAGTACTGTGATATAATGTTCTGCTATGTAATACACTGTACTATATCTGTGTATACTGATCTGTACTGTACTGTGATGTAATGTTCTGCTATGTAATACACTGTAGTATATCTTTGTATACTGATCTGTACTGTACTGTGATGTAATGTTCTGCTATGTAATACACTGTACTATATCTTTGTATACTGATCTGTACTGTACTGTGATATAATGTTCTGCTATGTAATACACTGTACTATATCTTTGTATACTGATCTGTACTGTACTGTGATGTAATGTTCTGCTATGTAATACACTGCACTATATCTTTGTATACTGATCTGTACTGTACTGTGATATAATGTTCTGCTATGTAATACACTGTACTATATCTGTGTATACTGATCTGTACTGTACTGTGATGTAATGTTCTGCTTTGTAATACACTGTAGTATATCTTTGTATACTGATCTGTACTGTACTGTGATGTAATGTTCTGCTATGTAATACACTGTACTATATCTTTGTATACTGATCTGTACTGTACTGTGATATAATGTTCTGCTATGTAATACACTGTACTATATCTGTGTATACTGATCTGTACTGTACTGTGATGTAATGTTCTGCTATGTAATACACTGTAGCATATCTTTGTATACTGATCTGTACTGTACTGTGATGTAATGTTCTGCTATGTAATACACTGCACTATATCTTTGTATACTGATCTGTACTGTACTGTGATATAATGTTCTGCTATGTAATACACTGTACTATATCTGTGTATACTGATCTGTACTGTACTGTGATGTAATGTTCTGCTTTGTAATACACTGTAGTATATCTTTGTATACTGATCTGTACTGTACTGTGATGTAATGTTCTGCTATGTAATACACTGTAGTATATCTTTGTATACTGATCTGTACTGTACTGTGATATAATGTTCTGCTATGTAATACACTGTACTATATCTTTGTATACTGATCTGTACTGTACTGTGATGTAATGTTCTGCTATGTAATACACTGCACTATATCTTTGTATACTGATCTGTACTGTACTGTGATATAATGTTCTGCTATGTAATACACTGTACTATATCTGTGTATACTGATCTGTACTGTACTGTGATGTAATGTTCTGCTATGTAATACACTGTAGTATATCTTTGTATACTGATCTGTACTGTACTGTGATATAATGTTCTGCTATGTAATACTCTGCACTATATCTTTGTATACTTATCTGTACTGTACTGTGATATAATGTTCTGCTATGTAATACACTGTACTATATCTTTGTATACTGATCTGTACTGTACTGTGCTGTAATGTTCTGCTATGTAATACTCTGTACTATATCTGTGTATACTGATCTGTACTGTACTGTGCTGTAATGTTCTGCTATGTAATACACTGTACTATAACTTTGTATACTGATCTGTACTGTACTGTGATGTAATGTTCTGCTATGTAATACACTGTACTATATCTGTGTATACTGACCTGTACTGTACTGTGCTGTAATGTTCTGCTATGTAATACACTGCACTATATCTTTGTATACTGATCTGTACTGTACTGTGATATAATGTTCTGCTATGTAATACACTGTACTATATCTGTGTATACTGATCTGTACTGTACTGTGATATAATGTTCTGCTATGTAATACACTGTACTATATCTTTGTATACTGATCTGTACTGTACTGTAATGTAATGTTCTGCTATGTAATACACTGCACTATATCTTTGTATACTGATCTGTACTGTACTGTGATATAATGTTCTGCTATGTAATACACTGTGCTATATCTGTGTATACTGATCTGTACTGTACTGTGATGTAATGTTCTGCTATGTAATACACTGTAGTATATCTTTGTATACTGATCTGTACTGTACTGTGATGTAATGTTCTGCAATGTAATACACTGTACTATATCTTTGTATATTGATCTGTACTGTACTGTGATATAATGTTCTGCTCTGTAATACACTGTACTATATCTTTGTATACTGATCTGTACTGTACTGTGATGTAATGTTCTGCTATGTAATACACTGTACTATATCTGTGTATACTGATCTGTACTGTACTGTGATGTAATGTTCTGCTATGTAATACACTGTACTATATCTTTGTATACTGATCTGTACTGTACTGTGATATGATATTCTGCTATGTAATACACTGTACTATATCTTTGTATACTGATCTGTACTGTACTGTGATGTAATGTTCTGCTATGTAATACACTGCACTATATCTTTGTATACTGATCTGTACTGTACTGTGATATAATGTTCTGCTATATAATACACTGTACTATATCTGTGTATACTGATCTGTAGTGTAATGTGATGTAATGTTCTGCTATGTAATACACTGTAGTATATCTTTGTATACTGATCTGTACTGTACTGTGATGTAATGTTCTGCTATGTAATACTCTGCACTATATCTTTGTATACTGATCTGTACTGTACTGTGCCGTAATGTTCTGCTATGTAATACTCTGCACTATATCTTTGTATACTGATCTGTACTGTACTGTGATATAATGTTCTGCTATGTAATACGCTGTACTATATCTGTGTTTACTGATCTGTACTGTACTGTGATGTAATGTTCTGCTATGTAATACTCTGCACTATATCTTTGTATACTGATCTGTACTGTACTGTGATGTAATGTTCTGCTATGTAATACACTGTACTATATCTTTGTATACTGATCTGTACTGTACTCTGATGTAATGTTATGCTATGTAATACTCTGCACTATATCTTTGTATACTGATCTGTACTGTACTGTGATATAATGTTCTGCTATGTAATACACTGTACTATATCTTTGTATACTGATCTGTACTGTACTGTGCTGTAATGTTCTGCTATGTCATACACTGCACTATATCTTTGTATACTGATCTGTACTGTACTGTGCTGTAATGTTCTGCTATGTCATACACTGCACTATATCTTTGTATACTGATCTGTACTGTACTGTGCTGTAATGTTCTGCTATGTCATACACTGCACTATATCTTTGTATATTGACCTGTACTGTACTCTATAGGTGTGTTTTGCGTTGCACTGTATTCTCTTCTATAAATGTGTACTCTACTGTTCTGTATTGTATATGTGTATTTTATACTACACTGTACAGTTATGTACATGAAAATCATATTTTCACAGAAACAGCAAAACGTCCTTAATTATTGGAAATTTCACTTTATGCTTTGAAACCAGCTAAGTGTATTATGGCCTGAAGTTTGTATTTAAATACTTTCTTTAAGAATGATATATATATATATATATATATATATATATATATATATATATATATATATATATATATATATATAGATACAGATATACACTATACGCCAACACACAGACACACTCAAATATATGTGTGTATATGCATATGTATATATATTTATAAGCTAATAAAAGTACATATAGAGAAATATATGTGTGCGTATCTGCATGTATATATATATATATATATATATATATATATGTGTGTGTGTGTGTGTATGCGTGTGTATGTATATGTGTGTGTGTGTGCGCGTCAGTACAAAATGTAAAAAGAAAAAATTATTAAAAAAAAAATACCTGTTTCTTTGTGTTTCTATGTTTAAAAATGAAACAAATCATTGAAAATAGGCTTTCAAGATATGCACGTATCCGGGAAAATATATTTCTCTGTAGACTTACATAGGTAGTTAGATATATGTGGCTATTGATATAAACACGCATTCTCAAGTACAATTCTTTCTTTCTCTTTCTCTCGCTCTCCTTGCACACACACACACACATACACGCATATATTTATAAATATATATATATATATATATATATATATATATATATATATGTATATACACATACATACATACATTTATACATCCATACATCCAAACATTTATATATATATGTGTACACACACACACAAACACACACATATATATATATATATGTGTATGTAAATATATATGTAGTATATATATATATGTATGTATGTATACCGGTATGTGTGTGGACTCAAATAATTATGCGTATAATTAAATATAACGATGGCATTGCAAAATATTGCAATTCTCAAGTCCATGAACACACACTCAGAACACACACTCAGTCATATACACGCGCACACACACACACACATATATATATATGCACACCCATAGATAGGCCTGGCAAATTACTACCTTTTTGTAAATGCAACTCATGAATTAAATCGTTATTTCTAAGTTGAAGCTTTATTAGATTAAACCCTGTTACAACCAAAAGTCTCTTTACATTTTCACTTTATATGTTACAAATAACAACTAAATAAAATAAAATAAAAATTGTTGATCGGCTTTCGTTAAATCGGACCGAGGAAACAATGTTTCCGTTGGTCTTTCCAATTGCTAATAGTATCTATCGGTCGCAACTCCAGGTAGAATGAGCAACGTGAAATAAAGTGTCTTGCTCAAGGACATAACGCATCGCCGGATCCAGGAATGGAACTTACAACCTCACTATTGCGAATCCAGTTTTCTAACCAATCATCCACACGCCTTCACAACTATAACAACTAAATCTGTTCCTGGCTGTGTACTCGAACGTGTGACTGAGTCTCTCTTCGTGGTCGCTCGGTCTGCTAGGCATAGCAGTTCATTGTCTCCGTTTAGTCGTTTATGTGGACTTCAATCTGCTACAATCATTTGACAGTAATTTACATATCTTGAGGCGGGACATTACTACTGATTTCATGGAGTGGCGGGCTCCAACATTTAGAGGAGGTATCGTAATATCACAACTGGAATCGATCTTCAACAAATGTCTACTCAAGGTGATACCTACGCCATGAAATATATAAGAAATGAGTCATTACATATTTAATTGGGTTCATTTTACAGAAACATAGTTCAACTCCAGTGAATATACATAAAGGAACGATAGACTTTCGTCAAATCGGATCAAGGAAACAATGTTTCCATTTGTCTTTCCAATGGCTAATACTATATATCGGTCGCGACTCTAGGTAGATGGAACAACGTGAAATAAAATGTCTTGCTCAAGGACATAACGAATCGCGCGGTCCGGGAATCGAAGTCACAACCTCACGATTGCGAATCCAATTCTCTAACCACCCAGCCACATGCCTTCACATATACATAAGGCACCTATATTAATAGGCTGCTTTTAGTCAATACGTCTCCAAAATATATTTTATATATTTCAAGATATTATTGTAAGTGATAGGGCATATAAGACCCTTGATTACGTATTTCCTTACGGTTGTTTAAATAATACAGATACATTTGATGACATCCGAATTATGCTTGAAAAACGGTTAAAGGTATATATATCATCTTTGCTTATTTGCCAGGATATAGTATTTTGTGTAGAGTATGGATAATATTATATCTGCCATTAAAGAGAACTGAGCCTGACCATCCTGTAATAATAATAATGGTTTCTTATTTAGACACAAGGTCAGCAATTTTTGGGGAAGGGAAAGTCGATTAAATTGATCCCAGTGCGTGACTGGTACTTTATTTTATGAACCCTGTAAGGATGAAAGGCTAAGTTAACCCCGGCAGGATTTGAACTTTGACCATTAAGGGCCGTAACTCTATGCTGCAAAGCATGGTGTCTGACTCTCTACCATTACTGTCAATCCACCGCCCTTGTAATAATAATAATACCAATGGTAATAATATATATATATACACATGAGGAGAAAAGAGAAAGACAGACATCTCTCTCATCTCTCTCTCTCTCTCTCTCTCTCTCTCTCTCTCTCTCTCTCTCTCTCTCTCTATATATATATATATATATATATATATATATATATATATATATATATATACATATACGTATATATATATATATATATATATATATATATACATATATATATATATATATACGTATATGTATATATATATATATATATATATATATATATATATATATATATATATATATATATATATATATATATATATACATATACGTATATATATATATATATATATATATATATATACGTATATATATATATATATATATATATACATATACGTATATATATATATATATATATATACATATACGTATATATATATATATATATATATACGTATATATATATATATATATATATATATATATATATATATATATATATATATATATATATATATATACATATACGTATATATATATATATATATATATATATATATATATATATATATATATATATATATATATATATATATATATATACATATACGTATATATATACATATACGTATATATATACATATACGTATATATATATATATATATATATATATATATATATATATATATATATATATATATATATATATGTATATATATATACATATACGTATATATATATATATATATGTATATATATATATATATATATGTATATATATATATATATATATATGTATATATATATACATATACGTATATATATATATATGTATATATATATACATATACGTATATATATATATATATATGTATATATATATATACATATACGTATATATATATATATATATATATATATATATATATATATATATATATATATATATATATATATATATATATATATATATATATATACATATACGTATATATATATATATATATGTATATATATATACATATACGTATATATATATATATATATATATATATATATATATATATGGCAGATAAACAGGCAGATTAACAGCTAGTAATATGTATAACCACAAAACCTCCACTAACACAATTCACAATAATTATGAAAGACATTTTGAAATATTTGGCAATCGTTCTAAACATTTATTGCTGTCTTCGTGACAGAATCTTAGGTGGGATTCAAACCTAAATTTAGTTCAGAACTTAATGGATTGGTATCGGTGAAGAGACCAACTTTGGACATTTGCCATTCACAAATAAACAGTAAGACAGTACAACAATGAAAACAACGGTATATACATAGAGTAAAAAAAAACAAACAAAAACAAACAAAACAAATAAAACAAAAAGCAAAAAACAAAAACAAAAAAAACGACAATTGATACAGAGAAAGTATAGAGATCGATAAATAAATGGAGATAAAGGAAGAAGTGTTATACGTAGTCGTTAAAGACACCCAACACCGCTTGACCTTTGAACGGCAAAGAAAATATTTGGATATCTATTTATTATATACAATGTATACTTCTTCAGTGTTCTATTTTTGTAATTTATCACGCTTTGTAGTCATTAATTACACACAAATATGACAGTAAAGGGAGATAAACAAAAATTGACAAATCTTTAATGAAGACGTTGGTTTCTATTTGAAATTATGAATTTCTGCGGTCGCCATTTTATTTTTTGGTTTTCTTTCTATTTTGTTAATTTCGTTCTTCTTCGTTTTTACCTAACACTTTTGTATTTATGCTTGGTTGTTTGTTATTTATTGTTATAGCTATTAATTAAATATATTAATTAATTATATAAATATATAATTAAAATCAAATCAATTCTGCGATACTCTGAAATGTTTAATGTTATATACTTACACCAATAGATATATGTAAATCTTGTATATTTAATGGTTCAGTTATCCCTTCAAAGGAAGGATATATTTCACTGATGAAGCTAGAACAAAAGGTACGATTTTATCCCATTAATGGTATTGGTTTGCCTTTTTGAACTTTATTAATGTAATTGTTATTATTATTATTATTAGTATTGCTATTATTATTGTCATTAATATCATTATTCTAGGGCAGTGAAAGGCGACGAATTGGCAAAAACTTTAAAGCGTCTAACAAATGGATTTTTTGCTTTTAGTTACGGCCCTTTACGTTCTATATTCAGATCCCATGAAGGTCAACTTTCATCCTTCTGGAAGCAATACAATAAAGTACTAGTAAAGTACTTCTCCCCATAATTTACTGACGTTGTGCATATATTAGAAATGATTATTCTTAGGGTGGCAGATTGGCAGCATGTTTAAAACATCGGACAAAATGTTTTGTGACATTTAGTTACGGCCTGAGGTAAACTTTGCCTTTCATCATTCCGTAATCGATAAAATAAAGTACAAGATATGTACTTAGACGAGTCGGTCTAATCGATGTGCATCCAACGTAAATCATTGACTCTGTGCCTAAATTAGAAATAACTATTGTCATTGTTGTTACTATTATTATTGTTAATATAATTCATCATCATCCACATCATCATCATTATTAATATTATTATTATTATGATTAGAAACTTCTTTGAGTTCTAATCCTTTCGAAATCATGCCGAGTGTCAGCACATGAGGCAAAATTCGATAATGCACACATTTTACAATTAATTGTCTCACAAATGATGCAACAAGGGCACAAACAACAGTAAATGTTCTTGTAAAGTTTTAAAATTGATAATGTCCTTCTTCCTATTATTATTATTGTTCAAATCGGTGGGTCGGACACCATGCTTTGCAGCGTAGAGTTACGGCCCTTTATGATCTGAGTTCAAATTCCGCCGAAGTTAACTTTCCCTTTCATCCTTACGGGGTGGATAAAATAAAGTACCAGTAATACACTGGGGTGATTGCTGGCATTGTGCAAAAAGTAGAAACAATTATTATTGCTCAAATCCAGCCGAGGTTAGCTTTTCCATTCATCCTTACGGAGTCGATAAAATACAGCATCAGTAATGCACTGAGGTCGATTTAATCGACTTGCCCCTCTCCCCAAAATTGTTGGCCAAAAGTAGAAACAATTATTATTATTATTAGCAGACATGCGCTCAGGCTACGGCTTCTCAACTTCTCCCTCGACGGTGATCAGGTGTGGTCGCCCTTTGCTAGACGCATGTTTCGCCAGCTCGTCTCCTTGGCGGAGCTGCAGTCCTAGGTCAAGCGAAGACCGAGAGGAAGCGCTTGGAGACTGAAATGTCTTCAGGCGCTTACAGCCCTCGACCAGTCGGGCAATACGATCGGTGGAAACTCCACCTTGGCGTTCTATAGAGGGTTACAGGAGGGAAAGAGCAACGACGTCCTTCGGGAGACTCTGGGCGTCAACGGAAATCAACTAGCCAATCTCATCGGGAGAACTTTCGGACCGGGGCCCATGGACAACTTCCAGAAATCCCTGGCCTGGCAATGCTACCGAGGAGCTTTGCCAGTTCGGGATAAACTCTACAGGCATGGAATTGCCGTCAGCCGGGCCTGTCCGAGATGCGCGCAGGGCGATGAAACCGTCCTGCACGCACTCGTCCAGTGTCAGAGCATTGCTGGCTTGTGGGTTTATGTCGAACACCTGCTGTCACGTGTAAAACGGATCAGGCTACCAGCTGAGTCCATCGTGAGAATTGCCCCGCCGCAGCGGAGGGAAGGCAGTTCTTATCTGCCTGGTGGTCATGGTAAAAGAGATCGTATGGTGGTCATGGTAAAAGAGATCGTATCGTGGACACGTCTGAAAGGGTTGAAGACGGGTACTTTCCTCTTCGGTGACGCCCTCATTAACTTTTTCAGGTTTCACCTGAAAATTAAAATCAGGGTGGAGAGGGAAGTGCTGCATTCCAGCCAGTTTGTTGAAAGGTGGGTGAGAGACGAAAGGATGGCTCGTGTGAATGGGCCTACCCTGAGCGTGTGCCTGCAACATCGTAGGAGGAAAACTGGAAGAGGGCACTTGCCCTAGCGGTCAGGGTAACCGTGGCTTTTTTGTGGGCTTTCTTCACGAGCGACCATCGGAAGTCTCCCCACTATTGGGGAATTTTTCATTGTTTTTTTTTGTTTTAGTCACATACTCTGTTTTTGTTTTTTACACGCAGAAATGCATGAGCATTCGTAAGGTGGAAGGCTTTTGCGTTTGTTGGTGATGTGGGATTTTATGTTAGCAGCCTATTTTCACTGTATTACCTATCCTAAGACTCTCCAATACTTTCTAAACCTTTCATGAAGGAAGCCATTTTAAATTTTATTTATATGAATGAGTTGGAGTGAATAACCCAACGAAACTTATGTACCTGTACATGTCACTGTTGTAACTAATTTATATATATATATATATATATATATATATATATGGGCGTTCGTGTGTATGTGTCTGAGTATGCGTATTTCAGTGTGAATGTGAACCTTGTCTTTTATCTGTGTCAATAATAGTTGGCTTTCCTGATGGTTTCTTTTGAATGTAGAAGCAATTTATATATTAAACATTTTGTTTACACTCTACTAATTTATTAAGTACTTTAGTAACCGTGGTTACCCCCGATTGAACCCGGAACTCACATATCACTTACCACCTATCCGTGCCCCTTAAAACCATCAGCAAGGAACCGTGCTGACCAAACTGGACATCAACACTTCGATGAAGAATATCCAAATTCCACCAAGGAAACAGTACTTAAAAATTCTGATCAGACGTCCAGAATAAGGCACCACCCAACAACAGACTACTTGGACCCTTTGAGGAGGACCTTTTCAGAATGATTAAAAACACAGACATACAGAAAAATAGACACAGACCCCCCCCCCCCCCCCCCATATATATATATATATATATATATATATATATATATATATATATATATATATATATATATATATATATATATATATATACAACATGCTTTGTCGCATATAGTTACGGCCTTTTACGTTCTGATTTCAAATCCCACCGAGGTTAGCTTTGCCTTTAATCCTTACGGAGTCGACAAAATAAGGTACCAGTAATACATTTGAGCAATGTTACTCGACATTCCCCTCCCAATCATTGGCCTTGTGCATAAATCAGAAATCATTATTTTTATGATTATTATTATGTATGTGTGTGTAAGGACGGTAGTTTTGCAGTATCGGTAGAGCGTCAGACACCATGCTTTACAGCATAGAGTTATGGGCCTTTATGTTCTGAGTTCAGATCCCGCCGATTGTCTTTCAGATCCGCAGATTGCCTTTCATCCTTACGGGGTCGATAAAATAAAGTACCACTCATGCACTGGGGTCGATTTAATCGACTTTCCCTTGCCCACAAATTGCTTACCTTATGCCTATATAAGAAACCCTTATTATGTGTGTGTGTACGTTATTATATTTATAGGTTTTGCCTTTGAAAATATATTGTCCCTCAACACACACAGACGAACAAACGACGCATAAGACAGAGACAGTCAAACACATACAAACATGTTATCGCAATTATAGAGTGGCATATAATCAAATATATGAAATTATTTGCCCTTAAAACATTTGCCAACATCAGTATATATATATATATATATTATATATATATATATATATATATATATTTATGTTCGCGTATATACGTACGTATGTAAGAATGTATACATGTTCATATATAACTATATTTAATAAGGGAATATGTTTTCAAAGGATGAAATCTCCGAGGCAGAAAACCAAATTTAGTCGTTTGAAAATAGAGGTAAACAGTGTAAAGGAATTGAATATTAAAAAGTAATTTCACATGAAATTGCAGACAGGGAGGAGTCGGTTCGAATTGGTTGATTCCTACTATATATATATATATAACCATATATATTTTTATATATTTTTATATTTTTATATCTGCTTGACCCGAATTAGACGGTCGTTTTTTCGCAGTGCGGATGATTATTTTAACCACCATCTCAGTGTGTTTGGCCTTTAACGTAAGTTGTAGCTCGAGCGCTTGCCACACAACTCGGAAGTGTTTTTCGTTAATTCCTGAGCTGAAACTCGATTCTCGCTAATTTTTACTTATATATATATATATATATATATAGATGTATGTAAAAGGTAAACAGAAATAAGAACACAATCGGTACAGTATATGGAAGGGACATATATATTAGGTTAACGCTTGATATAGCGGGAAGAGGGTCTTAACGTTTCGGACGAGTTCCACAACAGTTAGTTCACCATTCCGGAATAACCCTCCAGTGGCAGTGTTCTACTATTATACATACATATATATATATATTTAAAGGTTAAACAATGTTAAATGAATAAATCAAAGAATGAGTTTTACAATAGATTGGAAGCACTCCACAGTATGGTTTTCCGGAGTTATTAATATTAATTCAAAATATTAACAAAAATAGACATTAGTGCGATCAAGTATATTTTATTATACATATTTCAGAGGTACTGAGCTATCTTCAACAGTACGTCCTCATCAGATAAAATAAGATGATGCATGACATACCCTGACTTAGTAGATGGTTAAGATTCAGTCATGGTAGTGACTGAATCTTAACCATCTACTAAGTCAGGGTATGTCATGCATCATCTTATTTTATCTGATGAGGACGTACTGTTGAAGATAGCTCAGTACCTCTGAAATATGTATAATAAAATATACTTGATCGCACTAATGTCTATTTTTGTTAATATTTTGAATTAATATATATATATATATGTATGTATATATATATATATAGATATATATATTTCTAAAAGTGTTTGTAGTAGTAGTGTTAGTAGCAGTTGTAGTATTAATGGTAGAAGTAATGACAGTATTTGTGGTAGTAAAAGACGAAGTTTTGCAGTGAACGTAAGTACGTATTTTCTTTGTTAATTCGTTGTTGATCGGAAATTCCATTAAACACGCTCAAGCACACAGGATCACGCTTACATTTATATATACATACACTTACGCCAACAATTACTACTAAAGACCCCCCACGGTTACGAATGACCCTTGTATCTAGAAATTCCTCTCAGAGGCAAATGTCCGGACAAGGTTGTTTATGGAAGATAAACAGTCGTCCATGCTTACTAGCCACTCCCCTCCACCGATATTGTCCAAGAGAAATGAAATGCTTGGCACCAGTGACGTCGCACGTCATTTCTATAGCTGAATAAACTGGAGCAACGTGAAATAAAATGCTTGGCTGAAGGACACAACATAACTGAAAATTGAACTACCAACCTTCCGATTGTAAGCTTAACGCTCTAACTACAAAATCATGCGCCTTCACTATCTGTTTACTTATGTATACGTATCATAATATAATTGTTTCTACTTTTGGCACAAGGCCAGCAATTACCCCACTACATTACTGGTACATTATGTTATCGACCTCGTAAGGATAAAAGGCAAAGTGAACCTCGGCGGGATTTGAACTCACACCATAAAGGGGCATAACTCTATGCTGCAAAGCATGGCGTTCGACCTTCTACTGATACTGCAAAGCCCCCGCCTTTATATACGTATCATCATATAATAAAGGAGTGCGTCCTGGATATATTTTTTTACCTCGTTTGTAAAATAAGTTGGATTACTTGGAATAAATAATGAATGAATATTATATAATTTATGTACTAAATTTCGTAACTCTTGATTAAATATAAATAATTTTATATATAACTAGCAGAATGGCCAGGTGTTGCTCGGGATTTGCTCTAGGGTTCTTACATATTTGATATATATTTATCCTTATCGAGCCTCGTGAAATAAATACGTTTGTTTATATTTTGTTATTGTGTATACAAAAATATCTGTACACGAATATATATATATATATATATATATATATATATATATATATATATATATATATATAAGTATATGTTTTGTTTATACCATTACTTATTTGCATAGGTAAGTATATAATACCTGTATGTTTTGTGAAAGGAACGTTTCCACGAACCAAAGTATCGTCTTCCTGTCTTCCCCCGGTTGCAACGTTTTTTGAAATATCCACTTCTGCGTTTACAGATTGACTTTGTTAGTTTCAGAAGATCCCGTTAAGGGTGAAAGCAGCGATTCTTTGCTTAAACTTTAATCTGTTATTTTAATAAATATTTGCTCTACGGTTCTTATATATTTGATATATATTTATCCTTATCGAGCCCTCTTTGGATTTTAGTCTTCAAATTTATTATTATTACTCTCTCTCTCTCTCTCTCTCTCTCTCTCTCTCTCTCTCTCTCTATATATATATATATATATATATATATATATATATATTAAAATAACAGATTAAAGTTTAAGCAAACAATCGCTGCTTTCACCCTTAACGGGATCTTCTGAAACTAAAAAATCTTTGAACGCAGAAATAAATATTTCAAAAAGCGTTACACACTATACACACAAACACACACACACACACACACATATATATAGTGACGTCATAATGTAGTAATGCAGACAGCCAGACATACAGTCAGATATTATAAGGGCGCAACGTTATATCTATGTATCTATCTAAAACTAGCAGTAAAGCCCGGCGTTGCTCGGGGTCGCTCAGTAGCTGTGTTAAAGTTACAATGTTAAGTTTCTTTTTTGGCTTAAAAACTGTAGTGTCTACTGTGCAGACTTGCATGTGGTGTTTTTGATTAATATTCCCTCAACCAACAATATGCCTTATGAAGTTAAGAAAACATAACGATAACCCGAATGTTATAACAAAAGAGGATGCTGGGGATAAAAACTACACTGGTTATTTATTAACAAAGATCGAAAATGTAAACACTGCAACGCAGAGAAAAACATTAGCGTAACCAAATTATCAGTTATGTCTGTCTGCACGCCTATATCACCTCTCTGCACGACTGTCTGTCTGCACGCCTATATCACCTCTCTGCACGACTGTCTGTCTGCACGACTGTCTGTCTGCACGCCTAACGAAATTTACAGATACATATATTTTAAATAAACTTATATAATTTTTGCTTTTTTTTACGAAATATTTGCTTGTTTTACGTAGTCTTTAAATAGACTTGTTTTCAAGTAAAAATATTGTTTTAAAATGCTTTTAAATGGAAATGAAGCTTGTTTTACGTAGTCTTTAAATAGACTTGTTTTCAAGTAAAAATATTGTGTTAATGTCATTTTAAACGCTGAGAAAGCCAGCGTAATTTTTTACGTAAGACGCTCAATGTAAACAGAACAAAGGGAAATAACTGATAACTTACGCTCAAAAATCGATACATTATATTCGATTTCGTCACATAGGGTGGGTCAATTTGAAATATTTTTTTTCCGATGTCTTCGCTAGGGCTCAATGTACAAGTATAGCAATTTCGGTGCAATTCCGTGAGAGATTCTAAGAGGAGATGTGTGCCAAAAATCGATAGACAGACAGACAACCACAGTTTTATATATATAGATGAGAAAGTCAAAGAATTATAGAGAGAGATCGCTAAATCGCGTAATGCATACGTACATATATATATGTGTGCATGTATGTATATATATATACATACTACTGTACGTCTGTATACATATATGTATGTACGTGTACATACTTATATTTAAGTAACAGCCGTACTAAGAGTCAGAAATGAAATTTCGTTTCATTTTTTTCCGTTTATCGTTCTCGGTGCACCCGGCCGATTAACCCACTCGATATGCAAATTGGGCTACTCAGCCGTTAATATGCACTAGGTAAGTATATACGTTCAACAATCTGGCAGGAAGGTATACGTTGCTGACGATAGCTAATAAGCTTGAAACTAGTACAGCGTTCCTTTGTCAGTGTTGAACAAACGAGCAACGATGGTTGCTGGACACTACGGCTTAATACGGGATGTTTGTTTACAAACACACCGAGCATTATAATAAATGTTCGGTGAATCCATACGTACATATATATATATGTGTGCATGTATGTATATATATATACATACTACTGTACGTCTGTATACATATATGTATGTACGTATACATACTTATATTTAAGTAACAGCCGTACTAACCGATTACAGAAGACAGTGTAACACAGTCTCTCTTCAATTTCTGTGCATGTTCTCAATTACGATCTTATTTGGCATTTCATATCTACATAATGCATATAATATCAATATGCACACTACACATGCTAGAAGAAAACCAGCCCGACCTTTCGGATGTTTCTATTAGAATCCTCTGGAAGGTGGGTCTGAGGACACTACCACCACGACACACTCTCAGGAATTTAGTCGTTCAATGTAAGTGATCAGGGACTCATTAGCGTAGTGGTTAACACACTCGCCCGGGTTCCGAGAGATACGGAGTTCGATTGCGCGCAGATGCCACTGTAAATTATTATTTATAGGGATAAACTATTGACACTTTTACCAATGTTTCTTCAGTCAACCGGATGTCTACACTTACGAATATGTGTATATAATAATATAATGATAATGAAATTATTGTATACAGTGCTCAGGTGCACTACAACTCGTCAACGGTGCATGTTCTGAATAAGATAGGTGATGCAAATTCTAATATGTTTGTGTTCGGAATATATATACACACACGCACGCACGCACGCACGCACGCACGCACGCACGCACGCACGCACGCACGCACACACACACACACACACACACACACACACACACACACATATATATATATATATACACAGATACATATGTATATATATATAAATATATTTATGCATTTTGATTCATAAAGGTAGATAAAAGATCTATATGTCATGGATTTTATTAATTTATACGAACCTACGCCTGCCTAAATTTCTCGCTTTAGTTTTATATATATATATATATATATATATACAGAAAGAGAGAGAGAGGGAGAGAGAGAGAAAGTGAGAGAGAGAGAGAGAGAGAGAGAGAGAGAGAGAGAGAGAGAGAGAGAGAGAGAGAGAGAGGGCGATGGAAAAAGAGGGAATGACTCTCATAAACAGAGTGAGAGAGGGAGAGAAACGTAATGACTTCAAGAGGAGGAAATATTTAATCTTTGATCAATCGTTGGTCTTCTAATACAACCAATATAAGTGTAACCCACATTGAAACGATGCTCACACTACTACTACTACTACTACTACTACTACTACTACTACTACTACTACTACTACTACTACTACTACTACTACTACCAAGCCCAACGGACTGGTTCCTTTATGTGAAATATCTTGTAAGAAGAAGAAACATTATTAACTGGCAGTATCGGTAGAGAGTCGGACGCCATGCTTTCAAGCATAGTTACGTCCCTTTACGATCTGAGTTCAAATCCGGCCGAGGTTGACTTTGCCTTTCATCCTTACGGGGTCGATAAAATAAAGTACCAGTAATGCACTGGGTAATTGCTGGCCTTGTGCTTAAAGTAGAAACAAGTATCGGTAGAGAGTCGGACGCCATGCTTTCCAGCATAGTTACGTCCCTTTACGATCTGAGTTCAAATCCCGCCGAGGTTGACTTTGCCTTTCATCATTACGGGGTCGATAAAATAAAGTACCAGTAATGCACTGGGTAATTGCTGGCCTTGTGCCTAAAGTAGAAACAATTATTAACTGATTATATGAAATTTCTAATTTACGTCACTAAAGATATCTATGGCCTCGCTCCTATTTTAAGAATTAAACAAGGATTTATTTGTCTGTAAAATGTGTTTTTCCGTGGCCTCAACCTAAATGTTATGATACCAAGACGCCTGTAATCTCAAATTTACCAAAGTTATTTTGTTTCTGAGTACTACATACACTAGATTCCGAAATATACGGAACCCATACGTATCTACAATGGACAGTCTTCACCAGCCAAATTGCAACTTTAAACGACGAAACAAAGTATTTGGCAGTATCGGTAGAGGGTTGGACGCCATGCTTTCTAGCATAGTTACGTCCCTTTATAGTCTGAGTTCAAAACTCGCCGAGGTTAACTTTGCCTTTCATCCTTACGGGGTCGATAAAATAAAGTACCAGTAATGTACTGGGTTATTGCTGGCTTTGTGCCTAAAGTAGAAACAATTATTTTATAGAGATAATTTATTTATGTAAAAATATATATGGTTAATTTATATTAAATTTTATTAAAAGGCATCTTGGTTTTTCTTTAGGAATATACCTTAAGAAACGGTTTGGTAGTGTCAAGGATCACGTACTCATATGTTTTCTACCTCTAGATGTAGACGCAGCATAGCAGACTGCTTAAGCAGTTTGCCCCACAATCACTAGGTCCAGGGTTCGACGCAAGCTTTGTGAGAGAGATTGGTTAGATGGCAGTTCTTTGGATGCCCGTCTGATCAATTGTTAATTTCACGAGAAAAAGAGTTGCGTTAAATGAGCAACTGGAACACTCATCGTCGAAACCGGCGGAGGTCTATTCCTTCATTATATAGGAGGAATGAAGGTAGCGAATTGGTAGAGTTGTTTGGGTGTCGGATTAACAATGATTCGGTATTTGTTTCAGCTCATTGCTCTCTGAGTTCAAATGCCATCGAGATCAACTTTGCCGTTCATCCCGTGAAGGTTGATTAACAAAGAACCTGTCTAGTTCTTTAAACGCTTTCTCTTTAACAGTTTCTTTCTCTATCTAGAAGGAGATCCAGTCTGGAAAGGAATGAGCTTCGCCATTTTTCAAATGCCCAAGAGATACTGTGTGTCAGTACGGCGTCCCTACGATAACATGAGGAATTAAGAGCCTTTTACCTTAAATAAGGAAGTGAGAGACACAAGCTAAAATTATTCGCGTCTTTTATTTATCAGGTATTTAGGAAGTGCCAATGATACGTTGAACGTAAAGATGACTGTGTTGCATCGGGGATGTGCTGTAATGTTTTGTGTCCGTCATATTTGGTTGGTACGGGTGGTCTTGTTATACCGGTGTTGTGATGAAGATAAGTAAAGTTCTGTTGTAAAGTTTTGTGAGTATGTTCTTTAGTCCTTGATGTGTTAAATGGAAAAACGGTCTTACTCAATAAATCAGCGAAAACAACTCCAGGAAAAGTATTTTCTTAAAAGAACGCTGCAAAGCACAAACCCACTAAATCACATACACACAGAAACACCCCCGCATACACACAAACAGAGACGTGTGTATACATTTGTAAACAAGCACACATACACACAAAATCATACATATATAGGCACATATACTTACATATGTATGCAAGTATGTATGTATGTATATACGAATGTGTGTGTGTATGTGTGTGTGCGCACGTGTTTGTGTGTGTGTGTGTGTATCATGATTCTACTTATATATATTTCAGTTTATTGAGCTACACACACACACTCACACACACAGAACAAACGCGCTGCGCGCGCTCACGCATATATTTAGTTGAAGAAACAAAACAACAAAACAAAACAAAAATAGAAGACATAACACGGGATATGAAATTGAAATTATTTGCTTAACTGTGGAAAAATGAAAGTGAGTTAATTATGACGTTTCGGGATATGTCCTTCGTCGAAATAATCGAGAAAAAAAGTGATGGAATGTAGGGAAATATAAAGAAAAAAAAAGGAAATGTTGATATTGATGATTATGATGATAATAATTGTTTCTACTTTTGGCACAAGGCCAGCAATTATCCCAGTGTATTACTGGTACTTTATTTTATCGACCCCGTAAGGATGAAAGGCAAAGTTAACCTTAGCGGGATTTTGACTCAGACCGTAAAGGGCCGTAATTCTGTGCTGCAAAGCATGGCGTCCGACGCTCTACCGATACTGCCAACCCACGATGATGATGATAATAATTGTTTCTACTTTTGGCACAAGGCCAGCAATTACCCCAGTGTATTACTGGTACTTTATTTTATCGACCCCCGATACTGCCAATCCACAGTAATGATGATGAAGACGATGATGATGATGAAGACGATGATGATAATGATGGTAACGATGATAACGGTGATAATGATCGTTATGATGTTAATGGTAATAATGGTGATGATGATGGTTGGTGATGATGATGATGATGGTCATGAGGATGATGGCGATGATTGTGGTGGTGGTGATGGCGATGATGATGATGATGCTGATGAAGATGCTGATGATGATGATGATGCTGGTGATGATGCTGGTGATGATGCTGGTGATGATGGTGGTGGTGATGATGGTGGTGATGATGATGATGGTCGTGGTGATGACGATGGTGGTGATGATGATGGTGAGGATGGTGATGGTGATGGTGATGGTGATGGTGATAATGATGATGGTTATGATGATGATGGTGATGATGATGATGGTGAGGATGATAATGGTGATGGTGATGATGGTGATGGTGAGAATGATGATGGTGATGCTGATGATGATGATAATGATGATGGTGGTACTGATGAGGGTGAGGATGAAGATGGTGATGATGATGATGATGGTGAGAATGATGATGGTGATGTTGCTGATGATGATGGTGATGATGATGATGATGATGATGATGGTGATGATGATGATGGTGATGATGGCGATGATGATGGTGATGATGGTGATGATGGTGATGCTGACGATGATGATGGTGATGGTGATGATGATGATGGTGATGCTGATGATGATGTTGATGATAATGGTGATGCTGATGATGATGATGGCATTTATTTACTCGAAAAGCTGGTAGACAGCCCACATCAGGTGTGAATTGAAGTATTTTCGTCTTTTATTCATAAAGAAGTCCAGTCAGTACAGTTTTGTGTGTAAAGTAATAAATAAGAGAGCTAGAGAGAGAGAGAGAGGGGGGGGGGGGGAGCGGGAGAGAGAGAGAGAGGGGGGGGATGAGGAGGAGGGGTTGAGACAGAGGTGATAGCTATTGAGCTAAAGATAGTTATAGAGAGTGGAGAGGTAATGAGTAGAGAGGTAATGAGATAGTTATAGAGAGGTAATGAGTGGAGAGAGTATATATATATATATATATATACGTACATACATATATACGCATATATATACATATATATATATATATATATGTATATATATATATATATGTCATAACATGTATATATATAATATACACACTATGCATGTATATGTATGTATATATATGCGTATATATGTATGTACGTATATATATATATATATATATATATATATATATATATATATATATATATATATACATATATATATATATATATATATATATATATATATATATATATATGTAAAAATATATATATATATGTATATGTATATGTATATATATATGTATATATACACATATATATAGATGGAGAACACTCGCTATGGTGAACTAACTGTTGTGTTACCAATTCTATATATATATATATATATATATATATATATACACATTTATACATACATACACATGTACATATTACATTTTAAACTAATTTGTGTTTTGTTAAATTTCCTCCGTATGTTTTGAAATATCGAATTAGTTTAATTTATATAATAAATTAATAAAATGAAAATATATATTACTGCGTAGTTTGATGTGTAATTTCACAATGTATTCTATATATTAAGGGAACTTATAAATGGTTGTTAGACAGAGCAGTCAAATCTTCCATAAACTATATCGTACCGTCTAAAACAAAAGTTCATTAGATAATGTAGTTCAGGGAATATTATTGTAGGCATAAGGGCCTTGGATTGGCAGTGTCAGTAGAGCATCGGATAAGATGGATAGCGATATATAGCCACGGCTCTTAATATTCTGAGTTCAAATACCACCGAGGTTAATTTTGCCTTTCTTTGATCCTTACGGGGTCGATAAAATAATGTACCAGTAAACAACTGGTTTGATTTAATCAACATTCTCCTTTCCCTCAAATTGCTGGCGTTGTGACAAGTGTGGAAACAAAGTTTGGGCATGTAACAACTATAAGACGTGAAGAATTTTGCTTCAATTCACGGGATTCAATATCACCGAGATATCTTAAGCAAGTGCTTTACCAAAGCTGTGCGTCGACTCAAGCCTTGTGAGTAAAATTGAGGGAACAGAAACTGTAGGATGAACTGTACATGTAATTCAAAGGTCTAGCTTTATCATATAACTTGTCACGCTGATTAGGTTTGGGAATTGTTTTAAAGGCCACATGTGTTTGTTGATCACTCAACCACTGACATTTTCATTCATGAGCTGAACGTTTAGTCACTCGAAAAAACGAATCATCATCATCCGAATCAACGGAGGGTCTATCATTGCTGGAAAATAAAGAAAAATGGGCGGAATAGTCAAGGCTTGAACGCCATTGACCATAGGTTAACATTGAATTTCTACTTCTGCTTCTTTGCCCACTTATTCCTGAAAGGGTCCTGAGGGCAGAGTCCTCAAAGACACCTTTCTGTCAAAAGCAACCGTCCCTACAGATTCGGCTGGATCCCCAAGACAGACCAGCCAAACTGATGGATGTTATCCAACCATATTGCTCAGGGTCTACCTCTGGGTCGCCTGCCGATTTGTTTTGCTCGTAAAATATTGATTTGATTTGGTCAAGCCGTTTGGAAATGCATAATGAAAAGGAAACAGACAGACAGAGAGCCAAAGAATTTTATATAGAGAGAGATAGTGTATGTGAGTCAGTGAAATACTGGTGGTGGTACCAAAACGAGCACTCGTTACACAAGCATGGTGTATATATTAAGAAAACGATGAAGGTTCCTTCACATGTATTTATTTTTTTTATTGAGTATCGAACTTTTACGCACGTATCGCAAAGGATTGGCTCAGGATCAATCATAGAAGTTATGGACCCGACTCCATTATCGATCTGCTCTTCAGACTGGTGATCCAACAAAAAAAATAGTGTTTGTTGTGATTTGTGAGATGATGGATATATATACAAGCATCAGCCCTATTTTTTGTTGTATGAGAGCGTATGTGAGTGTTTGAGTGCATTAGTAGGGCTACTTTTGTGCGTATATATGCGCATATTTTCATGTGACCAGATTGAATGTCCTTTGTTGGATCAATAAATATAATTTTGTCAGTGATGGTGGCAGAGTGTTTTCGAATGCGTGGAGTTCAACCCCAAGAAAAGCAGGGCCACCGTTTGCGTGAAGAATCTGAGCGGTGGAAACCTAAAGAAATATAATTCGAATGATCTGAAATAGAGAAAATTCCATTGAAGGGCATCGAAAGAACGTGGTGCTGGTGGTGTTGAGTAGAGCAGTGCCGTAGGTCTATCACTAAATGTTAGGACGAACAGGCAGCATTAGCCCCTGCCGCCATCCCTGCCAGAAATCTTACGATCACAACTGTCACACTTCATTACAACAATATACGGCTAGGCATATCATTTCAGATACATTTCATATATACAACGTAAAATATTTAATTTATTTATAAAAAGAAACCATACAGTAGTCATGTGATATCTAGATAATGTGATATCTAAATATTCATATTGATATTCTTTTTGCTATAGAATAGCATATTGTTTGTTGGCTGATTCATATAAATAGATTATGTGGTAGAAATGCTATCGTCATTATGTATTTACAAATACAGGTACCGAACTATTCATCCGGTTTTCAGAAATAAAACAAAATAAAATAAAAACAAATACTTTTGAATTTAGCGCGCTATCAAACAACATCAATATAAAAAAAACTCTAGGGTTCGGAGTGTGGATGATGAACACGTTTTACTTCTTACTTGTATCTGCTAAACGCAATTAGGTTTCTTTACATTTCTTTGTTTAATCCTGTGTTAAAATTAGCGAAACTATTCTATAGCTAAACAAACATTGTGTATACGTAGCCGATCTCTCGGATTCTTAAAGCATTGACAAATAAAAGTAATATAAAGAATGCACGGAGATGGTATAAAATTGATTATAAAATAAGATGATGACCCTCAAAAGATGAAAAAAGAAGTTGCCATCAACTGCTATGAGGAATGGAATGCCATATTTCCCACATAGCAATATTAAAGAATATCCTATGACCGAGACATAAACTTAATAATTTACAGATGCAACTATATTTTTATATATCAAATATTTACTTTACCGAAGGTTTTGAAGATGTAGCAAATTACGCATCTCTCTCTCTCTCTCTCTCTCTCTCTCTCTCTCTCTCTCTCTCTCTCTCTCTCTCTCTCTCTCCTCTCTCCCTCTCCCCCTCTCTATCTATCTATCTATCTATCTATCTATCTATCTATCTATCTATCTATCTATCTATCTATCTATCTATTTATCTCCTATCTATTTATCTCATTTCCTCTTAATTAGGACGTTTCAGACAATAACCTTCTTCGGAAAAGGACAGAAGAGTGGAAGAAAAAACGGAAAGCTAAAAAGGGACGAGGAGAAAACGTTGACGGAAATCAACACGTGTGGACAGTCATATTACATAGAATACACACATACATACACAAACACACACACATACTCACACATACACACACATGCACTAACACATGTATATATATATATATATATATATATATATATATATATATATATATATATATATATATATATATATATATATGAAGTCGTAGACTAATGTTCTATTTAGGAAACCGAATGATTCTCGGCTTCAGAGTTAAGAATAATGTAAATAAATTAGAGGAACGAAAACGACAGAGGTAACTAAAATCAATAATAATTAAATATATACATACACGCATCTATATACGTACATATACGTGCATACGCGAAAACACCCGCCATGCATGCACGTACACGTAAACACGCGCATACATACATAAAACCGCGCGACACATGTACCCGCACACATACGAACATATACACCAAATACACATAAACAAATATATATGTGCGTATGCGTGTGTATACATATAATTATATAAACGTATATAAAATACACACAAATACGTATATAACGCACGGACACACATACCTCCAAGTAAATACACATATGCTCACCAAACGTACGTCTTTCAAAACACAATGTACACATATACACACCTTACATACGTGCAAACACTCGTATACGCGTACACACACAAACACAAAATACACATATAGACATCAGGGGCTAAGGGTGCGTGCATGCAACGCATGCAGTGCATGCGTTATAGAATCTTGAGTTGATCAATTGCGTCGGTTTAAGCAAGCAGAATTTTGGCTGCTTACTAAATCGTAGACACATAAAATGATAACACACACATACACACAAACACGCGACAGCGTCGGTTGAAGCAAGCCAAATTTTGATTGCTTACTAAATCGTAAACACATAAAAAGATAACACACACACACACATACACACAAACACACGACAGTGTCGGTTGAAGCTAGCAGAATTTTGGCTGCTTACTAAATCGTAGGCACATAAAAAGATAACACACACACACACACACGCTAGATAACACTACATGCGTCTTTGACCGGGAAGGGTCATTTAGAGGGAATTGGGGGGGGGGTAAGGATGCACAGCCCCACTTTCCACCATGGCGATTGGACTGCATGCCCTGCTTTCCAGGTTACCTTTCGCCACAGCTGTATATATTATATCATATATACTGGTATATATGTATTACACATATACCAGTGTATATAATATAATATATACACCTATAACAAATACAAGCATATATGCGTACGAGAAAGTATACGTACCTTCACAACACATACGGGTAAGGTATACTTACCTATACAAATAAGTAATGGTATACACATAAAATATACTTAGCTACCACATCAAAACGTAAATTATCCGCGTATTGTTCGTTCTATCCGTTAGGGTATAATGTGGGGCTGTAATACAGGAAAGCTATATGCAATTTGTGTTTACAAGCCGAAATTGCCTCAGATTTTTTCTTTAAGATGTGATCATCGGCGTAGAGTATTTCCAGGGCTTCAGCGGCTCAAAGATCGCATGGTCTTTTATTTCCGTTATAAGATCTAGTCTCAGATAGGATCACCCAGTGTAAACTATATTGGGTGTGGTTCTCTTTTAGACTCCAGCTATAAGCTGAAAGTGACGTCATATTCCTTCTTAAAGGGTTAAGAAAAGAATGAGTGTGCATGTAAAGACGCTGTTTGAATCTATTGGCGGTTAGCCCTATGTAGGCCCTACAGGATGTGGGTGTTTCGACCTTACATCTGTAGACAATGTTACTGGAGAGGCATTTCCCGGATAGAGGGCAGTCAACCCGATTCCTACAATTACAGTTAGTACTAGCTACAGGGTTGCACGTATTCCTACGGCTAGGTAAATTAGCTAAATTTGAAGCAGTGATGTTATGTGCAAGGTTAGAAGTCATAGAGTAAGATATATATATATATATATATATATATATATATATATATATATATATATATATATATATATATATATATAGTAATATTAATAAAATTGAAGACTAAAATCCAAAGAGGGCTCGATAAGGAAAATATATATCAAATATATAAGAACCGTAAAGCAAATATTTATTAAAATAACAGATTAAAGTTTAAGCAAAGAATCGCTGCTTTCACCCTTCACGGGATCTTCTGAAATTAACAAAGTCAATCTGTAAACGCAGAACTGGATATTTAAAAAAACGTTGCAACCGGAGGAAGACAGGAAGACGATACTTTGGTTCGTGGAAACGTTCGCTGGCAAAGAACGGGAAAAAACGAATAATACGTCATTAATAAGAGCGGTGAAAAACAATTACGCGCAAAGACAGAACCACGTTTAAGGTATAAAGGAGGTCGTAGACTAATGTTCTCTTAGGTGGTGCATAGAGACGTTCTCTGGCAATGAACGAAAAAACGAAGATAGTAAGTCATATGTGGAGCGTGGAGAACAATAGAACGCAAAGACAAAACCACGTAAATGGTATAGCAGAAGTCGTAGACTAAAATTGTAACTAGGAGACCAAATGAATCTCCGCTACAGAGTTAAGAACAAAGTAAATAAATACAATACAGAAGTAATAGAAACAAATAAATACATACACGCAAACAGATACGTACATACACAAGCATACGCAAAACCTTACCAAGGTATACAAAACCACGCACATATAAATATGTGTGTGTGTGTATGCTTGTGTACAAATAAATAAATAATTATATAAACGTATATAAGTAAATAAATACGTATATAACAAGCGCACACACACACCTACATATAAATACACGAATGTTCGGAGACGTAAGTCAACTAAAACAAGAAGTACACATATACACACACCCACCATACGTACGAACCTGCATACTCACGTAGACGCAAAACTCCCGTATACACATAGCCAAACCCTAAATACCAGAATATGTAAAAATTATACGCTATAACAGTCAAATATACGTACGAGAAGGTATACTTACCTTCACAAAACATACGGGTAATATATACTTACCTATGCAAATAAGTAAAGGAATAAACAAAACATATACTTAGCTCCCACATCGAGACGTAAAATATCCACGTATAGATCGTGCTATCCGTTAGGGTATAACGTGGGGCTGTAATACAGGAAAGTTTTGTGCAATTTATGTTTACAAGCCGAAATTGCCTCAGATTTTTTGTTTAAGATGTGGTCTGTGGCGTAGAGTATTTCCAGGGCCTCAGCGGCGCAGAGGTCACATGGTCTTTTATTTCCGTTATACGATCTAGCCCTAGCTAGGATCTCCCAGTGTAACTTATATTGGGTGTGGTTGTCTTTTAGACTCCAGATATAAGCTGAAAGTGACGTCATATTCCTTCTTAGAGGGTAACGAAAAGAATGGGTATGCATGTAAAGACGCTGCTTGAAACTATTGGCGGATAACCCTATGTAGGCCCTACGGGACGTGGGTGTTACAACCTTACATTTGTAGACAATGTTACTAGAGAGGTATTTCCCGGATAGGGGCAATCAGCCCGATTCCTACAATTACAGTTAGTACTAACTACAGGGTTGCACGTGTTCCTACAGCTAGGTAGTTTGGCTAAATTTGAAGCTGTGATGTTATGTGCAAGGTTAGGAGTCGTAGAGTAAGAAATTTTAATAGTATTTCTATTAAAAATTTTACTATATTTATGTGTAGAGGGAAAATGCTTCGTAATAAGGGAAAGAAAGATATTAGCTAATGGTGTGGCCACCTCCATATTATATGGTGGGTTAAACCAACAAATGCGACGGGATCTATTTCTTCTAGGTCTATTTTCGTATTCTGTATATGCTACCTTATCGACAAATCCACTTCGAGCAAGAGCTTCATTGTAATAAGTGGAATGGTCGTTGAAAATGCGCTCGTTGGTGGAAAGACGGGGAAGCCTCAACGAAACGTTTATTACCAGGTTCTTGGTTATGCTGGCAGGATGGTTGGAATGCTTACTTATGTATCTACGCTCCACATATGACTTATTATCTTCGTTTTTTCGTTCATTGCCAGAGAACGTCTCTATGCACCACCTAAGAGAACATTAGTCTACGACCTCCTTTATACCATAAACGTGGTTCTGTCTTTGCGCGTAATTGTTTTTCACCGCTCCTATTAATTATTCGTTTTTTCCCGTTCTTTGCCAGCGAACGTTTCCACGAACCAAAGTATCGTCTTCCTGTCTTCCTCCGGTTGCAACGTTTTTTTAAATATCCAGTTCTGCGTTTACAGATTGACTTTGTTAGTTTCAGAAGATCCCGTTAAGGGTGAAAGCAGCGATTCTTTGCTTAAACTTTAATCTGTTATTTTAATATATATATATATATATATATATATATATATATATATATATATATATATATATATATATATATATACATTTATATATATATAATCATGTGACTATATAAGTGTCAATGTCGTCAGAATGTCTGGGTTTATGACGTCAATCAACATCACCTTCTATTTTGACTTTATTAATTATATTCGGCACCTTCACACATGCACTACTAATTTACACCACCACCCTCACACCTCCACAATCCCACTTTCCCTCTTTCTACACATTCTCAACCCTCTTTGTCTTATACGCCCCCCCCCCCTTCTTGTCCCCCACCCGCTCAATCTGCCTCTCTCATTATTACACCCTCTCTCTATCCCCACTTCTCTACCAGTCACCCTCCTTTCTCTATTAACCACTGTTGCATATTTCAATATTTTTGTCTACCATTTATTTCTCTTTGCTGTTCACATTTTACTGTTATTTAGATTTTTTATTGAGGCTTTCATTGTTATTGTTGTTGTTATTGTTGCTTTTCTATTGTCGCTTTTGTTACTGTTGTTGTTGTTGTTATTATTATTGTTGCTGTTATTGTTATTGTTATTGATGCTGTTGTGGTTT
>OZ024742.1:246819824-246847324 GCA_964016885.1 Eledone cirrhosa
GTTTATATATTAATTTCTAAAGTGTATATTAATTAGGTTTATAATATTTAAAGCAGAATTTTGTAATTCATCTGTAGTAGAATATTAATTATAGGTTAACCAAATTAAAATTAATTTATATATTAATTTCTAAAGTGTATATTAATTAGGTTTATAATATTTAAATGTTTTTCTCAGTTTATGATTACACGATATTATTAATTCCTGTCGCTTATTTAATAGGATATCCTTAGATTTCATTATTTCGAAAAGTTCTTGGGAACACAATCTACATTCATTTCTACTATTTTGATAAGGGGTGGCCCTTTTGAGCACACTCCAGGTCAGGTCATATTCTATATTCCTCTTTCTATAACTATTAATTTTTTCAGCTAGAGATGTTGTAAGAGTGTGCTCAAAAGGGCCACCCCTTATCAAAATAGTAGAAATGAATGTAGATTGTGTTCCCAAGAACTTTTCGAAATAATGAAATCTAAGGAGGAGTAAGGAAAATAAATAACATAGGAAAAAGTTTAAATATAAGGGGAGATAAGGGAGAAAAAGAATATATAAGGGTACAGAAAGTGAGTTCAGAGAGTAATAAAAATCGTAGTGGATGTAAGGCGTAAATAGCAGAGAAGAGGTTCAAGGTGGTTGAGTCATCGTAGGAATGTCAATCCAGTTACAGAGCAGATGTGATTTCAGGTGAGGACAACATCTGAAGATCTCGGTCTTGGAATTCAGGCAAGTTGAAGTGGCTTTCAAGTTTTGTAGAATTCTAAATTTTTTAGTGATACACAAAGAACAATTCTTTGTGCCCCTTTGGTATTCCCTCGAATGGTCTAAAATAGACCAATCGATAGAGTACGGGAAGTTTTTATCTTTGAATTCCCACACCTTATTTGCGAGAGCCGTTGCTGTTCTTTTATCAGAGTGTTTAAAAGAAGCGACATGTGCATAAAACCTGGTTTTGAACCTGTCCTGAGTCATGCCAACATACCGTTCACTCCTGGCTGGCTGGTTGTTAATCAAAGATGTCACTTTGGCCTCATATACAACGGATTTGGTATTACATTTGCCCTGTAATGGGCATTCATCCGGCTTCCTGCAACTGCATCCTGGATTTATTCTCGTACGAATAGAATTGGTGATTTTAGACTTCATTGATGGGCAGCAAGAGTAACTGATTTTAACAATAAATATCTTATAATATCTATGATTAGGGGGAAAATGTTTGTCTAAGAGGTCAAAGAATTTCGTTCCTACATTAGTTTTGATAGTTAGAGAGAATGGGTGTGTAAACCAAATAATTTCCCTTTTCCTATGATTGTGATTAGTTTTAGGGGGAGGAGTAGGTAAATATTTAATATGTTCCGTAAAGCTGCTGTTATTAAGGGCTTTATTATAATAAGGGGCGGCTTTGTTAAAAATGTCTAGAGACGAAGATAAGGTAGAAATCCTACGGTTAATATTGGGAATAAGATTTTTAAAAACTATAGGGGGATGGCAAGACTCTTTGTGTATATATCTTAAATTTTCGTTTGGTTTATGATAAGGTTTAAAAGAGGCAGTAAGTAGATCAAGATTAATGTCTAGAAAGTTAGCATTGGTAAGGTTCGTATCTATAGTCATTTTAAGGTTTAGGTTAGCAAAAGTATTGATTAAATCTTTACGGAATGTATCAAGGTTGCCGTTGGTGGTATGAGAAACTACCAATCCGTCGTCACGGTATAAACCGATATTATGGGAAGGAAATTTCTCTTTAAGGGTGTGGAGAAGGAATAATCCTACTAAGTCACACACATCCGCACTGTCATATGAACCCATTGCGACATCAAAAGAGTTTTCAGGGCTTGACTTTTTAACCCAAATACTTTCATTAGTAAAGAGTAGAGTTTTCCTAGCATGAAAGATAATGTCTTCTTCTAATTTAGAAATATTAATGAAAGGTCTTGCGAAATCTAAGGCTTTAGTTAATAAGGAAACGGTAATAGAGGGGTAAAAATGAACAATATCAAATTGGGTAAATCTACACTTATAGACCTTGTATATTATTAAACCAAGAAATAACAGAGGATGGGTTTAACCATCGTGATAAGTCAGTCTTAGTTCTAATTTAGAGAATTATTTTTCTTAAGATTTTTTTACTTGCAAGGCCAACTTCGGATTTAGCCGGGTTAATCAGTCTACAGCTAGGTCGATTAGTAAAGTCTAATGTATGGTCTTTAAGGGTAATATATGCTTTACGTTTAGCTAGGCTTTCAATCCGGTTGTCTATTTTAAAAGAACTAGCTAGTTCTTTAGCTTCTTTATTAATAGTATTGTAGGTGTTATTGTTAGCTAATTGATAGTTGTTGGTGATACTATTAGTTAAAAGTTGGTTTTATAAAATACTATTAACTTCAAATAGATTTTTAGTTTTATCGGAAAGAACAAATGTGTTGTAGAATTTTAAAAATTAGAAATATCGTTAGAAAGTTTAGTTTGAAAATTATTATTGTACGTACGAAATTTGATATCACTAATTAAATTAACAAGGTCGAATTCGAAGTTGGGCATGTCTTTAATTCTAGGTGTGTATTTACGGGATTTTATGTCAAAACAATCATTTGTATCAGCACTGAATAGTCCATCGTAAATCATTGCCTACCATCTCATTCTTTTAACGACTTGTTCGATTTTATCTATAAGCAGTTTGGTATAAGTTGTGTTGGAAGGAGTGGGTATATTTTTGATTGAATAATCCAATTCATAAAGGTCCATGGTGTATGTTGGTTAAATTCCTGAAAACTGTAGAGTGCTCAACTAATCGGGCTGGAAAGTGCCAATCATATATGTAATATAGAATATGCTTCAATCAATCCCGGTTGGAGCTGTATAAATGAAGTAATTCCGTCGGAAAGATCCAGGAAAAAAGAGTAATAAGCTCTGTAACCTACATAGAGCACTCTTTTTTCCTGGACCTTTCCGACGGAATTACTTCATTTATATATATATATATATATATATTCAATATGAGAAAGTTTGTTGATTGAAAATCAGCCGACTTTTACATAACAAATGTCAAGCCCTCAACGGTTTATGTTCATCCAGAGTTTTATTATAAACAAGTAAGTCCGTTTGGTTAGGCCAACCCTATTTATTTTATTAAACGTATTTCGAAAATGTATGGCTTTTGTATAACATCAGTCAACATGTTCTCTTCAGATAAAATCCACAGGATATGTAAATATCAATTGATATGCGAGCGGTCACTCGAGTTATTTACATCGGCGACTGGCCAGCATATATATATATATATATATATGCTGGTCATATTTATATATATATATATATATATATATATATATATATATATATATATATATATATATATATATATATATATATATATAATATAATATAATATAATATAATATAATATAATATAATATAATATAATATAATATAATATAATATAATATAATATAATATAATATAATATAATATAATATTATATTATATTATTTATTTATGTTCATACACGTAACAGAGACGCTGCCCAAGGTTTCAAGACCCCAAATTGACGACAACCCCAGAAAACAAGAGGCACCAAAATAGTGACCTTTCAAAATAGTGACGAGTTTATAAGATACTGTTAAAAGTAAGTTTTCTCCAATTTGGAGCTTGGAATCTTGAGTAGCGTCTTTGTTCCCTCTACGAACATAAATAAATAATATAATATTTCTCCTCTCTTCCGATTCAACACTGTTTTTTTTTTCTTTTTCATATCTACGGATATAGCTACATTCACATATACATATACATTAACATTCACATATACATATACATATGGTGATTGCTTCATCTTTGCAGATGATTTCCGACTCCCTATGCATCCCCATCAACCATCACCAACTCCTAACGTCCATCCATCGCCCCTTAGGTGGTTTTTAAGTCCAGCATTAGATTTGCACAGACTGCAGCAAATATGACAGAAAAAAGATGTGCCGTCTATTGGATTGCTTGGGTCAGTTTGTGGGATGTCATCCTTATGTACCCTCATATGCCTTTTAAGACCAGAGATTGATTTGCAGATCTTTTTGCACAGCACACATATTGTCTCACCTAGCATTGGGGGGATAGAGCTGTATACAGTTGGCTTTTTATATGATTTTAAACGGGTGACGTGCCCAGATTTAGAGAGCAGTAAACGACTACGCACCTCACAAATCCAGCTCCATGTTTTTATTGAGGTTCATACTGTGGCCTTTTCAAAGCTAATGTCTAAGGTTTTCATGATCAAGACGTCTCTCTTCAAACATTCTGCAGCCTTCCTTCATATTTACCCCTCTTTAAAGCAAGTTCTTCCCAGTTCTGAACTTGAAACTGTAGATCTTTAAGGTTGTTTTTTATGCAATCCTTATATCTTTTTCTAGGTTTGGGCAAAGGGCGTTTCCCAGTGTGCAATTGACTGTTAAATAGTTGTTTTGGGAGTCTTTCCTCATTCATGCACACAACATGGCCTATCCAACGCATTTGAGAAGATATGATGGTATATTCAATACTCGTGCAACCATCATCTATAAGAATTTGTGTGTCAGGTATTTTTGTTGCCATTTGATGTTTAGGATTCGTCTTAAACAATTTTGATTAAAGTGTTCAAGCAAATTAAGGTGTATACGATGTACTGTCCACATTTCCGAAGAGTACAGCAGAGAATTCAGAATGCAGGCCTTGTACACACTATTCTTGGTCTTGATATTGATGCTATGATCCGTCCATACTCTCCTTTCAAGTTTCCGAAGGCTACAGAGGCCTTCTGAATGTGCAGGTGTATTTCTGCATCCAGTGAACCATTCCTTGATAATGCACTACCCGGTAAACAAAAGTGTCAACTGCACCCAACCTAGTTCCATGCACTATTATATTTGGTTCAATATATGCTTCCCCTGGTGATGATGGGGGAACATTAGATTGGTCTATTTTAGATTAATTTTCGTGCTAAAGGCATTACATGAAGCTGCAAAACAATCCATGAAAGTTAACATCATCTGCATACAGGAATTCGCTAATAAATATTTCGAACACCTTGGATTTGAAATTGAACCTTATTAGGTGAAAGATTCTTCCTGTAATTCTAACTTGCAATAGAACACCCTTTGCACAGTCCTGGAATACATGAGTCAGCATCACAGCAAAAAATATTGAAAACAGTGTGAGAGCCGGGATATCTCCTTGCTTTACGCCATTATCAACTGGGATTTCATTGGACAACCCGAGCCTTCATATTTCTGTGCAGTCGGACGAACATATCAATATATTTTGGTGGGCACCCTATTTTCCACAGTGCATCTCTGTTCACCGTATCAAAAACCTGATACAGAGGAACCCGCAGCTCAATACTTTTTTCCTGAATCTACCTTGCAGAGAAGATCATATTAATCGTCCCTCTGCCAGATCTAAAGCCACTTTGTGATTCAGTGATTACTGTAGGACAGATGTCCTCCATCAACCTGTTCAACAATAAACTAGCAATTTATTCAACCTGTTCAACCTGTTCAACAATAAACTCTGCCCACAAACTCCAACAGAGTGATGCCACGGTAGTGATCGTAGATTCCTTTATCCCCCTTTACCTTTAAACAAGGTCAGCAAGATACCATCTATCCCATCTTGTGGTATACGAGCTCCAGCGCAGCACTCTGTGAGGAGATGGAGTATTGTTTGTGTTATGTTCTTATTACCAACCTTTAACAATTCCACAGTGATTCCATCTGATCCAGGTGCCTTACCCGTGTTTAACTGGTTGATGGCCATTTTAACCTCATTATAATCTGGTAATCGATCTATTTTAAAATTTACAACACATTGGGGGGAAGCCAACTAGCACATCATCATCAACTGATGATAGATTACACTGGTCAACAAAAAGAATATTCATTTCATGGTTCTGGTATAATTTAGTATGATTCTAGGGTAATCAAGTGTGCAGAATCTGAATATGACAACGGTTAAGCTGTATCAGGTCTAGTTTTCGAGAACCAGCATATCCATGTTTATGACCCATAGCTATGTGGCTCATATTACTTCATCCAATTGTATCCACTATATTTAGTTGTTAACTAATTTATACTTACTGCTTTTGTTTCAGATCACAGAATTGTAACTATTCTCAGCTATTCTTGGATAATTCACAACAACTTTTACTAGTGGGAGAGATGGAACGCCGGAAATGTGTAAATGACCCAGACCGATTTTGCTATGTTTGTGGACTCTTTACCCCAGAAAGCATAAAGAAACCAATCACAAAAGCAGTTCGAGTAAACTACAAATGCTACTTCAAATGTCCATTAGGAGACCAGGACAAGAAATGGGCGCCTCATATAGCGTGTAGGTCATGTGTTAATCACCTAAGTGAATGGAAGAATGGGAAACGAAGCTCTGGTTTGCCATTTGCCGTACCAATGGAGTGGCGAGAACCAAAAGACCACAATAACGATTGCTACTCCTGCCATATAAACATCCAAGGAATAACTGTCAAGACACGAACTACACTTCAATACGCCGATATCTCGTCAGTAATCCGACCAGTACCTCACAGTGACGAATTACCTGTTCCAGTTCCACCTGCTGAACACGTGCTACTATCTGGTTCTGATTCCAGTAGCGCCCCTATTGATGATGACTATCAAGACGAACATCAAACAAGTGAACCCATACCATTTAACCAGGAAGCTCTTCACGATCTCATTAGAGACCTACATTTGTCTAAAGAAAAGGCAGAACTCCTGGGATCAAGACTGAAGCAACGAAACCTGCTGGTACCTGGCGTCCGTATTACAACCGCTCGTCATCGTCATAAACAACTTCCAGCATTTTTCAAAATGGAAAATAACCTTTGCTATTGTCATGATGCAGATTCTCTCATGCGACAACTCTGTAAATATGATTCATACAAACAAGATGATTAGAGGTTGTTAATTGATTCATGAAAAAATACTCTAAAAGCAGACCTTCACAATGGAAATCGGCTTCCCTCCGTACCAATTGCACACGCAACAAATATGACTGAGAATTATGAAACTATGAAGATTTTGCTTTCCTCAGTTCAGTACCAGAAGCACCAGTGGAAAATTTGTGGAGATCTCAAAGTAATTAGTCTACTTCTAGGTCTTCAGACTGGTTACACAAAGCATATGTGTTTTCTATGTTCGTGGAATAGTAGAGCAGATGCAGAGCACTACATGAAGAAGGATTGTCCAACAAGACCAAAGGATGCACCCGGTAGATTCAACTGTCTGTACAAACCTCTCGTGGATCCAGAAAAAGTATTCCTCCCTCCATTACATCTCAAATTAGGCTTGGCCAAAAACTTTATTAAAAGCATGTATCATACAGGTAATGGGTTTCAGTACTTGTGTAAGAAATTGGGTAGAGTGGTATCTGAAGCAAAGTTAAAAGCAGGGATTTTGAATGGTCCTCAGATTCGATAGTGAGTTTAAGAAAACACTAAACCCTTTGGAGACTAATGCATGGAAATCATTTGTAGATGTGACACAGAACTTTCTTGGGTTCACGAATGTCGTTGAAGCTTCATTTCTTCCATTCTCATCTGGATTTCTTCCCAAGTAATCTAGGAGACATCAGTGATGAACATGGAGAGAGGTTTCACCAGGACATTGCCATAATGGAGAGTAGGTATCAGGGTCGGTTCAATCCCAACATGATGGGCGACTACTGCTGGACACTGCAACGTGAGGAGAGCCAGTAAAAGAAGCGTAAAAACAAAATCCAGAAATTTTTTTAGAAATGTTTTGAAATATTTTGTTATGTTCAGAATGTTGTTCAGAAATGTTTTGTTAATATGCTAAGTGTTAAAAAAATAAATAAAAATATGTTTATATATTTTTTATTAATAAGTTAATATGTTTATATCTAAGTCATCATATGTTACACAATGGATAAATAATGCAATACGAGGAACATATTTTCGATCTCATATGGTTGCATTCTGGTCCAATAGCAAAGAATGAATATCAAAACTGAATTTAGTGCTATGAAATTAGTAAGAGGCACATATTCACATGTAAGAACCATTTTGGCTGTTGACCAGTGTTATTAAATAAATCAGTGAAATGTTCTCTCCTTCCAGCGCTTAAGGATTTTCTCTGATTCCTTGATGATGGCAGTGTCGTCTTTAAACCTTATGAGAATAATAGACGAAGTTGTTGGACCGTATTCTGCACGCAAAAGACTATAAAACAGTTTTGAATCTTCGCGCTATAAGCATTTTGAATATCTTCAGAGATCTTCAGCCACCATTTATTTTTAAGCCTTCTCAGCTCGCGTTGTAAGGTGGCTTTATATTCTTTATATGTCTTTTTAATAGCCGTTAAATTCGTAGGGCACTCTCCCAGAAGTTTCTCACGAAGAGCATGTTTTTCGTTAATAGTTGTTTGATAACCAGATTATTATCATCAAACCAGTCTTTATGTTGTTTTTTCGCCCTGAATCCAGGTTCTTCTGCTCCTACTATATACAATTGATCCCTGAAATTTATCCACATTCCATCGAAGTCAATATTATTCAAATGTTTATTCAAAGCCTCATGTACCTCTTGCTGTTTTAACTTTCCAACATCAATACGCTTCAGTGTTTTGATCCTACACATACGAGATTTTTTCCGAATACGTAACTTAAACTTCCCCCGAACCATCTTATGGTCTGTGTTGCATTCTACATTCTATACTAGGCATGACGCACACATTACAGACATCATTCAGGTCGCATCTCCGGGTTACTATAAAATCTATCCTGTGGCCATTTTTTGACTTTGGGTGTATCCAATTAACATTATGCTTCTTCTTTTGGCGGAAGAATGTATTGCAAATTGCTAGGTTGTGTTCCGAACAGAGCTCTAGCAGCTTCAAACCATTGGCATTCATCTTACCGATGCTGTAATGGCCTAGTGCATCCTATGTCTCATGGTCTCTGCCAACTCGGGCATTGAAATCACCAAGAATGATCACTTTTTCTACGACTGGAGTATATGCAATTGTAGCACGAAGGGATTCATAGAATGTCATAATACTTTCTTCACTGGCCTGGAGAGTTGGAGCATAAAATGGTAGAATTTTTGCACATCGCCCACATGCAAGTGGGATGTGCAACTTCATTATACGGTCACTGATTCTAGATGGACAGTCTAAATGTTGTGCTAGAGTTTCTCGCACTGCAAAACCTACACCACCATCTCGCAGTTATCCGTTTATTTCCCTGTCCAGAAAAGTGTGAAACATGATGATGCTTCAGTCAGCTGATCACACCGTAATAGACGTGTTTCTGACAAGGCTGCAATATCTATATTTAATCTTTGGAGTTCCTTTGATACCAGTGCGGTTCTTCTTTCTGGCCGGTTTGATATTCCAACAGCAAATATTTAGTTTCATTCGATTTTTCATGAATATTTTACTTTGTAATTCACTTTATCTTTTCCTGATTGAATGAACCGCCGATAGGCACAGTAAACTACCCAACGTTGATGTGAGAGGCAATTTTCAATGCACCTTTTCTAGCACTTTTCTAAGAATTTGGGTGAGCACTGCTTACCCTGATACGGCTGCTCAGACACAGGCGTCTCCATCGGAGTTAGCCCTTGTCATAGGAAGACATAACAACGATGTTATGATAAGACCCTGCTGCCTATGTGTAGATTTGCAACTATATGTTTCCAAGTGGTCATGTCTGCACACGTCGCCACCCCTCCCTCGTCATAGGACTTTCAACTGTAAAAATGACAGATGAGAAGATCACAAAAGAGACATCTGTACATCATTGGATTATAGTGGCAATCGCTTGGACTACACGAGCACCACTCTCTAAGTTTCAGTGATTATTGTCTGGTGACAAGCCTAAGCCAGATGACCAGTAATCACATCAACCTCAGGTTTTATTTCAAAGTTTCCCTCTTTTAGAAAGATACTGTAACAACAGCTCGGGGTCCTTCGCCCCCAGTGGATTTTCTCTATACCTACCTGCAGGCCACCACACCAGCAAATGAGTTACAATGATTCGTTGACTCTTTCATAAACGTAGACCAGGAACTCCATCCAGTTTGAAAATAAAAACAACAAATAAAATAATACTGTTTCATACATACACATACACAAACGCACCCCCCATATACATATATATATATGTATAATATATATGTATAATATATATATAAAGAATTACACCAGTCCAGCCTCGTGTTATTTTATAATAATTAACTCCGTACTCGCACCACCAACTACACAAACGAAGACGGGTGAGTTGCATTACGTCGAGTGCTCTCCATAATATTACATCGAGGTTGACCAAACGGAATGACCAGTTCTATCCAGTGGTGAACCAACAAACCTAAATAAATATGTATAAGAAAATATGTATTAGAAAATGATGTTTTTTTTTAAATGAAAAATAACCGAGGTGTCCTACACGAGTGAAAGTATAAAGAAAAAGAGATGAAATCGAAAATGCAACTGACTGGAGTCTTATTTAAAATATATATATATATATTTATTTGGTTCTTTTACCAGTTTCGAAGTTCTTCTGCTTTTCAAAAGTAGAGATGAGATCAAGGGTCTGTGGTTTTTCTCACCAGATGTGAGAAAAATCACAGACCCTTCATCTCAACTCTACTTTTGAAGAGCAGAAGAACTGCGAAACCGGTAAAGGAACCAAATAAATATATATTTAAAAAAAAAATAAGACTCCAGTTGCATTTTCGATTTCATCTCTTTTTCTTTATATATATATATATGCGTATGTGTGTGTGTATATGTGTGTATTCCCGGTTCAATCGAGAGAAACCACAACCACTCCATCTCATTTCTACTTTTGAAAAGCATAAGAACTGTGAAAACCGGTAAAGATAATAAATAAATATTCTTAAAACGACTCCAGTTAAATTTTTGACTTTTTGTATTTAACTAGCAAAATTTACAAGTAGTAGAATAGGATACTTTACAATTGTTTCAGTGCATATAAATCCTTCTGGAATCTTCCTATAGAGATTGTGTCTATGGGGATTTCCTTCAAAACATCGGACTTAATTAGCTTCTCCGTCTAAATATACGAATTAGTTATCGTATCCACTACTACGTATATATATATAAATATATATACATAATACGTATACGGAGGCAGGCCTTTGAAATAACAACATCAAAATCGATAGAATACACATGCCGTCGGGTGCTTTTCGTTATTACACCATGATTTCGGAAACACTCTATAACATAAATACATATATACATGCATACATACATCCATATATGCATCCATCTCTACATACATACATACATACATACATACACACATGCACATACACACATTATGTACATATACACATATATATATATAGTGTACGTGCGTGTGTATGTGTGTGTGTATGTGACTGATACTTAATGTACATGGAAAAGTGAATTATTCGGTTAAAATGACTCTAACATATACCAACACGATCAATGATCGATGAATTATGTAATATAACATAATTTAACAAATTGTGACATCTAAGTGCATTGATAAATTATTTTCTGTCGTGTAATTAGCAAAGAAATATCTGCATCGTTTAGTGACGTTGATTAATAATTCAGCATTTCATAATTTGCAAAATGGTGACTAACGTGAAGTGACATTGATACAGCCTCATGTTGTTGCTTCATTAAGTGTTAGATAATTACATAAGTTGAGGGAGGGGTCTATTTCTGGGGTTATAAAATGGTATTTACCAAACCTTATTCATTTTTTTTTATATTCATAATTCTGGGGTGTATATATGGGTGTATAATCGCTCGAGTTTCTGTATAATATATATGTGGTGGAATCTCGGTTATTGAGCACCTCCGTTATCGTACGATTCGGTTATCCTTCATTTTTATCGACAAAAATATGTCTCGGAAATCGTACATCTGCTCGGTTGTCGAGCAAGGAAATGTTTCCGTTACGAACCTGTATATACCTGTTCACTTGCTGCAGCGTGACGTACCCAAGCAAAGCTTCCACACAAAGAATCACATGTGTGTGTGTGTGTGTGTGTGACTCGACTGTCTCTGTGTCTCGCTAAATGAGCATCTCCCCGAGCACTAGTCCGAAAAGCTCGTTTTAAATAGAGTTTTGTATTTTTTAAATTTAGTTTTACTGTTAAATAAGCCACCGTGGTTTCAAAGAAAGTTCCGAGTGCTAGCCCCAAGAAAAAGTAATAGAAAACTACGATAGAATTTAAAAAATAACTCTTAGCAAAATATAAAGGTGGTGTACACGTGGCTGATCTTGCTAGTATGTATGTAAAGAAAGAAAGAAATTAAAGCAGCTGTAGTTGTAAAAGGAGTAAATGTCCTGTAGAAACAGAGATCACAAACAATGAAAGATGATGCAAAGTTGTTGGTATGACTAAATGGAAAACAGTAAGCAGGAAACTGTTTCAGAGGCAATTATTTGCGAAAAAGCAAGGCAGTTGCATGCAGACCAGTTGAAAGAACTGCTTGAAACGTGTGCTAATACAGCTGGTGTTGAATTTAAGGGTAGTAGATGCTGGTTCGAAAAATTTAAAATGAGAATTGGCATACAAAGTGTAGTAATGCATAGGGAAGCTGCCAGATCAGATAAACTTGACATCAAAAAATTGGTGAGTGAATTCAAGGATTACATGGATGCTTAGGGATTCCTTTCTCTGCAAGTATTCCCCTATGACACAAACAAACCTCACTGGACAGGATTTTAGTGAGAGAGGAAGCCAGTCAGTCTCAAGTAGGTTTTAGTTGCACAAAGACAGAGAAGGGGAAGAATCACAGAAAAATACTTACCTGAAGTCTTTATGGAGGGAGATTCCCCTTCCAAACTACACTACTTCTCCTCCCAATACCTTCTCAACCTCTTACATACGTCAACAAGAGTTTTAAATAAAGGGAAAGGGAAGTTAAATGTTCATTTATTCTATTTGTTTCTCATTTATATTTATTTTCTCTTGTTTTCTGCATGTAAATTATAGTTAGTCTGTATAAAATATATTTTCTGTTAATATGTTTAGGAGTGTGGAACGGATTAATTGGATTTACATTATTTCTTATAGGAAATATTACCTCGGTTTTCGTTCATTTCGGTTTTCGACCGACCTTCTGAAACCGATTATAGACGATAACCTGTGTTCCATTGTACGTGTCCATGTATATATATATATATATATATATATATATATATATATATATATATATATATATATATATATATATCACACACAAAACACCAGCATCAACAGTTTTCCAAGAGAAGCCAAGATGAATGGATCTGTTATTTTTATCTAAAGACGTTTTTTCCATTCCAATTCCACTCCGCCCGTTCCTTCAATCTATCTTATTTCTCATTCTTTCTTCTGATGAAGGACTAGCGTCCGAAACGTTTACAGCCTTTTCCTGCTATTTCAAGCGTTAACCTAGTATATTCCTTCCATATACTGTACCGATTGTGTTGTTATTTCTGTTTACATTTTACACACACACACACATATATATATATACCGTATTCCAGGCGCCGAAGACGCTTCGGCCTCCAGGGCGCATGGTAGATTTTTGAGACTTATTTTAGGAAAAAAGTAGCGTCTACGAGGCCGGAAAATTCGGTATATATATATAAATATATATGCATATGTGTGTGTGTGTGTGTGTGTGTGTGTGTGTGTGTGTGTGTGTATGTGTGTGTGTGTGTGTGTGTGTGTGTGTGTGTGTGTGTGTGTGTGTGTCAGTGAGCGAGCCTCAATGTTGTCCGGTGATCTGCTAGAAACAACAGAAAAATCTGCCTTCTGTATAAGGAAAAAAAGGGTGCTACATAATATGGTATTGGGTTCCTCGTATATAGGAAAATAATGGGATGGTCATGGTTGGAATTCCTGTGAGTATAGCTCTGTTCGATCCAGACTTAACGACAGGCTACACTACAGCACGACAACAACAACAACAGTAACAACAAGAGCAACAACAATAGGGGGCAGCAACAGCAACAAGCGTAACAACAGCAACAGCAACAACAACAACATCACCAGCAACAACGCCATCAACAATAACGTCAGCAACAACATCAGCAACAGCAGCAATAACAACAGCAACAGCAACACTAACAACAACGTCAACAATAACAGCTTTGAGAGTACAGCAGCAGCAGCAGCAGCAGCAATAGCAGCAACAAAAACAACAAAAGCAAAATAGATGCAAAGAGAACAACAACAGCAACAATAACAGCAACAGCACCAACAACAACATCAACAACAACAGCATCAACAGCACAGCAGCAGCAGCAATAACATCAGCAGCAGCTTCAACAGCACAGAAGAAACAATAACAACAACAACAACATCATTAACAGCAAAAACAGACGCAATGAGAACAAGAACAGCAACAACAGCAGTAGCAACAGCAACACTAACAACAACGTCAACAACAATCACAGCATCAACAGGAACAAAAGCAACAACAACATCAACAACAGCAAAAGCAGGTACAACGAGAACAACAATACTAGCATGAGCAACATCAACTGCAGCAATAATAACAACAATAACAACAGATGCAACATCAACTGCTGCAATAATAACAACAATAACAACAGATGCAACATCAACTGCTGCAATAATAACAACAATAACAACAGATGCAACATCAACAACATCAACTGCAGCAATAACAACGATAACAACAGATGCAACATCAACAACATCAGCTAAGCAATAATAACAACAATGACAACAGCAGTAACAACAGATGCAACGAAAAGAGTATCAACTGCAGCAATAAGAACAACAATAACAACAGATGCGACATCAACAAAATCAACTGCAGCAATAATAACAATAACAACATATGCAACATCAACAAGATCAACTGCAGCAATAACAACAATAACAACATATGCAACATCAACAACATCAACTGCAGCTATAATAACAACAGTAACACCAGATGCAACATCAACAACATCAACTGCAACAATAACAACAAGAGTAACAACAGATACAACATCAACATCATCAACTGCAGCTATAATAACAACAGTAACAACAGATGCAACATCAACAACATCAACTGCAGCAATAATAACAACAATAACAACAACAGTAACAACAGATGCAACATCAACAACATCAACTGCAACAATAACAACAACAGTAACAACAGATGCAACATCAACAACACCAACTGCAGCTATAATAACAACAATAACAACAACAATAACAACAACAATAACAACAGATGCAACATCAACAACATCAACTGCAGCAACAATAACAACAGTAACAACAGATGCAACATCAACAACATCAACTGCAGCTATAATAACAACAGTAACAACAGATGCAACATCAACAACATCAACTGCAGCAATAAAAACAACAGTAACAACAGATGCAACATCAACAACACCAACTGCAGCTATAATAACAACAATAACAACAACAGTAACAACAGATGCAACATCAACAACACCAACTGCAGCTATAATAAGAACAATAACTAAAGCTGCAACATCAACAACATCAACAGCAGCAATAACAACAATAGTAACAACAGATGCAACATCTACAACACCAACTGCAGCTATAATAACAACAATAACAAAAGATGCAACATCAAAAACATCAACTGCAGCAATAACAACAACAGTAACAACAGATGCAACATCAACAACATCAACTGCAGCAATAATAACAACAATAACAACAGATGCAACATCAACAACATCAACTGCAGCAATAATAACAACAGTAACAACAGATGCAACATAAACAACACCAACTGCAACAATAACAACAACAGTAACAACAGATGCAACATAAGAACATCATCTGCAGCTATAATAACAACAGTAACAACAGATGCAACATCAACAACATCAACTGCAGCTATAATAACAACAGTAACAACATATGCAACATCAACAACATCAACTGCAACAATAATAACAACAATAACAACAGATGCAACATCAACAACATCAACTTCAGCTATAATAACAACAATAACAACAGATGCAACATCAACAACATCAACTGCAGCTATTATAACAACAGTAACAACAGATGAAACATCAACAACATAACTGCAGCAATAATAACAACAATAACAACAGATGCAACATCAACAACATCAACTGCAGCAATAACAACAGTAACAACAGATGCAACATCAACAACATCAACTGCAGCTATAATAACAGTAACAACAGATGCAACATCAACAACATCAACTGCAGCAATAATAACAACAATAACAACAGATGCAACATCAACAACATCAACTGCAGCAATAACAACAGTAACAACAGATGCAACATCAACAACATCAACTGCAGCAATAATAACAACAATAACAACAGATGCAACATCAATAACATCAATTGCAGCAATAACAACAGTAACAACAGATGCAACATCAACAACATCAACTGCAACAATAACAACAGTAACAACAGATGCAACATTAACAACATCAATTGCAGCTATAATATCAACAATAACAACAGATGCAACATCAACAACATCAACTGCAACCATAATAACAGCAGTAACAACAGATGCAACATCAACGTCATCAACTGCAGCAATAATAACAACAGTAACAACAGATGCAACATCAACAACACCAAATGCAGCAATAATAACAACAATAACAACAGATGCAACATCAACAACATCAACTGCAACAATAACAACAACAGTAACAACAGATGCAACAAAAACAACACCAACTGCAACAATAACAACAACAGTAACAACAGATGCAACATAACAACATCATCTGCAGCTATAATAACAACAGTAACAACAGATGCAACATCACAACATCAACTGCAGCTATAATAACAACAGTAACAACATATGCAACATCAACAACATCAACTGCAACAATAATAACAACAATAACAACAGATGCAACATCAACAACATCAACTGCAGCTATAATAACAACAATAACAACAGATGCAACATCAACAACATCAACTGCAGCTATAATAACAACAGTAACAACAGATGCAACAACAACAACATAACTGCAGCAATAATAACAACAATAACAACAGATGCAACATCAACAACATCATCTGCAGCAATAACAACAGTAACAACAGATGCAACATCAACAACATCAACTGCAGCAATAATAACAGTAACAACAGATGCAACATCAACAACATCAACTGCAGCAATAATAACAACAATAACAGATGCAACATCAACAACATCAACTGCAGCAATAACAACAGTAACAACAGATGCAACATCAACAACATCAACTGCAGCAATAATAACAACAATAACAACAGATGCAACATCAATAACATCAATTCCAGCAATAACAACAGTAACAACAGATGCAACATCAACAACGTCAATTGCAACAATTACAACAGTAACAACAGATGCAACATCAACAACATCAATTGCAGCTATAATATCAACAATAACAACAGATGCAACATCAACAACATCAACTGCAACAATAATAACAGCAGTAACAACAGATGCAACATCAACGTCATCAACTGCAGCAATAATAACAACAGTAACAACAGATGTAACATCAACAACACCAAATGCAGCAATAATAACAACAATAACAACAATAACAACAGATGCAACATCAACAACATCAACTGCAACAACAATAACAACAGTAACAACAGATGCAACATCAACAACATCAACTGCAGCAATAATAACAACAGTAACAACAGATACAACATCAACATCATCAACTGCAGCAATAATAACAACAATAACAACAGATGCAACATCAACAACATCAACTGCAGCAATAACAACAGTAACAACAGATGCAACATCAACAACATCAACTGCAGCTATAATAACAACAGTAACAACAGATGCAACATCAACAACATCAACTGCAGCAATAATAACAACAATAACAACAGTTGCATCATCAACAACAGCAACTGCAGCTATAATAACAACAGTAACAACATATGCAACAACATTAACTGCAACAATAACAACAGCAGTAACAACAGATGCAACATCAACAACATCAACTGCAGCTATAACAACAACAGTAACAACAGATGCAACATCAACAACATCAGCTGAAGCTATAATAACAACAGTAACAACAGATGCAACATAAGAACATCATCTGCAGCTATAATAACAACAGTAACAACAGATGCAACATCAACAACATCAACTGCAGCTATAATAACAACAGTAACAACATATGCAACATCAACAACATCAACTGCAACAATAATAACAACAATAACAACAGATGCAACATCAACAACATCAACTTCAGCTATAATAACAACAATAACAACAGATGCAACATCAACAACATCAACTGCAGCTATTATAACAACAGTAACAACAGATGAAACATCAACAACATAACTGCAGCAATAATAACAACAATAACAACAGATGCAACATCAACAACATCAACTGCAGCAATAACAACAGTAACAACAGATGCAACATCAACAACATCAACTGCAGCTATAATAACAGTAACAACAGATGCAACAACAACAACATCAACTGCAGCAATAATAACAACAATAACAACAGATGCAACATCAACAACATCAATTGCAGCAATAACAACAGTAACAACAGATGCAACATCAACAACATCAACTGCAGCAATAATAACAACAATAACAACAGATGCAACATCAATAACATCAATTGCAGCAATAACAACAGTAACAACAGATGCAACATCAACAACATCAACTGCAACAATAACAACAGTAACAACAGATGCAACATTAACAACATCAATTGCAGCTATAATATCAACAATAACAACAGATGCAACATCAACAACATCAACTGCAACCATAATAACAGCAGTAACAACAGATGCAACATCAACGTCATCAACTGCAGCAATAATAACAACAGTAACAACAGATGCAACATCAACAACACCAAATGCAGCAATAATAACAACAATAACAACAGATGCAACATCAACAACATCAACTGCAACAATAACAACAACAGTAACAACAGATGCAACAAAAACAACACCAACTGCAACAATAACAACAACAGTAACAACAGATGCAACATAACAACATCATCTGCAGCTATAATAACAACAGTAACAACATATGCAACATCAACAACATCAACTGCAACAATAATAACAACAATAACAACAGATGCAACATCAACAACATCAACTGCAGCTATAATAACAACAATAACAACAGATGCAACATCAACAACATCAACTGCAGCTATAATAACAACAGTAACAACAGATGCAACAACAACAACATAACTGCAGCAATAATAACAACAATAACAACAGATGCAACATCAACAACATCATCTGCAGCAATAACAACAGTAACAACAGATGCAACATCAACAACATCAACTGCAGCAATAATAACAGTAACAACAGATGCAACATCAACAACATCAACTGCAGCAATAATAACAACAATAACAGATGCAACATCAACAACATCAACTGCAGCAATAACAACAGTAACAACAGATGCAACATCAACAACATCAACTGCAGCAATAATAACAACAATAACAACAGATGCAACATCAATAACATCAATTGCAGCAATAACCACAGTAACAACAGATGCAACATCAACAACGTCAATTGCAACAATTACAACAGTAACAACAGATGCAACATCAACAACATCAATTGCAGCTATAATATCAACAATAACAACAGATGCAACATCAACAACATCAACTGCAACAATAATAACAGCAGTAACAACAGATGCAACATCAACGTCATCAACTGCAGCAATAATAACAACAGTAACAACAGATGTAACATCAACAACACCAAATGCAGCAATAATAACAACAATAACAACAATAACAACAGATGCAACATCAACAACATCAACTGCAACAACAATAACAACAGTAACAACAGATGCAACATCAACAACATCAACTGCAGCAATAATAACAACAGTAACAACAGATACAACATCAACATCATCAACTGCAGCAATAATAACAACAATAACAACAGATGCAACATCAACAAGATCAACTGCAGCAATAACAACAGTAACAACAGATGCAACATCAACAACATCAACTGCAGCTATAATAATAACCGTAACAACAGATGCAACATCAACAACATCAACTGCAGCAATAATAACAACAATAACAACAGTTGCATCATCAACAACAGCAACTGCAGCTATAATAACAACAGTAACAACATATGCAACAACATCAACTGCAACAATAACAACAGCAGTAACAACAGATGCAACATCAACAACATCAACTGCAGCTATAACAACAACAGTAACAACAGATGCAACATCAACAACATCAGCTGAAGCTATAATAACAACAGTAACAACAGATGCAACATCAACAACATCAACTGCAACAATAATAACAACAATAACAACAGTTGCAACATCAACAACATCAACTGCAGCAATAATAACAACAAGAGCAACAGATGCAACATCAACAACATCAACTGCAGCAATAATAACAACAAGAGCAACAGATGCAACATCAACAACATCAGCTGCAGCAATAATAACAACAATAGCAACAGATGCAACATCAACAACATCAACTGCAACAATAATAACAACAATAACAACAGTTGCAACATCAACAACATCAACTGCGGCAATTATAACAACAATAGCAACAGATGCAACATCAACATCATCAACTGCAGCAATAATAACAACAATAGCAACAGATGCAACATCAACAACATCAACTGCAGCAATAATAACAACAATAGCAACAGATGCAACATCAACAACATCAACTGCAGCAATGATAACAACAATAGCAACAGATGCAACATCAAGATCATCAACTGCAGCCATAATAACAACAGTAACAACAGATGCAACATCAACAACATCAACTGCAGCTATAATAACAACAGTAACAACAGATGCAACATCAACAACATCAACTGTAGCTATAACGACAACAGTAACAACAGATGCAACATCAACCACATCAACTGCAGCAATAATAACAACAGTAACAACAGATGCAACATCAACCACATCAACTGCAGCAATAATAACAACAATAACAACAGATGCAACATCAACAACATCAACTGCAGCAACAATAACAACAGTAACAACAGATGCAACATCAACAACATCAACTGCAGCAACAATAACAACAATAGCAACAGATGCAACATCAACAACATCAACTGCAGCAACAATAACAACAGTAACACCAGATGCAACATCAACAACATCAACTGCAGCAACAATAACAACAGTAACAACAGATGCAACATCAACAACATCAACTGCAGCTATAATAACAACGGCAACAGCCACAACAGCAGCAACAAAAAGTACTTCAAAAAGCAACAACAAACAACAAAACAACAACAACAGATATATCAAGAATAAGGACAGCAACAGCAGCAAGTGCATCCACAACAGTGGCAACAGCAACAACAGCAACAACAACAACAACAACAACAACAACAACACCAACAACAACAACAACAACAATTGCTGCACTGTTGGTCTTCGGGCAAACATTGATGGAATTAGAGAGCAGAAAATGTTTTCAAAGGGCCGTATTGGCGGCGCTGATTTATGTGTGGTGTTAGTGGTGGTGATGGTGGCGTTGGCGGTGGTGATTTATGTGTGGTGTTAGTGGTGAGGGTGGTGTTGGCAGTGGTGCTGGTGGTGGTGTTGGCGGCTGTGATGGTGTTGGTGTTGGTGGTGATGATGGTGGTGTTGGCGGTGGTGATTTATGTGTGGTGTTGGCGGCGGTGATGGTGTTGGTGTTGGTGGCGGTGATGGTGTTGGTGTTGGTGGTGATGATGGTGGTGTTGGCGGTGGTGATTTATGTGTGGTGTTGGCGGCGGTGATGGTGTTGGTGTTGGTGGTGATGATGGTGGTGTTGGCGGTGGTGATTTATGTGTGGTGTTGGCGGCGGTGATGGTGTTGGTGTTGGTGGCGGTGATGGTGTTCGTGTTGGTGGTGATGATGGTGGTTTTGGCGGTGGTGATTTATGTGTGGTGTTGGCGGCGGTGATGGTGTTGGTGTTGGTGGCGGTGATGGTGTTCGTGTTGGTGGTGATGATGGTGGTGTTGGCGGTGGTGATTTATGTGTGGTGTTAGCGGTGAGGCTGGTGTTGGCAGTGGTGCTGGTGGTCGTGTTGGCCGTGAGGGTGGTGGTGTTGGCGGCGGTGATGGTGGTGGTGTTGGCGATGTTGGCGGCGACAATGGTTGTGTTGGTGGTGATTTGTGTGTGGTGCTGGCGGTGGGAGGTGGCAGTTTTGGCGGCGTCGACGGTGGTGGGGCTGGCGGTAATGGTGGTAGTTTTGGCGGCGTCGACGGTGGTGGGGCTGGCGGTAATGGTGTTGGTGGTGATTTTAGAGGTGCTGGTTTTGTTGGAGGCGATGGGGGTGGTAATGATGGCAGCGGCGATGCTGCTGCTGTTGTTGGCGGTAGCGGCGTCGGTGGGGGGGGGGTTATTGGTGGCAATGGCGGCGGCGGCAGCAGTGATGGTGGTTGTGGTGACGGTGATGGTAATGCTAACAGCGGCGGTGTTACCGATAGCAGTGGAGTTGGTAGTGGTCGATGTGGCAGAGCTGATGGTGATGATGGCGCCGTTGGGGCAAAAAAAAGCCTGTTGAGTGTGGAGTGTTTAACGTGAAATCGTGGTTGACTATTTCAACAGTAATAACATTTACTTAACAATATAAAACTATGGTTAGAAGCTATATCAGCTACTTTATGTTATTACCTCCAGCAATGTGTAGGCAGACAGTCACACACACACACACACACACACACACACACACACACACACACACACACACACACACACACACTGTATACGCACTTACACACATAACCATGCATATCTGTCTAAATATGTATGTGTGAGTTTATGTACATGTATATGAATATATATATATGTATGTATATATGTATGAATTTATGTACGTATCTCTCTCTCTCTCTCTCTCTCTCTCTCTCTCTATATATATATATATATATATATATATATATATATATATATATATATATATATATATATATATATACTGAGGTGTTGGTATACAACCAACATAAACTCAAAATATATATATATATATATATATAGAGAGAGAGAGAGAGATACGTACATAAATTCATACATATATACATACATATATATATATATATATGTATATACATAAATTCATACACCTACATACTTGCATATATATATATATATATATATATATATATATATATGCAAGTATGTAGGTAGTGTATGTTCTGAGTCACAATGTTTCTAGAGATGTGAAAATTAGTGTGCGCACGTTTTATGTATTTGTGGGGGGGGGTGTGTGTATGGTTGTGTGATGTGTGTGTATGTGCGCGTGCCATAGTTCATGTGTGGTTGTGTGTGTATATGCATTCACAGAAATCAAATGAAGAAACTTTCGAATGTTTTGGAAATCTTCACTATTCCACTAATCAAGTAGATTTAGAATGGCTGATACAGTTAGTTGTGTTCTTTTTTTAAAAAACCTCTAGCACTACAAAGCTTTTGTGCAACTAATTCTCTACCGAATTAATTCTGCCGTTCTATTGTATAAGTCTGTGGGCGATTAGAACCTCAAATAATAGTATCCCGAGCAACTAACAGTGACTTATAACCACAGACTTCTCATGATTTTATTTAAACATGAAATTACACAACACATTGAAACCATAGAGTAATAATAATTGTTTCTACGTTAGGCACAAGGCCAGCAATTCACCAGTGTATTACTGGTACTTTATTTTATCGACCCCGTAAGGATGAAAGGCAAAGTTAACCTCGGCGGGAGTAAATATAATGGTATGGTAATTGCTACACTAGCTTTGTGCCTCTATGTTAATGGCTACTAACGTGAACCTATAGTGGTATAGTAAACGTTACACTAGCTACGTACACCTATGATAATAACTACCAATGTGAACCTATGGCTCTATCGTAGACATTACACTAGCTATGTATACCTTTGATAAGAACTACCAATGTGAAGAATCTATAGTGGGATGGTGGACACCACACTATATATACCTATGAATGTATACAATGTGAACCTATAGCGCTATGGTAGACTCTACACAAGCTATGTATACCTATGATAATAGCTACCAATGTGAAACTATAGCTCTATGGTAGACATTACACTAGCTATGTATACCTATGATAAGAACTACCAATGTGAATCTATAGCGGTATGGTAGACACTACACTAGCCCCGTGTACCTATGCTAATAGGTACAAATGTGAACCTATAGTGGTATGGTAGTCGCTATAGCTATGTACACCTATGTTAATAGCTACCAATGTAAAACTATAGATCCATGGTAGACATTATACTAGCTTTGTACATCTATGATAATAACTACAAGACGAGATTCTTCAGCCAAGATACAAGAGCTGCAAGTTCCATATTAACTCATCATAGATGTTCACTTTTTCCTCGATGTGAGACGAGACATTCCTATCCACTGGACAGCTGACCTCTACCACAATGTATAACATTTCTCGCTGTCCCTAGATCTATAAAGTTGCCGTTGTTTCTATACCAGATTGCTGTATGTATGTATGTATGTTATCTCTTTCTCTTAATTTCGAGTATATTTTTTTTGACCGGCTACCTTCCTGGTGGCAAGGTTGTAAAAGAAAAGAAATTGTCATCCCTTAGTCAGAGTCATGAAGTAAGACCAGTGCTTGACTACCAGGCTGCTGTTGGAGATGCTACTCATCATGCTTGCCAAGCATGTGGTAGAGAATGTAAATCAGCAGGAGGTCTCAAGCGACATGCAAAAGTACATGAACTCCAACCACAACCGGCTATTCCCAATGAATGTTTTGGTTGCTGACTCTGTGCAAGACATTTTAGATCATTGGCTGGGCTAAAAAGCCACATTCGATCGCAGCGCTGTTAGTTGCTATCGTGTGTGTGTGTGTGTGTATAGATATGTTTATGTGAGTGCGTGTGTATATATATATGTATATGTATATTATTATTGTTGTTGTCGTTATTATTATTGTTGTTATTATTATTATTGTTATTAATATATATGTATATATATATGTATATATATATATTTTTTTTCTCGTGCAATGGCCATACTCGATAACGAGGGGGAAGCCATCATGTTTGTATGTATGTTTGTATGTATAAGTGAAGGCGCATGGCTTAGTGGGTAGAGCATTGGGCTTGCAATTGAGAAGTTGTGAGTTCGATTCTCGGACCGGGTGATGCGTTGTGTCCTTGAGTAAGACACTTTATTTCACGCTGCTCCAGTTTACTCAGCTGTAGAAATGAGTTGCGATGTCACTAGTGCCAAGCTGTATCGGCCATTGCCTTTACCTTGAACAACATCGGTGGCGTGGAGAGGGGAGGCTGGTATGCATGGGCGACTATTGGTCTTCAACAAAAAAAACCTTGCCCAGGCTTGTACCTCGGAGGGGAACTTTCTAGGGGCAAAACCATGGTCTTTCCTGACCGAATAGGGCCAAAGATGTAAGTATAAGGATATGAAGGAACGTATTACTTTTGGTGGTATTCTTTCAGAACCGTTCGCAGTGGAAAACAGAATAAGGCAGAACAACCTTGAAACACCAATACTCTTCGCCATCTATTTTACGGCGATACTGTCAAATGCCTTTTTTAACATCAACGGACGGAGTCTTTATCTGATATCGTTCTTCCGGCAAGGTGTTCAATTTGACTTGAATGAGATTCAACTGTAACTTCTTCACCTCTTTGATTCGTGGCAGTCTATGTACAGATAACTGCCGCCTAATAAGCCACACCGAGGAGGGCTTGCAAAGTCTGATCAGTGATTCGACGCTGCTTCTGATGTGTTTGCACTTATAATTAACTTGAAAAAGACTGTTGCAATGCATCAACCTGCTCTTGCGGAGCAGACACGTGTACCTCGAATCCTCGCTAAGGGCACAATGCTAAGGACGGTGACCTCCTGACAAATTGGATACTGAAATCACATTTCCTATACAAAAGGCAGCAAAAGCCTTTAATGGACTAGAAATTAAAGTCTGGTCACAACGTCACATTAAATTTTTGTATACTTCCCATTTTTATTCTCCGGATTATTGTATTTATCTGAGACATGGTCATTGTACACCAGGCATGTTAAAATGTTGGAGCAGTTTCACAAAAAATGCCTCTGGCATATACTCAAAATAAGCTGGTGCAAATTCGTTCCAGACACAGATTCTTGCTAGGGAAAAGTTTCATCTACTCAAGATATGCTTATCAGTTAAGATGCACAGATCACATGATTCGTATGAGTGGCAGACGCATTCCCAAGAAAATGTTTTATGGCGAACTCAAGCTGGGCAAAAGGTTAAATAGTAAGCCAATGAGGAGATACAGAGACTCTCAGAAAGTGAACTTAAAATGCTTTAACATATCTTACAAAACTCTTGAATCATGTGCAGTAGATAGAGCGGCCTGGAGAAATGCCAATTGGGATGGAGTCAAAACATTTGAAATGCAGAGGATAAAACATGTGAACTGAAAAGAAGAGTGGTGCGCAAGAATGCGACCAACAGTAATAATGATGAATCTTATTCAGTATTGCTTTTCAAATTCCCTGTGTGCCTTAATATGTACCTTTCGAATGCTGACTTGAAGTCACACTGATGAGCACATGATGGTAAAGTCCAAGTTAACTATTCAAACATTGTTACAAAGAATCAGTTCCAGTGCCAATTTTGCCAGAAAATTTGCAACGTCTGTACATACACAATAAGCAAACCCAAAGTGGAAACAAGAAAGAAATAAGACATTATTGTATTATTTGTGGACGGGTGTTTCACAGGCATTCGGGACTCAAAAGCCATTTGAGATCTCATACCAGGAAGGAACAGACATAAAGTACAAGAAGTGGTCAAGCTTTGTATGGAGCAGACGACCTTCATGTATGTACTTACGTACGAACGTACGTACGTACGTACGTATGTATGTATGTATGTATGTATGTATGTATGTATGTATGTATGTATGTATGTATGTATGTATGTATGTATGTATGTATGTATATGTGCCTGAATCTATCTACGTAGTTACTTGTGTATGTATGCATGCACGTACGGGGATATTTGTGTATGTTCACACAGCACTATACAATACAACAGACTATACAAGACTTCACGCAACCGTATTATACTACACACCACACTACTACATACCGCATCAGTACACAACACACCACACCACACTACAAACCATCACAATATACAAAATACCACACCATAATACACCATACCTTACCACAGCATACTACACCGCACCCCATCACACACCACTACACAACACCACAGTACAATAACACATCACATTACACCACACCACTTAACACAATACACATCTCTACACCACACAACACCATACAACACCACACCACACGACATGACCCCACACTACACCACGGCACACCACA
>OZ024742.1:246852324-246854824 GCA_964016885.1 Eledone cirrhosa
AATACAAACACACACACACCCACGCATGCACACACACATACGCGCACACACACACACACACACACGTGGTTGTCTGGCTAAGCAGTTTACTTCGCAAGTACATGATTTCAGGTTCGTCTTCATTATTGGGCACCTTGATCAAGTGTCATCTACTATAGCCATATATCATATACACACATATGCATATGTGTGAGTGTATTTGTCTGTGCGCACTCGTATCTGTGGTCATATTTATGTCTCGGAACGTAGTGGTTCCTCAAAAGAAGATCGTTAAACTAAGCCCACACTTGAAAAATAAACCCTAGGATTGATATGATGAGCTAAATCCATTGAAGGCGATGCCACAGCATGTCTCGCAATATAAATATTTGTTTCTACTATTGGCACAAGGCCAGCAATTACCCCACTACATTACTGGTACTTTATTCTATCGACCCCGTAAGGATGAAAGGCAAAGTGAACCTCGGTGGGATTTGAACTCACACCATAAAGGGGCGTAACTCTATGCTGCAAAGCATGGCGTCCGACCTTCTACCGATACTTCCAATCCCCCGCAATATAAATATTGGTTTCTTATATAGGCACATGGGCAACAATATTTTTTTGTGGGGGGAAGTCGATTAAATCGACACCAGTACGTGACTGGTACTTTATTTTATCGACCCCGTAAGGATGAAAGGCAAAGGTAACCTTGGCGGGATTTGAACTCAGATCATAAAGGGCCGTTACTCTATGCTGCAAGGCATGTTGTCCGACGTCCTACCGATACTGCCAATCCGCTGCCCTTCGCAATATGAATAATAAAAGAAGGAAAGAACAAGGGATTAATCAGCACACCATGTATGGTTGAGTAGCATAATTATTTCAAATGATATTTTCTGAAAGGTTTGGCACTATTGCCTGCAACAAAACACAGAGGCTTGACCGACCGCTTCCTTTTCGTACCAGTCGCCGGCGAGACCTTTGTTGTCCTCAGTCCCTTCACTGTGTATTGCTCAAGTTATCGAGTGTGTATATCTCGGACACACACTATCATCAAACAACAATGGAATGGTTGCTGCGCAATATCGAATCGCTGTAGGTTGGGCAGCCTTCAGTAAGTACTAACATCAAAACGAGTTTCCTATCATTTAATGGCTAAGATCTTTGATACTTACATCCTGCCATCTGTGTTATATGGTCTTGACTGTGTTAATTGAACGGCAAGGTCACTTCAGAAGCTTTCTACATTCCAGAACCCCATCATGAGACTTATGACTGGCAAGCGGCTCAGCGACTATATCTGTATCAGTGAGCTGCTCAACATTACCAAACTTAGACCAATTACATCAATTGTCAAGTCAAGAGTACAAAGATCAACTCGTGGTGTGCGTATGGGAGGAAGGTTGGCTGGTTAGCAGAGGCCAGCAGCCAAAACGATGGCTTGACAATGTCAACTTATGAACTGGACTTGATCTTTTCTCGTTGAACTCTGCTGTTGGTGATCGAACTTTGTGGAGAGAGATATCACATGTTAATGCGCAGTCTGCAACTGGTGTCACAAGAGGATCGAGAAGACAGCAGCCCGACCGCTGAAGGATCCCTGTGAGGTGGCTGTTAAAGCAGGTGTCGCTGACCATTCCTTGCGGCAATACCTTTGTTATTTTTTCCGTGGTGCGCCACCTAAACACCGCTCAGACTGACGTGTAGAGGATGTCACTCTTTCTACCCTTCCTTTGCTTTTGCTGCTCCATTCTTATTTCCTTTTTGTTTTTCTTATTCTCCTTTCTCTTTTTGTTTCCATATTGCCATGAATATTGTACAGTTTTTATCATAGTTTCCATTCAATAAAATAAACAACTTTCCAATTACTTTCGCATATATTAGTATATTTATACATTTTTCCGTCTGGTAATTTATCTCCATTTACGTATAGGTTTATGTTTGTTTATACAACCCTTCACTTTACTCTATTTAATTTTATTTTATTTTATGGCTAACTATTTCATTTTATTTTTGTCTGTAATCATCTATTATATCCATTCGCCTATCATCTATTATTTCCATTCACCTACTCCTCCTACAATACACTATACTTTCAATAAACTCCTCCTTATTTATATATAAGCAATATTTTCACAAGTTGTCTTCAGAATTCTGACAGAGGAAGCTACCGTAAACGACAATATACAGCTTATTTAGTTTATTTATCTATTTTGTTCTGCATCCAGCATTGATTGATTCTTATGCACACAAATGAAATATTACAGTACTCACACACATACAAACACGCCCCCTACAGTCACATACATTCAAACACAGACACGCACACATGTATCTGTAACGATATTACAATATCTCTCTCCCACGTTATCTCTATCTCTATCTCTCTTTCTCTCTCTCTCTCTCTCTCTCTCTCTCTCTCTCTCTCTCTCTCTCTCTCTATATATATATATATATATATATATATATATATATATATATATATATATATATTTATTAAAATAACAGATTAAAGTTT
>OZ024742.1:246859824-246879824 GCA_964016885.1 Eledone cirrhosa
CAACTGTGTTGTTCGCTTTGTTGAACTGTTTCATGTGATCATATCTTTCTTTGAAAGTACTCCTCTGTCGCCTTCATTGATTGCTTCAAAGCGCTATATTTTTTTTCTGAGCGATATATTCACTAAACTTAATGATTTGATTAAGTTGTTGCAAGGCAAGCAAAAATCTCTTGTCGACTGTAAATCATTTATCACCGCCTTCATTTCGAAATTGGTCCTTTCACATCTTATATTACTTGAACAGCCGGCTCTACCATTAAAGCCAATGGAGCAGCCATCTAAGCAGCAGACCTCAAAGAGGTGCATTACTGAATCATAGCCCAGAAATAAACATTTCTAAACGACAATTGCATCAATTACCACAACTGGATTCTTTGAAAGATGAATTGGTTGACGAGGATATCGTTACCTATCGTGACTATCTACAATCATTGCATGATGACATGGTGGAGCGATTTCAAGATGTTATTACATTGAATATTCTAAATTGGTATAGCAATCCGTTTGAAGTCCAAGTAGTCTATTGCGAGGACGACGTCCAGGAGGAGCTAATTGAATTGCAGAGTGTTGAGATTTTGAATCCAGAAGCAGAACAAATATCGCGAAGCATTAAGCCCAACTCAAACAAGTCTGCCTTACAAAAAATGTATACCCACACGTAAACAGTTAAAAACAGTAACATGCTTTTGGGAAAAAAAAAGGCAACAACGAAAACGCTGAGACAAGTTATAATGTATAAATCTAAGACTATAATATCTTCTATTGCTGATGTGAACGTTCGACTATTATGAATGTATTCAGTGTTAAGAAATACAGCTGGTTACAATGGAAACGCTCGCAGCAATAGAAAATCATCAACTCAAACAGAGTTTAGTATTGGTCATTTATTTACAGTACATTTCAACATTTTACATTGCCTTCTCTATAAATATATGATGATAATATGTATATGTATGTGTATATATATATATATATATATATATATATATATATATATATATATATATATATATATATATATATATATATATATATATATATATATATATATATATGTATGTATATATATATATATATATATGATAATAATGGAGCTGCGGAGTTGCAAATGGGTTACATATGAAAAAGTAAGTCCTTCATCAGTGGCCTTCCAACCGTCGTAGGCATTTCATCGCTTTAAAGGCCATATACCTCAGGTTGGTGCGAGCAACGGCTAAAAAAAGTCGTTGGGACACGTAAATAAAGGGGACGCTAGGGTAAACAAACAAAATGGTTTAAGCAACAGAAAGTGAGAAGAAAGAGACAAGTCCCAGATTTCTATGAATATAAATTCGGTGAAATCGTGAACGAGAGAATAAAGACCATCAAACCTGGTTGAAATATGAGCAAGGAAGGAATTTCGCACAGGTCTAACGGGAGGAACAAGGGGTCTGGTCTGCGAATTCGGTAAACATAAGTTTTGTGAAGTCGCAGACGAGAGAGAGAGAGAGAGAGAGAGAGAGAGAGAGAGAGAGAGAGAGAGAAAATTCATACCGGCTTGGCCAAGAGAGCGCGAGAAAAGAATTCGGACAGGTCAAACGGGAAGAAAGAGGAGGAGGAGAGGTGGCGGCAGAGAATGAGTGAGTGAAAGTTGAGGAAGAGGCTAACAGAGAGAGAGAGACTGCTAGAAAGGGTAAAGATACAAAGAACGAAACAGACGGGTGGCAGCAGAGGAAAAAATATATGTGTAAATATGATAATAATGGAGCTGCGGCGTTGCAAATGGGTTACATATGAAAAAGTAAGTCCTTCATCAGTGGCCTTCCAACCGTCGTAGGCATTTCATCGCTTTAAAGGCCATATACCTCAGGTTGCACTAACCTTATATATATATATATATATATATATATATATATATATATATATATATATATATATATATATATATATTTGTAATATTGCCAGAATTAATAACAGAACACACTCACTGTTTGGTTGGTTTTCGCTTCTCGCTTCTGTGTCTTTTATATCGGTAATCTAACTTACTCGGTCCTCAATCTTGCCATTGACTGACCGACGGTCAAAAATAATACAGATACAATATAGACACAAACACATATATATAGTTTATCATAAATCTTTCGTTGCACATCTGCAACATCGTCAGTGGTGTTATATTATCCTCCTGTTGTATTGTATGTCTACGCCATTTTTATTCAGTCTGTCTATATATTTATTTATTTGTTTCGACACACGATTTCATATAAAAAACCTCGCAAAACTAATTCATCGCCGCTATATATATATAGATAGGTAAATATACACGGGTGTGTATGATTGTGTATAGAAGATTATATTAATAAGAGAAATTCCAACTTTGTCTGATTTACTCGTTTTATTTACAATCCTTTAAAATTTATAATGGTATTATAATGAAATAGTATGATAGAATATTAAATTCTAAGTGTTAATTGAACAAGTACTTTCATGCTTTCGCAATCTTCAGGTTCATAATGTGTGGTGACAGTCAAGTTTGCAATTTTCAACTGTTGAAAATTGCAAACTTGACTGTCACCAGATATTATGAACCTGAAGATTGCGAAAGCATGAAAGTACTTGTTCAATTAACACTTAGAATTTAATATTCTATCATACTATTTCATTATAATACCATTATAAATTTTAAAGGATTGTAAATAAAACGAGTAAATCAGACAAAGTTGGAATTCCTCTTATTAATATATATATATATCTATATATATGGTAAATTTCTTTAAGTCGTTTGGAAGCCTCGACAATGCAAATGGGTAAATCTTCGGGTAACAAGATCCGGTGGTGGAGAGAGAGATGTAAGTGGGTGTACGTTGAGATGCGTGGCGTGTATAAGACGTGTAGAGGAATGAAGGAAAGAGCATAAAGGGTAAAATAAAAATAACAACACGAGAAAGAGTTACCTTGGGAGAGATTTAATTGTCCCTATACATTTCGGATTCACATCCATCAACTGGTTTTTTTTCCGGGGTGAGGGAAAGGTTGTCTATCGGAAAGGTGCGAAACGCGTCCTATGCTGTTCGTTGTTCTGAATATCTGAGGTATTCAGCAGATCGCGCGTGCGCGTGAAATGGGGTCGGTCAGGCAGAGGTCAGCGGCCGAAGTAGTTCTTTCAATTGTGGGAGTGGGGTGGCGCTAGCTGTCAGTCCATTGTCTGCCTGTCTGTTGAATGTTACTGTGTGTGTGTGCGTGTGTTGTTGTCTCGATTGAGTGTGTGTGTGTGCGTGTGTTGTTACCTTGTTCCTCTGTATTGGCAGTGTAGTATGTTCGTATGGTGGAATGCTACTGTGTGTGTGTGTGTGTACGTGTGTTGCTGTCTCGCTTGTGTGTGTGTGTGCGTGTGTTGCTGCATCGTTTGTTAACTTAAACCAACCACCTCATTTCGCTTCTCTCGGATCGATTTTTTATTTGTGGCTCTAGGCGTTTGATCCAAAGTGCTTCTTTGATACGTAACGTGCCGACGTTTCTTTCTGTCGCTAGAATTGTGACAATGGACCTTCCGTCTTTGTTTACGCATTTGTCTATGTGTTTCCGGAAAGACGAGGCCCTGATTTTAGTGTGTTCCTTGATCCGGATGTGCAAAGGTCGGATTGTGCTACCTATATAGTATTGGTCGCACTTGTTACATTATATCTTATACACGACGTATGTGCGTAGGCAACAGTTCGCATGGCGCATCGGACAGTCTTTGAGGGAGCACGCGTCAGTTGATTTCCCGGGTTTCCTGGAGAGGCATCTTCGCAGGGAGGGGCCCGAGTGAGCCAGGTGGATGTTGAGGCCCTCCCTCCGTATAGCCTTGCGGATAGCGTTGTTGGTATTCTCGCCCAGGTGTGGCATTTTAAGGAAGCACTTGCCTTGGGTGCCTCTCTGTCTCTTGTGTCTGGTGTCTCCTACTCTGTCTGTGAGCGAGGTAGGGTACCCGTTCGTATCCAACACCTGGAGGAATCGCTTGGTATGAGTGACACCACTCGCGAGATCGCTGCATCTGTTTTTGATTCGCGCGATCTCGTTCCTGATGTATCATCTTTTGGCACTGTTAGGCAGGGCGGACTTGTAGTGGACGAACAGGTCCCTGCAGGCTGCCTTTCGGTAGAAGTTGCAGTGGATCCCTCCCTGTTCCGTGATGTTGATTCGGAAGTCGAGGAGGGCAAGTGACCCGTCGTCGTTGGGGTGTTCAAACTGAAGTCAATGTTCTCGTCCGTGTTGTTGAACGTCTCATAGATTCTGTTCGCCATGTCTTGGGAAGATGTAAGGATGAGGATATCGTCCACGTACCTTGAGAAAAAGGCGATGGCGTTGTGGTGGCAGGCGTTGAGTGCCTTGCGCTCAAGGTTGTCCATGTAAGAGATCGCTAGCACATTCGACAGTTTCAAGCCTATTAGCTGTCGTCAGCATCGTATACTTCCCTGTCAGATGATTGAACGTTTGAAAGTATATACTTTCCTTGTGCATATTAACGACTGAGCAGCCTAATTTGCATATCGAGTGAGTTAGTCGGCCGGGCGTACCGAAAACGATAAATGGAAAAGAATGAAATGAAATTTCATTTCTCACTCTTAGTACGGCTGATACTTAAATATAAGTATGTACGCGTACATACATATATGTATACAGACGTACAGTAGTATGTATATATATATACATGCACACATATATATATATGTACCTATGTCTCTTTTAAACCGGTCGTGGCCATTTTTATGGCTCGATAAGGTCAGTCCATTGTCGCGGTATATTCTCGTGTGGAAGTCCTGGAATCTAACACGTAATATGTCTAAAATAAATATTCCAACCAAGTTGCATACGTCAGCACTGTCAAACGATCCCATGGAGACGTCAAATAGGTCTGAAGTTGTTGACTTTTTTGCCCAGGCTACTTCTTTGTTGAAGAGGATAGTTTTCTGGCAGTGGGCGATGATTTCCTTGTCTAAACCATCGACGGTACTGTAAGTGGTAGCAAAGTCCAAAGCTTTGTTTAACAGAGTCTCTGAGATCGACGGGTAAAAATCAACAACGTCAAACTGTGTGAACTTCGCTTTTTGGGATTTGAAGGAGTTAAACTACTTAATTACAGATTCGCTGTTCTCCCACTGGGGCAGGTTGGACTTGGTCCTAATGGTCTTAACTATGTTTCTAAGTATGGCCTTACTGACAAGTCCCATATCTGTGCGTGCCGGGTTTATTAGTCTACATGTGGGTTTAGAAGTAAAGTCTACTTTGTGATGTTTCAGGGTGAGGAACGCCTCCCGCTTAGCTAGAGATTGTAGCTTCTTATCTACATTAAGGACGGCGGCATGTTCTTTGGCTTCTGTATTAATGTCGTGGTAGGCCATAGGGTTAGCTTTCTTATATTTGGAAGTAATAGCGTTATGGGCCAAGTGGCAGTAAGTGGTGTTGTGTCGACTTCGTAAATATTATTAGCTTTGTCGGAAAGAACAAAAGTGTTAATAGAAGACCTACATTTCTACCCTGTGAGTACTCTCTATATCCTCGTGTCCTACACAATTTTGTGTCTCATCAACGTCAATATGGATTTATACTCCCTGAAGAACATTCCCAGTAGCTACCAACCTATCTAGCGTAGAGTTCCTAGGCATTAATTTTTACCTTCGCACACACACCTACAGACCCTTAAAAAAAAACTCAATTACATTCACAAGGACTCATGCCACCCTCCCACTGTTTTTAGAAACTTCGTAAATAATATCAGTACTAGAATCTCAAACGTCTTCTCTAATAAGGCTACCTTTGACAGAGGGGCAGCCTACTATAACACGGCGTTAGCTAACAGCGGCTTCTCGCAATCTATCACTTACTCGCCCACTAACAACAACAGCAATAAGAAAAGAAAGCGTAACAATAGACAAACTATCTGGTTATCCCCACCCTTTTCATTCATCGTTAAAACCAATGTAGGCAAAACATTTCTAGCCCTCTTAGATAGACACTTTCCAATAGGTCATAAATACCGATCCATCTTTAACCGACACAAAGTAAAACTAGGATACTCCTGTGCTAAGAACATGAAGGCCCACATCACCAACAGCCCTAAGAGCAACACCCCACCAGGGTGCTCTTGCCGTAAGCCCGAAGCTTTTCCCCTTCAACAGCAATGCAACACACCCGTTGTAGTTTATGAAGCTGTGGTCCCTTCCAACCGAGCAAATCAACCACAGGAGGTCAAATCCTATGTGGGTATAGCAGAGGGCCGATTTAAGGAACGCGTCCTGAACCACCAGGCGACATTCAGGTACCCGGACAGACGTTAATCCACGAAACGCGCAAGCCACATATGGTCCCTGAAGGACTGAAGTATAAACTACTCCATTCAATGGAAAGCCATTACTAAGTCCAAGTCATACGCAAGGGGTCGTGTGGACTATGTATTGATGAACGAATAAATATTCTAAAGATATTACACAATAGTGATTGCCTAATCTCGAGAAATGAATTCTTCACAGGTTGTCCACACGTCTGGAAACACCTCCTACATAACTACAAAACTCCGGATTGAATTACAACAACATCCTAATTTTGTTATCAACTAGAACCTTTCGGACTTTCGCAGTTATCTCCCTTACACCTCTCGAACGCAATTTAGTATTGCGTGCGAGATCGTTTCTGCGCATGCGCATTCTTACGGTTTTCCTTCCTGTTACGTATAACCATGTCAGTAACGAGCTGAGGATCCGCTAAGGTGAAACAATTGTTCTCGGTATGGTGAACTAACTGTTGTGTAACCACTTCTATATATATATAATAACATTACTTTTTCTTCCACATTGACTTTTTACGTTCCACATTATGCACGTTTTTTTTTCCTTTTTTTCCTTTTTCTTTTTTCTTTTCACTTCTGTTTAACATGTGCGACACCACACTAATACATTTCACTATCATTTGATAATGCCTATAAATACTGAAACCGGTAATAAACAATAATTAAATATATAAATAGATAAATAAATGCCATTGTTAAATAATAAATAAATCAACTAATACCTTAACACTTCACACAAAGTAAGACATTTCGTTTTAATCATTTTCTAACCCAGAAAAAAGAGAGAGAGAAACAAAAAAGGAAAAAAAAATGTTTATTCTTCCTCATAATCGTCTCTTTCTCCCTGTTTTCATATATATATATATATATATATATATATATATATATATATATATGTAGGAGGTGAGTTTTATTGTAGTACAATAAAGCAATGCAGATATCGGATAAGAAGCACTCTACAGTTTGTAGGTCTGGAGTATATATAATATATAAGAACAAAAGATGGTTAAAAGAGTTCCATGTATTTTATTATGCGCATTTCAAAAACAAATATCATCATGCAATAATATTTGTGTTTTCATCAGATAAAACAGGAAGACATGATATGAAGGTTAAAAAACACTTGTGGATAGTGCAGTTTTAAATCAACATATGAAAAGTAGTTTTAGATTGATGTGTGATATTGGGAAAAAAATATTTTATTTTGAGGGGAGGGGTTTGGAAAGGATGAAAGAGGAGGAGATGAGAGTAAAAAGTGGAGAGGGGGGAGTATAATGAGGAAGGATGAGATAGGAGGAGAGATGGGTGATAGAGAGAGAGAGAGATAGCTTTTATAATTGAGAAAAATATATTGTTTTACATAGAGAGGTTGAAAAACCGTTGGAAGATAATGTATAAATTAAAAGAATTTGAAAATTAACGAAGAGAAAAATAATGTAAAGTTAAGATTTGTATATTAAAGGGTTTAATAATATGTACGATGAAAAGAAAATGTTAATATGTATTAAGAATAATATTTATTTAAGGGTTTAATAATATGTGCGATGGAAAGAAAATGTTAATATGTATTAAGAATAATATTTATTTAAGGGTTTAATAATATGTGCGATGGAAAGAAAATGTTAATATGTATTATTAAAAAGAACAACAAGTAATTTAAGTAAGGATATATTGTGAGATGAGCATGAATAAGTTAGATGAAAGGGAGAAAAAAATAATGAATTGAGGATGAATAATCTAACGTCAAAAAAAATGTTTATGTTTACGAAGGATTTTTACAAGGTGATATAGAGTAAGAATGTATTGTGTTATGTAATAATTGTTTCTATGTTAGGCAACAGTGAGAAAAGGTACAGATTAGGGGTTAGACATTAAAAGAAAAAGAGAAGAAAGGGAAGTGATAAATAGGAGTGAGTAACAAGTATTATATAATGTATAATAAATAACTTTGAAATAAGGTAGAAAGATGGGTATATTTTTAAAGAAGTATATATATATATATGTGCCTTTGAGAAAAAGATTCTAAATTGATAAAGTTTTGGATATTAGCTGTATACTTTGTGGAATGTTTTGTGGAATTTATGCAAGCAGATAGAAAACAAGTCAGTGCGTCTATTTATTATAGAATCTAAATTAGATATCATGGTAAATATTTCATTTAGACAAAGATTGCAAATCTTGGATAGAGAACTGTTCAAGTATGAAGACGCAGAAGAAACCTTCTTCCAAAAGATGCTATATTTAATATTTTTGTCTTTCAAGGACCATATGATTTCTGAGATATTGCCAGCTACTATTCTTCTATTTCGCCTTCACTTCTCAATAATGCTCTATCTTTCGCACTTAAATATTCTGACATCACCACAGATGAACTTCACATCATTCTCACCACACGTAAAACCATTCTAGAGTTCAACAATGAATATTGGACCAGAGCCGACACCTCTAATAACTTCGACATCACAATGGGAGCATCCGATTCATCCCAATTGACAGATTTAATTGGTATCATTATTTTGAACTCTTTGAGTCGGAAAATTCCTCAACTTCGCGGTGGAATTTATCGTGACGATGGACTCTTTACTATCTTAAATTGCAACATAGTTAACTTTAATATTAAGAACAATATACGTAATCTCTTTAACCAACATAACCTAAAAATTGAATTTGATCACAGCATCAAACTAGCTAATTTCTTCGATGTATCTCTTAATCTTGACACTGGCCTATATTACCCTTACCATAAAAACAATGAGAACCTAAATTATGTTAATTTTACATCTAACCATCCTACTAATATCAAGAATGCTATAGTTAGTAATATTGGAAAAAGAATATCTAACCTATCTTCTAATAAAAACATCTTTGATGCTAACGCCAATTACTATAATAATGCGCTTTCTAAAGCCGGCTATCCTGATAAAATCAAATATAGTAAAGAAACAAATTCTAGAAGATCTTACAGTAGAATAATTAATCATGATCATTCCAATAACTTTAATAAAAGACCTAGATACAAAAACATAATCTGGTATAATGCTCCTTTCTCCATCTCTATTAATAATAATATTCCTAAATTATTCTTTAGTGCCTTAAATAAATGCTTCCCTCCCTCACATATCTATAGTAAAATATTTAACAAACACACTATAAAATTTTCCTATTCAACATCCTCCAACATTTCCAACATTATCTCTAAACACAACAATAAAATACTAAATACTAAATCTCTTCCTTCCAACACTGAATATCATAATAATAGTAATAGTACTCCCGACGTCATTGTAAACCCTAGGCTAATTTCTGCAAACCCAAATACAACGTCAAACACAACTTCGCTAAATATTCTTAATCCCATTCTAAATCAAGAAACTATTATTCCTATCGCAAATAACTTCTCCAATCCAATTCCTTCTATAGATAACACTAGGTCACTCGTTAATAATCTCTCTAATCGCAATTACAATTGCCCTGTTAAAAATAAATGTCCTCTCAACAACCATTGTCTTGATAAAAACTTAATTTACGAATGTAAAGTTATAACTGACACCAATTCCTTCACCTATTTTGGCTCCACTTCCACCCCCTTTAAAGCTCGTCTTTATAACCATCATTCGTCTTTTAAATACAAACTTAAAAGAACCAACACGGCTCTCTCAGAACTCATATGGTCCTTGAAAGACAAAAATATTAAATATAGCATCTTTTGGAAGAAGGTTTCTTCTGCTTTTCCATACTTGAACAGTTCTCTATCCAAGATTTGCAATCTCTGTCTAAATGAAAAATATACCAATATATCTAATTTAGATTCTATAATAAATAGACGCACTGACTTATTTTCTATCTGCTTGCATAAATTCCACAAGACATTCCACAAAGTATACAGCTAATATCCAAAACTTTATCAATTTAGAATCTTTTTCTCAAAGGCACACATATATATATATATACTTCTTTAAAAATATACCCATCTTTCTACCTTATTTCAAAGTTATTTATTATACATTATATAATACTTGTTACTCACTCCTATTTATCACTTCCCTTTCTTCTCTTTTTCTTTTAATGTCTAACCCCTAATCTGTACCTTTTCTCACTGTTGCCTAACATAGAAACAATTATTACATAATACAATACATTCTTACTCTATATCACCTTGTAAAAATCCTTCGTAAACATAAACATTTTTTTTGACGTTAGATTATTCATCCTCAATTCATTATTTTTTCTCCCTTTCATCTAACTTATTCATGCTCATCTCACAATATATCCTTACTTAAATTACTTGTTCTTTTTAATAATACATATTAACATTTTCTTTCCATCGCACATATTATTAAACCCTTAAATAAATATTATTCTTAATACATATTAACATTTTCTCTTCATCGCACATATTATTAAACCCTTCAATATACAAATCTTAACTTTACATTATTTTTCTCTTCGTTAATTTTCAAATTCTTTTAATTTATACATTATCTTCCAACGGTTTTTCAACCTCTCTATGTAAAACAATATATTTTTCTCAGTTATAAAAGCTATCTCTCTCTCTCTATCAGCCATCTCTCCTCCTATCTCATCCTTCCTCATTATACTCCTCCCTCTCCACTTTTTACTCTCATCTCCTCCTCTTTCATTCTTTCCACCCCCCCTCCCCCCAAAATAAAATATTTTTTTCCCAACATCACACATCAATCTAAAACTACTTTTCATATGTTGATTTAAAACTGCACTATCCACAAGTGTTTTTTAATCTTCATATCATGTCTTCCTGTTTTATCTGATGAAAACACAAATATTATTGCATGATGATATTTGTTTTTGAAATGCGCATAATAAAATACATGGAACTCTTTTAACCATCTTTTGTTCTTATATTATATATATATATATATATATATATATATATATATATATATATGTAAATATATATATATATGTGTACATATATATATATTTATATACAGATATATAAATGAGTTGTGGGCTAAACATTCGTAGTATACAATAAAGTTAAATCTGTATATATAGAGTACTGTGTAAATGTGTATACACATTTAGAGAATGAGTATCGAGTTTATGTATTTCCCTGTGAATTGAAAAATTAACTACCAACATGAACGTTAATAATATAAACATTTGTACATCTATTTCAGTGATACTACTATAAGTGAAAGAATATATAAGATTTTCTCTTACGTATTTCCGTATGTTTGTATAGCTGATGAACATATCTTCTACTGAGAACTCAAAAAATCTATTAAATATACTTGTATTGTTTTAATTTACAGGGAAATATGTGAATTTGGCATGGTTACATATCTACACACTATCTGTAAATTTATATGCACATTTACGAAGTCTAGGTTTATCAACCTACCTACCTGTTTATTCATTTATCTATCTATCTATCTATCTATCTATCTATCTATCTATCTATCTATCTATCTATCTATCTATCTATCTATCTATCTATCTATCTATCTGTCGGACGTTGGACGGAAGGACCGATAAAGCTGCTCGGGGTCTGGTTTGGTCCTGACCTCCAGGTGGAGAAGAACTGGAACGAGGTGACGGCCAATGTGTTTGCGCTCACCCAGAAGTGGGCCGAGTGCAAACTATCCTTGAAAGGTCGAGTGGAGATGGCGAACACTTTTATAGCGTCCGTCATCTACTACCGCTTGACCGTTGTGCCTTGTCCAGCCAAAACGCTCACCAAAATGGAGCACGCGCTCTTCCAATTCCTTTGAAAGAAACGGGCTCCTTTGGTGAGAAGATCCATCTGCTGCCAACACCCTTCAAACGGAGGGCTGGAGATGCCGTGGCTGACGATGCGCAAACACGCGCTCAGGCTGCGGCACCTCCACGTATTCCTCACCAGAGAACCGGTGTCGGCCCCGTTCGTGAGACGAGCTTTCCCACGACTCGTCTCGCTGACCGAGCTGCAGTCTTGGGTCAAGCAAAGACTGAGGAAAATGGGCGACTGGTACCTGGAATGTGCTCAGGTGCTCACAGTCCTCTGGCAAACGGACCCGGCAATCAGTGGAGACTCCACTTCGACATTCTATAGAGGGTTGGTCTGCAGCAAGTGCGATGACACGCTCGGAGAAACTCTTGGCGTAGAGGAGGACGAACTGGCCAGTCTGTTCGGAAGGACCTTCCGCCCGGGACCAATGGACAACTTCCAAAAGTCCCTGGCCTGGCAGTGCTACCGAGGAGCTATACCAGTTCGAGACAAGCTCTACAGACACGGGCGCCCGGGTAGGGACCCTTCGAAAAAGATCTGTCCGAGATGCGTGCGCGACGAGGAAACCGTCGCACACGCATTTGTACACTGCCCGGGCGTTACCGACGTGTGGGGCTATGTAGAACGACTATTGTCGCGGGTGGGACCAATCCAGTTGACCACCGAGTCCATTGTCATGATCAAACCGCCACCCTCCTTCAAATACGAGGGTGAGGCGGTTTTCCTATGTGTTATGGCTATGGTGAAAGAGGTTATATGGTGGACGAGGTTAAAAGGGCTGAGGTCAGACACCTTTCTCTCCGGCGAGCAACTGATTCGTTTTTTCAAATATCATTTTGTAAGAAGAATCAGGATGAAGAGAGAGGTGCTGTACCCCAGCAAATTTTATAAAAGGTGGGTGAATGTGGCAAAGATGGCCCGAGTGGTTGGGCCTTCTCTCTATATAAACCTGTAGATTGAGGAAAAAGAGGAAGAGAGGAAGGGAGTACTCACTCTTGGTGCCCCTGGAGATGAGCGTTGTACATTTTTTCGGGGTGTGTTCAACCCCTGTGTAAGACCTCTCCCCTATTGGGGATATCAATTGTTATTTGTTATTGTATTAATAGTTTTATTTTCATATACCTGTATGTAAACTCCCCATTTGTATTTGTCCCCTTCTTTTGTGCCCTTGTGGCTAATAAAGAAATTTATCTATCTATCCATCTATCTATCTATCGAACTATCTATCCATCTATCTATCTATCTATCTAACTATCTAACTATCTATCCATCTATCTATCTATCGAACTATCTATCCATCTATCTATCTATCTAACTATCTATCTAACTATCTATCTATCTATCCTTTTTTTCAAATACCACTTTGGAAGAAGAATCAGGATGGAGAGAGAGGTGCTGTACCCCAGCAAGTTTTATGAAAGGTGGGTGAAAGTGGCGAGAATGGCCCGAGTGAATGGGCCTTCTCTCTATATCAGCCTGTAGATTGAGGAAAAGGAGGAGGAGAGGAAAGGAGTACAAGCTCTTCGTACTCCTGGAGATGAGGGTTGCACATTTTTTCGGGGGTATGTGTTACCCATATAAACTGTCTCCCTCTATTGGGGAAAATCGACTAACTTTTAAATTCCATCTGTGATAACATTTTACACGTTTTTATTGTATGTAAACTTCCCCCTTTGTATTTGTCCCCTTCTTTTGTGCCCCTGTGGCTAATAAAGAAATATATCTATCTATCTATCTTGATAGAGTAAGACACGCTTCACATCGGCTCCACTATTCCATCGGGATTTACCCTTACTATTGTAAGTACCGGATAAATTTTTCAGCGCAACGCATTTGGAACACTAACCCCTGTTATTTAGGGAAACATTTTTGCATTTACCCCCTTTTTAGGGGGTAAAATAAATATCTAATTTTGCCGAAAAATTTCGTTCTTGGCAGCATGGCGGAAAAGATGGCAGACATGTCTGCCATTAGCTCTGCCACGCCCCCCAAGTCTGAAGAACAAAAAATAATTACAACAAAATTAGACAACGAAACAAACAAAGAAAATGAAAAAACAAATGTTAAGGAAAATGAGCAAACGGAAAACAAACAAACAGAAAATAATACATATAACAACAGGGCAACTTTCGCCCAGAAAACAAAACAATCCATCACATACACAGCAATTGACCTAACGGCCGCCAGAGAAAAACTGGCCGAAGCAAAGAAACACATTGTTTTGGGGGAAAACGGAATGTTTTCCATTAACCCCCCCCCCCCCCCCAGAATTCAAGAAAGCGAGAACAGAGAACACAGTTCTCTTCAGAACAATCCTAAACCAAACAAGAAAGCCAGCACAGCCCAGCCAAATGGAGATAGAGTTGGTCCTAAAAGACTATATGAAGAATATTCTCTTCATACGAAAGGACCGACTCTATGGCAGCATTTCGGTCCTAACAAAAGACAAGGAAACGGCGGAGAAGCTTTCCATAAGCCCACTCTCATCGACAACATACAGCTTCTATCCCTCCTACATGGGTAGAAGAACACAGAGAGTAAAAATACAAACAATGCTGCCCACAATGGACTTCTGGTGGGCTATTGCTGGCTTCATAGATATGGGCGAAGACACAATGCTGTCAATGGGGAAGGCAACTGGAGATGCGTTCCTGGGAATGGGCCTCGAAATACTAGTCCAAATGAGGCCCGAAAGAATAGCACAAATCCCGGATCGCATCTGGCTGGATGACCTTACCCCAATAGACATAATTGTAGAGGGGAGAAGACCAGCATGCTATTTATGCATGGAAAGGGGACACGTTAAGGCTAACTGCCCGAAACGTATCCCCCAAAAAGGACTATTGCCCACACCCACCACAAACAGTACACCAACACCACCCACCTCCAAAAATACACTAATACCACACACAGCAAACAAAATACAAACACCACCAAGCACAACACAAACATCACCACCACCATCACCACCACCACCATTACCAACCACAAGCACGACACAAACAGCACCACCACCACCACAAAACGTATTCCAAACAAATAATAAAAAAAACAGCAACAAATCTACCCCTCCCGCAAAAAAAAAACAACCAGACACGACGTCCCTCCCACCTAGCGCTGAAGAGTTTCCCCCAACTTCTGAAGAAGAAGGAGGAGAAGCTTTCAGACAAGTTAAAAGAAAAAAAAGAAAGCACACACCCAGCTAACCACAAATAACCCACACACAAACACCAACTCCAATAAAAAACACCCCACCCTCAACAAAAAAAATAAATCTGCGCCTCCCCTCTCCGAAACATTGACAGCATCACAAACAAAGACATTGCAATACACATATATAAATAAAGAAAACAAAAAACTGTTTAAATTAATAAACAATAGCCCTTTGGTGCAGACCGAAGGGCCAAACTTTATCTCAACAGAGAACTTCACCCATTTAAAAATGATAAAGGTCCCTCTGGACCTTTATCGTTCCTTAAAAGAACAATTTAGACAGGACGTGAGCCCCCCCCCCCCTGTTTAAAACCGTTAAATCGCGTCCTCTTGAAATATTTCCCCATAACCTCCCCTCTCCCTGACACAACTCCAAACACCCCAACCCAACCACACTCGGGCACCCCCACACCACCACAAAACATCCCTCCACCCAACACACCTGACGCCATGGAAATTACACAACCCGGAGAGGTAAGTGCTTTTCTTTCTTCACTTTCAACACCAAAATAGATCAATTGAGAGTTGGCTGTTTGAACGCGCGTGGCCTGGGCTCAGCTTGGAAGCAAGCAAAGCTACTAAGTGACCTCAGGTCACGAAGTATAGATGTGATGGTTGTTTGCGACAGTCGGATCAGCAGCGTGCGACAGCTGGCTCCGGCCTTCGATGACTTTGAGATGCACGCATCTCTCTGTCAACCCGGAGGCGGAGGGGGGGGGAGTTGCCGTACTGCTGGATAAACGTCTGGCTCTCGACGTACAGATTGTTCACTCGGACCCGGGGGGGGGGGGGGTCGATTACTGGTGCTGGACGTCGGAGGCGGTGAAGGCGGGGCTTTCAGACTGGTCGGTCTTTATGCCCCCTTCGGGGCTGAAAGAGCCGACTTCCTCCAGCGTCTGGAGACTTTTCTAGGAACGTCGCGTTCCCTGCTTTTAGTGGGGGACTGGAATGGAATCCTAGATGCGCGTTGGGATTATGCAGGGGCATGTCCCGATAGAGGGGGGTGTAGCAGCCTCAAGGGGTTACTCGATCGATTCGACCTGGTCGATAGATTTCGACTAGATTGTCCAACTGCGCCAACCTGGACCTGGGCAAACCGCAGTGGACAATCTAGATCGTACCTACATAGGTTTTTGGTTAGGAGTAAGGATAGGGACGTATTTAGTTGTCCAGAATTGATTATGGTTGGCTATTCAGATCACAAATTAGTGACCTGCGTGGTCAACCTTGATTGAACACATAGACAGGGTCCCGGTTACTGGAAGATGAACTTGTCCTTGCCGGCAAAGAAAGATTACAGGAACCGGATTAGTAGCTTAGTTAAGATGCGGCTGACGGGAGCGATCGTCAACAGTAGGTGGTGGGTATCTCTAAAGAGAGAGTTTAGAGTAAGTTCGATAGGTTACAGTAAGGAACTAGCGGCGAATAGAAATAGGAAGGAAAGGGAGTTAACAGATAAACTAGAAGAGGCGATTAGGAGCGGAGACGTAGCCAGAGTGTTAGCGGCGAGAACGGCGTTGAGCCAGTTCTTTGACGCGAAGCACGAAGGCTGCGTTGTCCGAAGTAAAATACGTGCTTTAGGAAACGAGGGGACCAAAGCTGTTAGCTGGGCCCGCGTGACAGAAGCCAAGAGTGGGATTAAATCCACCATTCGGTCTTTGCGAGACCAGGATGGACGGGTGATCCTTGAACCTGAGCGGATGTGCGAGGCCTTTCAAAGGCACTTTGCTCGACTGTTCGGAGGGGGCAGGGGGCCGGACGGGGATGTGGTCTTCGGTCCATACCTCGACGGTCTATCGCGTCTTTCGAGCGGCGAAGCGGAGTGCTGCGAAAGGCCAATCACAGCCACTGAAATCGGGGAAGCGCTCAGCCAATGCAGCAGACGCAAATCTCCGGGTCTCGATGGTCTACCATACGAACTTTATCTAGCTATGCCGGTCTTGTTCTGCGAACTCCTCGAGGCTGTCTATTGCAACTGGCAACAGAACGGGAGAATTCCCTGTTCTGTGACCACGGGCGTGGTCACGCTAGTGAGGAAGGACGAGAGCAAGGGGGACGACTTAAGTATCTTTAGGCCCATAACTCTGCTGAATGCAGAGTTACAGATTTTGGCCAATGTGTGCGAAGAGGTTGGCGCTTGTGGTGGGTGGTTTGGTGGGAGACGCGCAGACATGCGCTATCCCGTCCAGGTTCATTCACGACAACCTCTACCTCATGCGATACTTCATAGAGAGGGTTGGCAACGAACCCGGCTTTGGTGGGGCCCTGATCAACTTGGATCAATCTAAGGCGTTCGATAGGGTCGACCATGGTTACCTGGATGCGGTGCTAGCGGCGGCGGGCTTCGGACCCGTTTTCAGGGGCTGGATTTCTGCCATGCACAGTGGCAACATCTACTCTAGGATTAAAGTAAACGGCTACCTCTCGGAGCCGTTTCAAATCACCCGGTCCATCAGACAGGGGTGCCCCCTCTCCTCCCTTCTGTACGTATTGACTCTCGAGCCACTGCTGCGGAAGTTGGAGTTGCTGCGGGGCATACCCCTGGAACCGGGATTGCACAAAGCGGTCTCGGCCTATGCCGACGACGTAACAGTAATGGTGGCGGACGCCTCGGAAATCGGGGCGATCGCCACCCTACTGGATGAATACGAAAGGCTGACGGGGGCTAGGCTGAACCAGGACAAGTCAGTCGGTTTGCAACTCGGAACGTGGAGGGGCAAACCGATGCCGTTAGACGGTGTCGTCGGGCGGTGGACGGGGGGTCCGGTGAAACTGCTCGGGGTCTGGTTCGGACCGGACCTCCAGGTGGAGAAGAATTGGGGCGAGGTGACGAGCAGGGTGTTTGCGCTGACCCAGAAGTGGGCCAAATGCAAACTATCACTGAAAGGTCGGGCGGAGGTGACGAACGCTTCCATAGCGTCCGTCATCTGCTACCGCCTGACCGTCGTGCCTTGCCCCAAGGAAAAGCTCACCATCATGGAACGCATGCTCTTCCAGTTCCTCTGGAAGAAGCGGCCTCCTATGGTGAGGAGATCCATCTGCTGCCAGCACCCTTCGAAAGGAGGGCTGGCTATGCCGTGGCTGTTGATGCGTAGGCACGCATTGAGGCTACGGCATCTACAGGTATTCCTCAACGGTCAGCCGGTGTGGGCCCCGTTTGTGAGGCGAGCCTTCCCACAGCTCGTCTCGCTCACCGAACTGCAATCCTGGGTGAAGCAAAGACCGAGAAAACTGGGCAACTGGCACACCGAGTGTGCCCAGGCGCTCACGGCTATCTGGCAAGCGGACCCGACTATCAGTGGAGAATCCACCTCGACATTCTATAGAGGGTTGGTGGCTAGCAAGGGCGACGACACCCTTGGAGAGTCGCTAGGCATGGAGGAGGACGAACTGGCCAGCCTGTTCGGTAGAACTTTCGGCCCGGGACCCATGGACAACTTCCAGAGGTCCCTAGCCTGGCAGTGTTACCGGGGGGCTCTGCCCGTTCGAGAAAAGCTCTACAGACACGGGCGCCCGGGCAGGGATCCCGCGAAAAAGATCTGTCCCAGATGCGTGCGCGACGAGGAAACCGTTGCGCATGCACTGGTACACTGCCCGGGCGTTGCCGATCTGTGGGGCTACGTCGAACGACTGCTGTCGCGTGTGGCGCCGATTCGATTAACCGCCGAGTCTGTGGTGAACATCAAGCCGCCTCCTCCCTTCAGAAATGAAGCAGAGGCGGTCTTTCTGTGCGTAATAGCCATGATGAAAGAGGTTGTGTGGTGGACGCGCCTGAAAGGTCTGAGGTCGGGTGACTTTCTCTCCGGCCATCACCTGGTTTACTTCTTCCGATACCACTTCGGAAGAAGGATCAGGATGGAGAGAGAAGTGCTTGGCCCCAGACAGTTTTATGAAAGGTGGGTGAAAGAAGCGAGAATGGCCCGTGTAAATGGGCCTTCTCTCTACATTGTTCTGTAGGTGAAGAAGTGAAGAGGAAAGGGGGAGCGCCTCCTCTCTGGGCTTCCCCCGCGAAAAGAGTTGCACACTTTTCGGGGGTATGTGCAATCCCCAACACGCCCCCTCCATTTTGAGGACTTTTTATTGTTATATTATTATTGTTATTCCTTTTTTCTTTACTCGATTTATGTAAACTCCCCCACTGTGTAAATGTCCCCTTCTTTTGTGCCCTCGTGGCAAATAAATAGAAATTTATCTATCTATCTATCTATCTAATTATCTATCTATCTCTCTGTCTGTCTATCTGTCTGTCTATCTATCTGTCAATCTATCCATTCTTATTTAAGCACATACATTTTGAACACAATACTTTCCGATCGATTTATGGTCGACAAATATTTAACATTATAAGATATTTAGAGCTACTACATTAGTCTGTATGATAAATATATAACAGAGCTATATATCACCAGGATAGATTTTGTTTCGGCAATTCAAATCTGCGTCTTGCTTTGTCAGCCACCTTCGGCGAACCAGACGATAAGAATTGTACGATACTATCTCCCAAGCACAAGGCAACGTATTCCATGGACAGATATCGAACTATCGAACTCCTCATTACTAGTTAACCAGCCATAAATATAGATAATAATATTGTATGTTTTTCTTTGGCCTTCTCATCGAATCTCATCAATTTATGGGAGTCAAACTGAAGTCCTTTACTTTACACAGGTATTAGATAGGGTACTCGTCACTTGGCATGGATCAACGGTGTAGACCAAACAACCACTCAGT
>OZ024742.1:246884824-246904824 GCA_964016885.1 Eledone cirrhosa
AAACAGGAAAATATGATGTTGTAATGGACTTTACCTTGTTACTTCATTGATATGCCCAGCTCCTGGAAGCATATGCTTCCAGTCTCTTAGAGGGCTAACAACACACCCAGGATCTGGACATATAAATGAATTAACAAGGTAAAATTCATTACAACATCATATTTTCCTGTTTTCTCTGTTTAAATTATATATATATATATATATATATAGGAACCAGTAAGACCCCGACAGCTGAGCTCAAGCCGTTTCGACGGCTAATTCTGAATTAGCCGTCGAAACGGCTTGAGCTCAGCTGTCGGGGTCTTACTGGTTCCTATTACCCACTCTACTACTTCAAGTATTGAGTACTTTGGTGCGTTATGGTCCACCTGGTTCCTTACCACATTTCCTTCGTTATATATATATATATATATACATGTATATATATATATATATATATATATATATATATATATATATATAACGATAGATTAACGGAGCCATAGACTCTCGCCATTCCCTGTCAATAATGTGCTCAAAGGAGAAGGAATCCTGAGCTCTTTAAAATACAATATTTTGAAAAGGTAACACACTAGAGAGAGATAGTGCGCCATCAATAAAACATGAAAAAACCAGCAGTGTATGGAATTTATAACCTATTGATGGTGTACTATCTCTCTCTAGTGTGTTACCTTTTCAACATATTGTGTATATATATATATATATATACACACACATATATATATATATATATATATATATATATATATATATATATATATATATATATATATATATATATATGCAATGGTTCTGCGCCGTGGAATCTAAGTATTGAAGTGCCTGGTTGCATAGCAGATCATTACAGAACAAATGCAATATCCGTAAGCGTCAGTGGGTGGACAGTGTTTAGCGACTAATGTATCAAGGGGACTAATGGATCGAGGTGTAATAAGTCTAACGAATTGAGGTGCTACGCAACGACTTTGATGTCTTGAAATGTGCATAACAGGATGATATAATAAACTGATACCGTCTCTACCGATACTATATGCATATAGCCTCCACCCCAAAGGCCAGACTAACCACCCCGGCCAACTTGAAACACTTTGTGTTTTTGTATCTCTGTATTTGTCTTGCCTATATTATATATAACTGTTGGTGGATTGGCAGTATCGGTAGAGCGTCGGGCGCCATGCTTTGACACATAGAGTTACGGCCCTTGCCATTCTGAGTTCAAATCCCGCCGAGGTTAACTTGGCCTTTCATCCTTACGGGGTCGATAAAATAAAGTACCAGTAATACACTGGAATAATTGCTGGCCTTGTGCCAAAAGTAGAAACAATTATATATATCTGTCTGTGTGTATATGTTTGTGTGTATGTGTGTGTGTGTGTGTGTACGTGCGCGCGTATGCATGTGCATGTGTTACATATAAATGCAAATTGGAAGACTTATTAGGGTGTGTCTGACTAGATTGCATTGCAATATTCGTTTGTTCCGGCTCTCTGTACTCTGAGGTCAAACCCCACCGAGATCAACTTTGCCGTTCCTCTATTCGGGTTCGATAAGTAATTTATCAGTCCATGTAAAGGTAGCCTTGTTGTTGCAAGATACAAGGAAATACTCATGTTAACCCTATGGATATTCAGTACAGATTATATAAGCGGGAGCTATGGTAGCCCTGTATTATATTGTGAACTGATTATAAATGAGTTCTGTTTGTCTTCGTAATACATAATTTACACACACAAGCATGTATACACTCATACACACACAAACACACAAATATATACATACATATAATATATATATATATATATATATATATATATGTAAATATATTGTTATACTTTGGGAGGGTCATGTTGCCAATAAGAAACACACGCACCAGTAGCTTTCACTCCAATTTATTATAGATAGATTAAATTATAAATTTAAACATTTATAAATTTCCGGTTGGTTGGTTGGTTCCACAACCGGACCGTTGTTCATATATTGTCAAAGTTCTTTCATCACACATTCTGTGACCTCTTCAGTGACTGGGGATTCTTTTCTTTGTTTTGTGCCTCTCTTTGTTCTGTCCTACGCCATCTTGTTTGTGTGTGTGTGTTGTGCTTAGTTTGCGCATGTGTTAAATCCGGGTGTCTGTGTGTGTTTTTATTTGTTTATTTATTTTTTATTTACATGTTACTGGTTGGTTGTTTGTTCTATGTGTGTGTGTTTTCATTTTATCCTTAATTGTAAGTTGTGATGTTACTATTCCATTCATGTTTTCTATTTAATTTTGGTTGGAGTTCATTTATGTTTATTGCCTCTGTGATTTGTCTAAACATTGCGCCTTTTCTGTGTGTCGATTTTATTTTTATTTCTATGTTCTCTAATTTGCCCTTATGTCCTATTTTAGTATAACAAATAAAAACACATACAGACACCCGGATGTAACACATGCGCAAACTAAACACACAACACACACAAAAACAAGATGGCGTAGGACAGAACAAAGGAGAGGCACAAAACAAGGAAAAGAATCCCCAGTCACTAAAGAGGTCACATAATGTGTGACGAAAGAACTTTGACAATATATGAACAAGCGTCCTGTTGTGGAACCAACCAACCAACCAACCATTCGGAAATTTATAAATTTTAAAATTTATAATTTAACTTATAATAAATTTGAGTGAAAACGACTGGTGCGTGTGTTTCTTATTGGCAACATGACCCTCCCAAAGTATAACAATATCGGTTTCAACACACGTTTTCAGATAAAGAATCTTGCTAAACAAATTCAGAAACGAAATATGTAAATATATATATATATATATATATATATATATATATATATATATATATATATATATACATATATATATATCTATATATGTATGTATATATATATATGTAAATGGACACACTGGAAGAGGAAGACCAAGGTTAGCGTATATTGATGCCCTAAGGACAGACATTGGTCTGTTGGAGACCCAGGACATGGCAGCGATAATGAGGGACAGAGACCGCTGGAGAGAACTCGTCCATGGATCTCGGGAATTTTACCCGCCCTATATATATATATATATATATATATATATTTATTTAGGTTTGTTGGTTCACCACTGGATAGAACTGGTCATTCCGTATGGTCAACTTGATGTAATATTATGGAGAGCTCTCGACGTAATGCAACTCACCCATCATCGTTTGTGTTGTTGGTGGTGCGAGTACGGAGTTAATTATTATAAAATAACAGGAGGCTGGACTGGTGTAAATCCTTGAAAGGTTTATTATACTATGATAATTTCAACGACCGGGTTCAGTATGAATCCGGTGACATCATCGGGTATTCAAAATATAACAAAGGAATATAATAGATAATATCCATGGGGCTGAAAATCAGAGACAAGAGGACGACCGACTATTTAGCAGCTTCTATCTCAGTCGGCCGCCCTCAGGTAGAAGCTGCTAAATAGTCGGTCGTCGTCTTCTCTCTGATTTTCAGCCCCATGGATATTATCTATTATATTCCTTTGTTACATTTTGAATACCTGATGATGTGACCGGATTCATACTGAACCTGGTCATTGAAATGATCATAGTATAATAAACCTTTTAAGGAATTACACCAGTCCAGCCTCCTGTTATCTTATGAGAGAGCGAGAGAGAGAGAGCGAGAGAGAGAGAGAGAGAGAGAGAGAGAGAGAGAGAGAGAGAGAGAGAGAGAGAGAGAGAGAGAGAGAGAGAGGGAGAGAGAGAGAGAAATAGATACACACACGCACATGTGTTTCCACAAGCAGTATCAGTTGACTAGTCCAAAACCAATAACTGACATTGCTACTAGGAAAAATAAAACTGCTCAATATTTTGAATTTATTACGGCACTATATTTGAAAGAAACATCACTAGCACTTCACTACAATATCACCGCTGTCATGCCAATACCACAACATCAGTACAACACCGTTGCCACAATGTGATAACATATGCAAAGGACCACAACATCATCACCACTAACAAGACCACAACATCATCACCACTAACAAGACCACAACATCATCACCACTAACAAGTCAGCCACGGTACAAGACCACAACATCATCACTAACAAGTCAGCCACGGTACAAGACCACAACGTCATCACTAACAAGTCAGCCACGGTACAAGACCACAACATCATCACCACTAACAAGTCAGCCACGGTACAAGACCACAACATCATCACTAGTAACAAGTCAGCCACGGTACAAGACCACAACATCATCACTAGTAACAAGTCAGCCACGGTACAAGACCACAACATCATCACTAGTAACAAGTCAGCCACGGTACAAGACCACAACATCATCATCACTAACAAGTCAGCCACGGTACAAGACCACAACATCATCATCACTAACAAGTCAGCCACGGTACAAGACCACAATATCATCACAACACAACATACAACCTCCCACCGCCCTACTGAGACCTCACTCTAATCACGCCCTACTGATCCCACATGCAAATACGACCTCAATGAACTTCGTCTTAATCCCACCCTGTAACACTCACACTAACCCCACCCGCAGGATCCGCATTCTAACTCCGCCCTGTGAAACTCTAGCCTGATTTCTTTCATCCACAGAACCTTCGCCCTATTCAAATTTCAGTCTAAACCCGCCATGTAAGACCACCACTCAAAATCTCCACCCCCTAGAATCCTTGTCCTATCTCCGCTGTAAGTCCCTCACACTAACCCCGCTTCTAGAACACTCACTTTAATTAGGCTCTGCGAGACACTCATACTAACTCAACCCCTAGAACGCTCGTCCTATCTCCAGCCGTAAGACACTTACAAAAACCCCACATTTGGAACCCTCACTCAAACCCCATCCAGAAAACCCTCACCTTAACCCTCGTCCTAACACACACCCCTAAAAAATCTCACACAAATTCTTTTTCCCCTAAAAACCCCGTCCTGACTCCGGCCTTTAAGACATCTACTCGAAGCCCAACCCTATACCCCTCGTCTTAACTCCACCCCCTAAGACCCTCATACTAACCCCGCCCTCTAAAAAACTCTCACCGTGACAATTCGCTCTCCTAAAATCCAGTAATTCTTATTCAACCCCTCATAGAAACGTAACTTGTTCTAATTCAAACGAGAACATTCTTCTCTCTGTCTCACCTCCAAATCATTATCTTTCGTTTTTACTCTTAGTCAGTGCAAGTTGTTGAGGTTGTTGTTAATGTTGTTGTTATGCTATTTGCTAATATTGTTGTGACTGTTGCCGTTGTTGTTGTTGTTGCTGTTGTTGTTGTTGTTGTTGTTGTTGTTGTTATGCTATTTGCTAATATGGTTGTGACTGTTGCCGTTGTTGTTGTTGTTGTTGTGATATTTGCTAATATTGTTGTGACTGCTGCAATTGTTGTTGTTATTACAAATGTGGTAGTTGTTATCGGATGTTGTTGTTGATCTGATTATTGTTAATGTTGTTGGTGTTGTTGTTGTTACTATGGTGATGTTCTGGTTACTGTTGTTATTGTTGTTACAGTTGTTGTGGTTGTTATTAGTGTTGTTGTTGTTGTTGTCGTGGTGGTTATTGTTGTTGTTACTGAGGTGCTGTTCTGGTTACTGTTGTTATTGTTGTTGTGGCTGTTATTAGTGTTGTTGTTGTTGTTGTTGCCGTGGTGGTTATTGTTGTTGTTACTGAGTTGCTGTTCTGATTACTGTTGTTATTGTTGTTACAGTTGTTGTGGCTGTTATTAGTGTTGTTGTTGTTGTCGTGGTGGTTATTGTTGTTGTTACTGAGGTGCTGTTCTGGTTACTGTTGTTATTGTTGTTACAGTTGTTGTGGCTGTTATTAGTGTTGTTGTTGTTGTTGTCGTGGTGGTTATTGTTGTTGTTACTGAGGTGCTGTTCTGGTTACTGTTGTTATTGTTGTTACAGTTGCTGTGGTTGTTATTAGTGTTGTTGTTGTTGTTGTCGTGGTGGTTATTGTTGTTGTTACTATGATGCTGTTCTGGTTACTGTTGTTATTGTTGTTACAGTTGTTGTGGTTGTTATTAGTGTTGTTGTTGTTATTGTCGTGGTGGTTATTGTTGTTGTTACTATGATGCTGTTCTGGTTACTGTTGTTATTGTTGTTACAGTTGCTGTGGCTGTTATTAGTGTTGTTGTTGTTGTTGTTGCTGTTATTTTCTTAATATTGTTGGTGTTGCTGATGTTGTTGTTACAGTGTTGTGGTTGTTATTGGTGTTGTTGTTGTTGTTGTGGTTGTTGTTGTTGTTACTGTGGTGCTGTTCTGGTTACTGTTGTTATTGTTGTTACAGTTGTTGTGGTTGTTACAGTGTTGTGGTTGTTACAGTGTTGTGGTTGTTACAGCGTTGTGGTTGTTACAGTCGTTGTGGTTGTTACAGTGTTGTGGTTGTTACAGTGTTGTGGTTGTTACAGTTGTTGTGGTTGTTACAGTGCTGTGGTTGTTACAGCGTTGTGGTTGTTACAGTTGTTGTGGTTGTTACAGTGTTGTGGTTGTTACAGTGTTGTGGTTGTTACAGTTGTTGTGGTTGTTACAGTGTTGTGGTTGTTACAGTGTTGTGGCTGTTACAGTGTTGTGGTTGTTACAGTTGTTGTGGTTATTACAGTGTTGTGGTTGTTACAGTGTTGTGGTTGTTACAGTGTTGTGGTTGTTACAGTGTTGTGATTGTTACAGTGTTGTGGTTGTTACAGTGTTGTGGTTGTTACAGTGTTATGGTTGTTACAGTGTTGTGGTTGTTACAGTGTTGTAGTTGTTACAGTTGTTGTGATTGTTACAGTGTTGTGGTTGTTACAGTTGTTGTGGTTGTTACAGTTGTTGTGGTTGTTACAGTGTTGTGGTTGTTATAGTTGTTGTGATTGTTACAGTGTTGTGGTTGTTACAGTGTTGTGGTTGTTACAGTTGTTGTGATTGTTACAGTGTTGTGGTTGTTACAGTGTTGTGGTTGTTACAGTGTTGTGGTTGTTACAGTGTTGTGGTTGTTACAGTGTTGTGGTTGTTACAGTTGTTGTGATTGTTACAGTGTTGTGGTTGTTACAGTGTTGTGATTGTTACAGTGTTGTGGTTGTTACAGTGTTGTGGTTGTTACAGTGTTGTGGTTGTTACAGTGTTGTGGTTGTTACAGTTGTTGTGATTGTTACAGTGTTGTGGTTGTTACAGTGTTGTGGTTGTTACAGTTGTTGTGGTTGTTACAGTGTTGTGGTTGTTACAGTTGTTGTGATTGTTACAGTGTTGTGGTTGTTACAGTGTTGTGGTTGTTACAGTTGTTGTGGTTGTTACAGTGTTGTGGTTGTTACAGTGTTGTGATTGTTACAGTGTTGTGGTTGTTACAGTGTTGTGGTTGTTACATTTTTGTGGATTTTACAGTGTTGTGGTTGTTACAGTTGTTGTGATTGTTACAGTGTTGTGGTTGTTACAGTGTTGTGGTTGTTACAGTTGTTGTGGTTGTTACAGTGTTGTGGTTGTTACAGTGTTGTGGTTGTTACAGTGTTGTGGTTGTTACAGTGTTGTGGTTGTTACAGTTGTTGTGATTGTTACAGTGTTGTGGTTGTTACAGTGTTGTGGTTGTTACAGTTGTTGTGGTTGTTACAGTGTTGTGGTTGTTGCAGCGTTGTGGTTGTTACAGTGTTGTGGTTGTTACAGTTGTTGTGGTTGTTACAGTGTTGTGGTTGTTACAGTGTTGTGGTTGTTACAGTTGTTGTGGTTGTTACAGTGTTGTGGTTGTTACAGTGTTGTGGTTGTTACAGTTGTTGTGGTTGTTACAGTGTTGTGGTTGTTACAGCGTTGCGGTTGTTACAGTGTTGTGGTTGTTACAGTGTTGTGGTTGTTACAGTGTTGTGGTTGTTACAGTTGTTGTGGTTGTTACAGTGTTGTGGTTGTTGTTGTTGTTGTTGTTGTTGTTGTTGTTGTTGTTGTTGTTGTTGTTGTTGTTGTTGTTGTTGTTGTTGTTGTTGTTGTTGTTGTTGTTGTTGTTGTTGTTGTTGTTGTTGTTGTTACTGTGGTGCTGTTCTGGTTACTGTTGTTATTGTTGTTACAGTTGTTGTGGTTGTTACAGTGTTGTGGTTGTTACAGTGTTGTGGTTGTTACAGTGTTGTGGTTGTTACAGTGTCGTGGTTGCTTTTGGTGTTGTTGTTGTTGTTGTTGTTGTTGCTTTTGTTACTGTGGTGCTGTTCTGGTCAGTGTTGTTACAGTTGTTGTGGTTGTTACAGTTGTTGTGGTTGTTACAGTGTTGTGGTTGTTACAGTATTGTGGTTGTTACAGTATTGTGGTTGTTACAGTGTTGTGGTTGTTGTGATTGTTACAGTGTTGTGGTTGTTACAGTGTTGTGGTTGTTACAGTGTTGTGGTTGTTACAGTGTTGTGGTTGTTACAGTTGTTGTGGTTGTTACAGTGTTGTGGTTGTTACAGTTGTTGTGGTTGTTACAGTGTTGTGGTTGTTACAGTGTTGTGGTTGTTACAGTGTTGTGGTTGTTACAGTGTCGTGGTTGCTTTTGGTGTTGTTGTTGTTGTTGTTGTTGTTGCTTTTGTTACTGTGGTGCTGTTCTGGTCAGTGTTGTTACAGTTGTTGTGGTTGTTACAGTTGTTGTGGTTGTTACAGTGTTGTGGTTGTTACAGTATTGTGGTTGTTACAGTATTGTGGTTGTTACAGTGTTGTGGTTGTTGTGATTGTTACAGTGTTGTGGTTGTTACAGTGTTGTGGTTGTTACAGTGTTGTGGTTGTTACAGTTGTTGTGGTTGTTACAGTGTTGTGGTTGTTACAGTGTTGTGGTTGTTACAGTGTTGTGGTTGTTACAGTTGTTGCGGTTGTTACAGTGTTGTGGTTGTTACAGTTGTTGTGGTTGTTACAGGGTGTGGTTGTTACAGTGTTGTGGTTGTTACAGTTGTTGTGGTTGTTACAGTGTTGTGGTTGTTACAGTGTTGTGGTTGTTACAGTGTTGTGGTTGTTACAGTGTTGTGGTTGTTACAGTTGTTGTGGTTGTTACAGGGTTGTGGTTGTTACAGTTGTTGTGGCTGTTACAGTTGTTGTGGTTGTTACAGTGTTCTGGTTGTTACAGTATTGTGGTTGTTACAGTTGTTGTGGTTGTTACAGTGTTGTGGTTGTTACAGTGTTGTGGTTGTTACAGTGTTGTGGTTGTTACAGTTGTTGTGGTTGTTACAGTGTTGTGGTTGTTACAGTTGTTGTGGTTGTTACAGGGTGTGGTTGTTACAGTGTTGTGGTTGTTACAGTTGTTGTGGTTGTTACAGTGTTGTGGTTGTTACAGTGTTGTGGTTGTTACAGTGTTGTGGTTGTTACAGTGTTGTGGTTGTTACAGTGTTGTGGTTGTTACAGTGTTGTGGTTGTTACAGTTGTTGTGGTTGTTACAGGGTTGTGGTTGTTACAGTTGTTGTGCTTGTTACAGTTGTTGTGGTTGTTACAGTGTTGTGGTTGTTACAGTGTTGTGGTTGTTATTGGTGTTGTCGTTGTTGCTGTTATTATTGGTGTTGTTGATATTATTGTTAAGCTGTTGATGATGATGATGATGATGATGATGATGATGATGATGATGCTGTTGTGGTTCTTATTGGTATTGCGGTTGTTATGATTCTTGCTGCTTTTGTTATTAGTGTTGCAGCTCCCCCCGCTACAGTTAATGTTGTTATTGTTTACATTATTTAACTTAAAAGATTTATCACTTCACACAACAAATATAATTATAAAGATAGATATATCAATAGATCTACTACTGCCCCCTCCCCCTCGCCGCCATCTTCCCTTCTCTTTCACCAGTTCTTCTCCCTCCATTACACACCTCTCACCCTCCTAAACAGCCAATCCAATCTCTCACTCACTCTCTTTCTCTCTATAGAGAAAGATACATGTACATACATACATACATACATACATACATACATACATACATACATACATATATATATATATATTTATATTTATATATATATGTATGTATATATATATATATATACATATACATAGATATATATATAACATATATATATATGTATATGTATATATAGAGATTATATATATATATATATTTATATATATATATATGTATGTATATATATATATATACATATACATATATATAACATATATATATATATGTATATTATATACATATGTATATATAGAGATTATATATATATATATATTTATATATATATATATATATATATATATATATATATATATATATATATATATATATACATATATATATGCATATACATGCATATACATGCACATGTGTGTGTGTGAAAATATATATGTAAATACATGTAGAAACATGCATTAATATTTATATTTACAAAATATACACATATATAAGTATATATAAGTATATGTGTATGTATGTACGCATATATAAATATATATTTCTATATTTACATACAGAGACAACATACATGGATATATGTATATATAGCTGACTTTATAAAGATATATACATATCAACACGTAAGCAAATATGTACATCTGTATAAGGGGTAATTAGAGATATATTCATGTAAAATATTTGTACAATTCTATACATATATATACACTTCTATACACGCATACATCCATACAAACTCATTCGTACAAGCACGCACAAACATATCTCTCTATATATATATATATATGTGTGTGTGTGTGTGAGCCTGGGTGTGTCTACGTGTGTCCATGTGTGTGTATATAAATCAACTTATCAATATTGGTTATTTTTTAAATCCTAATATATATCAATTTCCTATTTCCATGAGATCATTATTCTATCTGCCACTCTCCCCCTATTCCTCACTTCCTGTTCCCTTTAGTTACACACACACACGTTTATATATAAATATATATATATATATATATATATATATATATATATATATATATATATGGAGTGCATATATATTACGTACCATGTGTAAATAACTATATACAAAAAACATCAACAATCAATATATAGACATATGTATGTATGAATGTATGTATGTATGTACTTAGGTATATGTATGGGCGTATGTATGCAAGTTTATATGTGTGTATGTATATGCATGTAGATATCTATCTATCGATCGATCTATCTATCTGTTTATCTCAGTCTTTATATATATATATATATCAGTCTTTATATATATATATATCTCAGTCTTTATATATATATATGTATATGTATATATATATATATATATATATATATATATATATATACATATATATATATATATATATATATATATATATATATATATATCTCAGTCTTTATATATATATATATATATATATATATATATCTCAGTCTTTATATACATATATATATATATATATATATATATATATATATATATATATATATATATATATATATATATATATATTTATGTATATATAGATGCACATACACACACACTCACACACTCACACACACACATATATATATATATATATATATGTGTGTGTGTGTATATATATATACAGAGATATATATTTACATATACACCGACTACGCATTATTTTTTTCAGTCAGGAATCACTCAATGTATTGTAGTATTGATTACACAACTTTCTTGTGTTTCTTCCTATTGAGGCATCATATGGTTGTGAGTGTATGTCCGTGTGTCCATTGTGTCTGTATGCCTATGTAAGTAAGTGAATAATATATATATATATGTACTTCTGTATGTATATATATATATATATATATATATATATATATACTTGTATACATATATATATACTTGTATACATATATATATACTTGTGTATATATATTTATACTTGTGTATGTATATATATATATATATATATATATATATATATACACTTGTATACATATATATATATACTTGTGTATATATATATATATATATATATATATATATATATATATATATATATACTTGTGTATATATATTTATACTTGTGTATGTATATATATATATATATATATATATATTATATATACATATATATATATATATATATATATATATATGCTGATCAATCTCGTGGATGTTGTAGTTGTGTATAAGATATGTACGTATGTATATAAATGTGTGAAGGTTCGTGGCTTTGTGGTTAGGGTATTTGTCACACAATCGTAAAATCGTGAGTTCGATTCCCGGCGGCGCGTTGGGTCCTTCAGCAAGACACTTTAGTTCACGTTGTTCCAGCTGGTACAAATGAGTTGTGCTTGTAGTTCAATGGGTCAGCCTTATCGCATACTGTGTCCCGTTGAATCTCCCTGAGGACTATGGTTAGCGTACACGTATCGGTGGAATGCTCATCCACAAGCACGTTAATTTCACGAACAGGCTTTTCCGTTGTTCGGATCAACCAGAACATTTGTCGTCGTAACCGACGGAGTACCCTTTTTGTTTTATATATATATATATATATATATATATATATATATATATATATATATATATATATATATATATATGTCACATAGGAAACGGAGAATCAGTGGTGCGACGAATAAGATTTATTAGACATATTACAATCGTTTCTCTGGCGACCAGCTCGAGGCACGATCGATGCAATGATCAAACCTGAAGCTGAAATCGCAAGATCCTCAGATATGTCTCTATTCTACGAGACAGAGTTTCCAAAATCGCACCATTGACTCTCCGTTTCCTATGTGATATTATACTCTGCTCTGTAAGAGCATCGAGTGCTCAAACGGCCTACCGCTTACGGACGCTTTAAGCATCCCACACCAATTATATATATATATTTATATATATATATATATAGTATAAACAAAACGAAAAATCAGTGATGCATCTGGACTTAATTTATTGCGTGTTACAATTGTTTCACCACCAGGTAGCTCGAGACATGGTCCCTGTATGGATCTGGCTGATTCTACTTCTTCGGGTCCTTTCAGACACGGGTGTTTCGTCTGGAGCAAATTTTATGAGTGATAAAATTTATGAGTGATAAAATTTGCTCCAGACGAAACACCCGTGTCTGAAAGAACCCGCAGAAGTAGAATCAGCCAGATCCATACAGGGACCATGACTCGAGCTACCTTCCGGCGAAACAATTGCAACACGCAATAAATTAAGTCCAGATGCATCACTGATTTTTCGTTTTCTCTATACTATCTACACTCTACTCTGCTGAATATCGAGTGCTAATTTTGGCATACCGCCTATGGAAGCACCATAGCTACCATTATACATAACTATATATATATATATATATATATATATATATATATATATATATATGTATATATATATTAAAGAGTTAAACAAGATTCAATGAATTCATCAAAGAATGAGTTTTACAGTATATTGGAAGCACCCTACAAAAAATAATTTTATTAATATTAAAATACAAATATTAATAAAATAGATGTTCTTTTGATCAATTAAATTTTATTATACATATTTCAGAGGTACAACAGTACGTCCTCATCAGACAAAATACAATGATACATGACATACCCTGAGATGTTATATGGTTAAGATTTACTACCTTGATTAAATCTTAACCATTTAACATCTCAGGGTATGTCATGTATCATTATATTTTGTCTGATGAGGACGTACTGTTATACCTCTGAAATATGTATAATAAAATTTAATTGATCAAAAGAACATCTATTTTATTAATATTTGTATTTTAATATATATATATATATATATATGAACATACACACACTGACACTCACACACACACACACACACACACACACACATATATATATATATATATATATATATATGTATGTATGTGAGTGTGAGCATGTGAAGGCGCATGGTTTTGTGGTTAGAGCATTGACCTTGCAATTGGGAGGTGGTGAATTCGATTCTCGGATCGGGTGATGCTTTATTTCACGTTGTTCCATCTTATTCAGCTTTAGAAATGAGATGCTACAGCACTGGTGCCAAGCTGTATAGGCTAATGCCTTTCCCTTGGACAACATCGGTGGCATGGAGAGGGACAGCTGGTATGCGTGGGCGACTGCTGGTCTTCCACAAACAACCTTACCCGGACTTGTGCCTGGGAGGGGAACTACGTTCTAAGTGCAAATCCCATGGTCATTCGTGATCGAAGGGGCCCTCCATTATTTACTCCCCCCCCCACACACACAGAGACACATATGTATATATGTCTGTGTGTATGTGCGTGTGAACGATTATGTGCATGTTTTATTTATATATGTGTGTATAAACGTGTGCGCTTGGATAAAACATCTTTTTATAGAGGCATTTTGTGATTTTGTGTTCTTAGCATAGTAGTGTGTATATGTGAATGTGTGAATATGTGAATAAATATGAGTGAGTGTGTATGTCTGTATATATGTGTATGAGTGTGAGTCAATGTGAACATGTATGTGTGAGGTATCTTGTTATGGTTGTTTATGTTCAAGCCAATGTTTTTTGGTACCTTCTGTGTTCAAATTCCGCCTCTTGCCAAATGTTGCCACCGGCAGATAGAAGAGAAATGGAAAAACTAATGGAAACATTGCTTCCTAGGTTCGATTCAATGATCAATCCTATATTTGGCCAGAATTTGCGACAGACAGCTCGTATGAACAATGGATAGAGCGATGGAAATATTGTTTCCTTGGTCCAATCTGACGACCAAAAGCTTTCTTCTGACAGGAACTGCGACAGATAGATAGTCACAGAAATGGAAAAACCAATGGAAATATTACTTATTCAGTCTGATTTGAACCTCAGCACCTTTCTTCTGTCAGGCGTGGCAGCAGACAGATAGTATCAACAACGGAAATACCAATCGAAACAGTGTTTCCTCGGTCCGAGCTGATGATCAATTCCTTTCTTTTTATTTTACAATGAACCCCTTTCTCTGAAAAGCAATATAATAGAGTATAACAGAAATATCACCGAGATCGACCACGAGATCAATGATCAATTTTATTTAGTTCAGATTAACATAAGTAAGACACTCGTATACACAGATATAACTGTGAAACTAATGGTGTCACAATGCCCAAATACTGTACTGTTATGTACACCACCACTACACCACTCACACAATACCACCACCACCACCATATCACACCACCACACTACACCAGCATAGCACGCTGTTACATGACACTACCCAAACACTTGCACCACTACTAAACCACCACCTCTACACCAAAACCACTACACTGCCACCATTACTTGACCGCACCTCACCAGCACCATACGCGACCATCAACCACATCACTACTACCAGCACCACCACCACCACCACCGGCACCACCGGCACCACCACTACAGCACCGCCACCACCACTACGGCACCTCACCAGCACCATACGCGACCATCAACCACATTACTACCACCAGCACCAGCACCACCACCAGCACCACCACCACCACCACCACTACAGCACCACCACCACCACCACCACCACCAGCACACCTCTCCGTACACTCCAACTAATTCCGAACATTTCAATTACATTTCTGGACAATCTTCTCATCTCAAGTGTCGGCTTCTTAGCTTTCATCCCTCTAAATCTACCACATACACACATACACACATTTACACATACACACACATACACACATACACATACACACATTTACACATACACACACATACACACATACACATACACACATTTACACATACACACACATACACATACACACATTTACACATAGACACACATACACACATACACACACACATACACATACACACATTTACACATACACACACATACGCACACATACACATACACGTATTTACACATACACACACATACACACACATACACATACACACTTTTACACATACACACACACATACACACACAGACATTTACACATGCACACACATACGCACACATACACATACACACATTACACTTAGACACACATACACACACACATACATATACACACATTTACACATACACACACGCATATACATTTACACATATACGCACACACACACATATATATACCAACACACATTTACACATACTCACACACATATTTACACATATACACACATACACACGCTTATGCGTTTACACATACACACGTTTACACATACCCACACATTCACATACACATACACATACATACACACAAACACTAACACGCACATACACGCACTAACATACTCACGTACTCCCTAATACACATGTACACACACATACACACTCACATATATATACACTGGTGACCTTCACACACATATATGCTTACACACACATATATATATAGATATATAGATATACATACATCAACCTCACATACATACACAGACACCTACATATACACCCGCGTAATTATACACCGATGCAGATATACATATATACACACATATATATATATATATATATATATATAGACACATATACACGCTCATACAAACGCACTAAAATCACCATCACCACCAGCACCACCACCTCCACCTCCACCACCACCACCACTACCACCACCAGCACTACCACCACTACCACCACCACCAGCACCACCACCACCACCATCACCACCACCACCACCACCACCACCACCAGCAGCACTACCTCCACCACCACCACCACCACCACCACCACCAGCAGCACTACCTCCACCACCACCACCACCACCACCACCACGAGCACTACCTCCACCACCACCACCACCAACACCACCACCACCAGCACTACCTCCACTACCACCACCACCACCACCACCACCACCACCACCACCAGCACTATCTCCACTACCATCACCACCACCACCACCACCACCTCCACTACCACCAGCACTATCTCCACTACCACCACCACCACCACCACCACCACCACCACCACCGCCGCCGCACAGAGAAGCCATTTATCACACAGAGAGATATTCGTTGTGATGTCGAAAGGGACAGAGGGACATCTAGACAGAGAAAGACAGGGAAAGTGAAGGGAGGGAGGGGGAGAAAAAAAAGGGGGTGGGGGTGAGAGAGAGTGAGAGCGAAAGAGTGAGAGGGAAGAGATAATGAGGGAGGAGAGTAGGAGTAAATTAGAGAATGAGAGCGAAGGAATGAGAGGGAAGAAGTGAGTGAAGGTGTGAGCGATAGAGGGAGGGAGCAGGAGTGAAAGAAACAAATATAAGATCACCAGCATTCGATATATCACTGATTACTTTAATCTTCAGGTAATCCAATTATAGCTCTAATACAATATCCAGCAGCGCTTCACCTTGTTTCACAAACACACCAAAACAATACAGACACACACACACAAACACACACATACACACACACGTATATATATATATATATATATGTATAAATAACACCTTATACTTAACGATTAGTTTACATTGTAAACGTGTCATCATCTGATTGGATAAGATAATATTCAGTGAAGAAGGCGTTGTGGTGGTGAGGCCCTAATGGGATCGCTCTAGCAGCTAGAAGCAGCAGCTAAATCTCCATTAAAAGGTAACATTAAATAACGTAGTCTGTGAGAGACTGAGCCTAATAAACAAGTGTTACACAGAAATTGTTCACGGTTTCTACCAGAATATCTAGGGGGGGGGGTTATTATATGAAATTAGACCAACGAGACATTAAGTGTACTGCATATATATATATATATATATATATATATGCTAATCACTTTACTGTGTCAGCCGTCAGAAACAGTCACAGCCGGCATGGGCTGGGTTTTGGCTTCTATCGATCGATTGGTTATTGATTAGGCGATACCCGCTGATGAAGCCACATACGCCGATTATGGCTTGTTGCATAATATATGCAGACAGAGGGTGTAACTATGTGTATACTCTGGGAATGTATCCTACATTACCTATTGAGTACGCTGAGATACAACCGGTCCTGGCATTGATAAATATGCTGGGTCCGTCAACTCCTTATTATATATATATATATATATATATATATGTACTTCCAATATGTACTTCCAATAGCACAGTCCAATAGCACAGTCCAATAGCAGACGACGAGTCGTTCTTCTACGCGTGAGGTCACTAATTGTTGCCAACTATCTTACAGTAGCTCAGTCTGGATAGATGATTTCACTCTCGCTATAATTATCGAGCCCGCTAATGAAGTTGTTGCAGTATGGCTAGCACTGTACCCCCACTGTATTTGAGAAGCTGCAAATTGCACATATCGAAGCTTACTGTGTTAACAGAAACGTTGAGGTCCAGACAACCAGGTTGAACTGCCACATTACGAATATACATTTTCTAAGCTCACTGAATCTCGTTCGCTCGAGTATATATTTAAACTATATCACATTGAGTGAGTAACTGTGAGCAATCGGGATTATAGCGAATATATTTCCTATAAATTAATGTTTTGTCTCTCGTCTCTTACTCCACTGGACAGCGTTTGGCTTATGTCAGACGTTATGACTCCAGATGGACCAGCAGTACCGTTGGTAGCTGTGGAAACTGCCAAAGTCTATCTCAACGGCCGATGACTATGGAGTTATGTTTCCTTCGTTTGTATTTTCATTTAAAAAAATATGTTTTTAAGGTTTCCGCTTAAAAACTTGTTTTTCGTTTTGTTTTGTTTCCGTTCGTTGTCTTGTCCACTCTTGGTTAATTTTCTTAAGTATATATATATATATATATATATATATATATACCTTTCATTTATATATATATATATATATATATATATATATATATATATATATATATATATATATAAATATATATATATATATATATTCATACACACACACATATACATACGTGTATATGTATGTATGTATGTATGTATGTATGTATGTATGTATGTATGTATGTATGTATGTATGTATGTATGTATGTATGTACGTATGTATGTATATATATATATATATAAATATATATATGTATATAGTGTATATGACTCAGTGAATTACTGGTGGTGGCACTGAAGTGAGCACTCGATGCACAGGGAGAGCGACTATATATAAAAAAACGATAAACTTTTGTTTAACAAGTATTATAGTTAGTTTTTTTTTTATTGCGTATCGACTTCTTACACGCATTTCACAGAGAATTAGCTCAATGCCCCCCCCCCCATAAGTTATGGACCCGACTCCATTATCGATTTGCTCTTCAGAGTGGTGATATAGCTTGATAATAGAGTTGGGTGAATTTGAGCCGATCATTCTGCGAAACGCGTGTAACAGGTCGATATACAATAAAAAACTAAATACATGTAAGCGAGTCTTCATTTTTTTTCTGAATATATATACATATATAATTTCCAATCGATATTTCATATTCAAAAATAGAAAAGCGTTTAGCTTATTCTGGACTCGGTGACGTGTGAGCGGATATCAACGATGACAAAGGGACATCCAGAGACATGTCTCTGCCATACTCACCAGCTCCTTAGTTGACTATAAAATGGCTACAGATTAAAACCTTCATAGCGAAAGTCTTCTATGTTTATAGTAGATAAATCAGGATTTCGATGGATCATTCATGAGGAATTTGCAGATCCAGTATCGAAGATACACTTTCAGCTTCATACTCGTTATTATACAAGTTATATACCAACAAGGTACAAGTTATATACCAACCCGCCTGGACCAAAGTATAACTGAACTTAGATTTGTGGAGAACACACGCAGTTCCTTCATTCATAAGCTATAAATTGTTGCGATATCTGGAACCTTCAAAATGTCTGAGTTATTCTTACGATTAAAAAGATGAACAATTACACAAGAGAGTACGAACATTTTCTTTTCTTTACAACCTTACCACCGGGAAGGTGGCCAGTTAAACGTAGAGTCAAAACTAAAGGAAAGAGAAAATACAGACACACATACAGACACACACACGCGCACGCGCACGCACACACACACACACACACACCAAGACACACATATATATATATATATATATATATATACATACATGCATACATATACGCATATACATATACATATACACATGTATATATATACCTACATTATACATAGGTAAATCTAAATATATAGCTAGGTTTGATAGACAAGTATATATATATATATATATATATATATATATATATATATATATGATATGTGTGTATGTATATATATGTATATATATATATATATATATATA
>OZ024742.1:246909824-246929824 GCA_964016885.1 Eledone cirrhosa
ACCAAAATAATGTCTCTACCGCATGGGGTTTCATTCGCTTTTTGGAAATATCCGATCATGGATAAATTCACGAGTTTCGAAATCAGCAGGAAACAAACTCAATTGGACAAAGCTTTTTCTTAAATGATCCCCACCAGAAACGAATTCAAAATGGCTAAGCACTGTCTCGTGGCCAGTAGTCAAGTCAGAAAGTTTGTGATTGGTGCCTGACAGCGAGTGCGCTGGTTGCTAGAAAGCGCATATATATATATATATATATATATATATATATATATATATATATATATATATATATATATATACAGTAACCACACAGCTCCCTGATTCGTCTAGAATGTTTATTAAGTTTTTGCTGTGACCTGTTCTCACTTTCTCCCTATCTACTTTGTTGCTATTAACTCTTTCCCATTCTTTCTCTCCCTTCCCCCTTCTCTCTCTCCCTCTCATTTTTATTCTCCTTCTCTCTGCTAGCTACCCTGCTGCTTCCGCTTTTTCTCTCGCCCCTGCCTCTTTTTCACCCACACTTACAGAGGTCAAACCTGTTTTCTTCGCTCTCTAATTCATCGTCAACACAGCCTCTGTCTTAAGTCCCCCGCTCTCTTTTTTCGGTTGTTTACATACATGTGCATTTCGTGTTTCCCTTTTAGGTATGTTCTCTATATTTTCTCCTTTTCTTTCTTTCTTTTTCCCCCCTTCTGTTATATTCTTTCGCTCTCTTCTTTTAGTTTTTCTATAGTTATTGTTTAGTTCTTTCTATAGTTATTGAAGCACTGGAGCTAGTCATATTGTCTTTAATGCATAGAAATGTCCGTGATCTCCAGCAGCAACAGATGATGGGAAATGTCCCCGGTTTATGCTTTACTCTTATTTCTAAATACACTTTAGCCAGTAACCACACAGCTCCCTGTTTCGTCTCTCTCTCACTCTCTCTCTCTCTCTCTCTCTCTCTCTCTCTCTCTCTCTCTATATATATATATATATATATATATATATATATATATATATATATATATATAACGAAGGAGATGTGGTAAGGAACCAAGTGGACCATAACGCACCAAAGTACTCAATACTTAGGGTAGTAGAGTGGATAATAGGAACGAGTAAGACCCCGACGGCTGAGCTCGAGCCGTTTCGACGGCTAATTCTGGACTCAGAATTAGCCGTCGAAACGGCTTGAGCTCAGCCGTCAGGGTCTTACTCGTTCCTATATATATATATATATATATATATAAATCAGGAAAGAAGGTTGACATGGTTTGCTATACAAAAAAAGGTTTAATCACATAGCTTACATTTGTTTCACTGAGCTGGAAGGTCTAGAGATCGCTATTCGCTTATTTTCGCGTTACTCGATCGCCAATACAAAATTATAACCAGTCAGATCTTCGGAGCATGCGAGAATGAAGAAAATACACAGGCAAGAAAAGAATATACAGGCTACTATATGAAGTAGTAATGGCATTCAATTAGAACAATAACAACAATTACAACAATGCTATCAATAAATTATTTAAGGAGACCCTGACATTACTTAGGTGGGGGGTATATAATGTATCTAACGTTACGGCGTGTAAAACTAGCTGTCATGAGGCAAAAGAAAGCGTTTGGCATGTATTGAGTATCGAAGTGTATATCAATTTTAAATTTTAAAGATAAGCTACTGTTTACAGTCTTTCTCTTCATCATCAATAGTATTCATGAGTGGGACAACATTGTCAAAGCTAAATAGATACAGAGGTTAACGAAGTAATATACGCATATATTTACGCAAACACACACACACACACACACACACACACACACACACACACACACACACACACACACACACACACACACACACACACACACACACACATATATATATATATATATATATATATAAACATATATACACATGCATGTGTACATAGACACATACATACACATCAATATATTCAGTAATATATTCATTAAGTATACTATATCCTTCACAAGTCTATACCACATAATTGTCTGTAAGTACCTCATCTACCAACAAACTTATTCCTTCTCAGCTGCTGCCATCATTTGATCCTAAATCCTAGTTTTTCTCAAATCACTACTACAATGTAACTTTACCTTCTTTTTGCCATAATTACAATTAGCACGCTTATCTCTTTGCATGTATGTATATTTTTGTACGAGTGTATATTGATGTGTATGTATGTGTCTATGTACACATGCATGTGTATATATATATATATATATATATATATATATATGTGTGTGTGTGTGTGTGTGTGTGTGTGTGTGTGTGTGTGTGTGCGTAAATATATGCGTATATTACTTCGTTAACCTCTGTATCTATTTAGCTTTGACAATGTTGTCCCACTCATGAATACTATTGATGATGAAGAGAAAGACTGTAAACAGTAGCTTATCTTTAAAATTTAAAATTGATATACACTTCGATACTCAATACATGCCAAACGCTTTCTTTTGCCTCATGACAGCTAGTTTTACACGCCGTAACGTTAGATACATTATATACCCCCCACCTAAGTAATGTCAGGGTCTCCTTAAATAATTTATTGATAGCATTGTTGTAATTGTTGTTATTGTTCTAATTGGATGCCATTACTACTTCATATAGTAGCCTGTATATTCTTTTCTTGCCTGTGTATTTTCTTCATTCTCGCATGCTCCGAAGATCTGACTGGTTATAATTTTGTATTGGCGATCGAGTAACGCGAAAATAAGCGAATAGCGATCTCTAGACCTGCCAGCTCAGTGAAACAAATGTAAGCTATGTGATTAAACCTTTTTTGTATAGCAAACCATGTCAACCTTCTTTCCTGATTTATTATTACTCCAAGTGTTTACAACATAGGAATTACGGCATACCCGCAGCATCACTATGAAAACGCCTTGTTGAGTCAAACCAAGCCAAGCGTTAATATCATCCACTACCTGGAATACCATAACTGGACTTTACCTTGGTGGACTGCATTTAACTATTATTTGTTACCCCGTATATTTAGCTCCCACCTGGTCGAGAAACCCCATTAACGCACGGCAACAACATGGAGAAGCACCATATAGGTATGTCACTGAAAAACATACCTGTACTATACACTGGGCATGATACGACGGACTAGTGATTTCATCCGCAGGGTCCGATGGAAAGCTTACCATTTCGATAAGGGACCGAATACCAACAGAAAGGAATTTTCCAAGGAGAATTACGGGTTTAAATCCTGCAAAAACCCGCCAAACAACCCTGCACTCGATGCCTTCGAGCTGGACCTTATGAACATGATAAGTGAAACTAAATTTAAAAAAAGAACAAATCACAACAAATTGCAAAATGACTTAAATACATTACTTAAAAAACTAAAAGACACTAACGATCAAACGTATACTCTATGGACATTAACACATACAATAACTTTATTCAGCGTGAACTACATAAAAAATATAAAAAAACAAATGAATCTACACTCACCAGCATTAACATGGAGGGCCTCAAGATAGTTAATAAACTCGGAATTTCAGATAGGACCGAACCGCTAACCCCGTGCAACCCAACATTTAACCTGAAGGATCACAAAAATAACTTTGAAACTAATCCCACCATTAGATTAATATGCCCATCCAAGTCAGACATAGGTAAAATTAGCAAGAACATTCTAGATAGGGTAATCGCACAAATAAAGGGTAAACTAGAAATCAATTTATGGGGCAACACTAACGAGGCAATTAAATGGTTCAATAAAATACAAAATAGGGAGACGTGTAACTTCATACAATTTGATATAGACGACTATTATGCATCCATATCCCCAGCTACCCTAGATAAGGCGCTTATATTTGCCCAAAATAACTCTGATCTTACCCATGATGAGATTGAAATAATAATAGCGGCTAGAACGACTATCATAAAATTCGAAAATAGCTACTGGGTAAGAAAGGATAGAATAAATAGCTTCGATATAATAATGGGATCAAATGATTCTGCGCAAATCACAGATATCGTGGGGCTATTCATAGCACACAACCTACATAAGAAATTCAGTAACCTCCAAGGAGGAATTTATAGGGACGACACGTTACTTATAGCTAGGAACCTAAATAACCAGAGCATGGAAAGACTAAGAAAAAATATTAGAATATTCTTCAAAAAACTAGGCCTAAGTATTACCTACGAACTAAACCATAAGAAGGTAAATTTTCTAGATGTAACTCTAAATCTAAATACTGGATTAATAGAACCTTTCCACAAAAATAATGAAAATCTTGCCTACATTAGTTACAACTCAAATCACCCCAAATCCATAATTAGATCCATAGCACGTAGTATATCCCTCCGAATATCCCGCTTATCCTCAAACCTAGAAATCTTTAACGAGCATGCTGACTATTATAATGCAGCATTACGTAGGGCCGGTCATAAAGATAAACTGCAGTATATAGTGAATAAGGACAACGTAAACAATCCTAGTAATTACTACTCCAACCGCTTACATAATAATAGGAATAGCTTGACTAGACATAGGGTTAGATACGTAACACCTGGAGTAAACGGCCAAAACACTAATAACGTAAACCCAAGAAACAATAGAAGAAACAGACAAAGAAAATACCTATGGTTCAACCCTATATTCAACTACTCTATAAAAACTAGACTGCCCTCTACATTCTTTAAACTAATAGATAAACACTTCCCTATCTCGCATAGATATCACAAAATACTCAATAGATCTACTATAAAACTCTCATTCTCAACAGCAGCTAACATAGAATCACACATACGCAAGATCAACCACAGAAATATCTCTAGTAAATCAACTGCACCTATACATAAGCACAAACACATCGCAACATCACAACCACAAGCGCATACAAACGCGCAGCAGCAAAATCCCATTGGGCATATATCACAACCCACTTATAACAGAGTACTAAACAGGAATGTAAAAGCTGCACAAAATAGCGCCTCAAACTGTAACTGTCACCTCCCAGATAGGTGCCCATTGGCGAACAGATGTCTCGATTCGAGCCTGGTGTACATGTGCACGGTCATCTCGGGTAACTCCACCTGGAATTACATAGGATCCACCGCGGGTTCTTTTAAAAAAAGATGGTATGTGCACAGACACTCAATGAAAAACCGTGCACTTATGGGTTCCACAACCCTCGCCAAAAAAATATGGGAATTGAAGGACAGCAACACTAACTACAGTATCAACTGGTCGAAGTTGTCGGCTGCTAAAACCTATAGTACAGGGATGTCCCACTGCGGGCTATGTGATCTTGAGCTATTATATATCCTTAAAAATGTAAAAAGGCTACTTAACAATAAGTTAGAAAGATCTATCTTCTGCAGACATAGAATAGCCACTAAATTCATAAGATTCAAACCTCCGTGAACCGAACCAACATAACATAGCTTTAAATTAGGATAACTACTACCCACAGTAATATATTCATTAAGTATACTATATCCTTCACAAGTCTATACCACATAATTGTCTGTAAGTACCTCATCTACCAACAAACTTATTCCTTCTCAGCTGCTGCCATCATTTGATCCTAAATCCTAGTTTTTCTCAAATCACTACTACTTTACCTTCTTTTTGCCAGAATTACAATTAGCACGCTTATCTCTTTGCATGTATGTATATTTTTGTACGAGTGTATATTGATGTGTATGTATGTGTCTATGTACACATGCATGTGTATATATGTATATATATATATATATATATATATATATATATATGTGTGTGTGTGTGTGTGTGTGTGTGTGTGTGTGTGTGTGTGTGTGTGTGTGTGTGTGCGTAAATATATGCGTATATTACTTCGTTAACCTCTGTATCTATTTAGCTTTGACAATGTTGTCCCACTCATGAATACTATTGATGATGAAGAGAAAGACTGTAAACAGTAGCTTATCTTTAAAATTTAAAATTGATATACACTTCGATACTCAATACATGCCAAACGCTTTCTTTTGCCTCATGACAGCTAGTTTTACACGCCGTAACGTTAGATACATTATATAGCCCCCACCTAAGTAATGTCAGGGTCTCCTTAAATAATTTATTGATAGCATTGTTGTAATTGTTGTTATTGTTCTAATTGAATGCCATTACTACTTCATATAGTAGCCTGTATATTCTTTTCTTGCCTGTGTATTTTCTTCATTCTCGCATGCTCCGAAGATCTGACTGGTTATAATTTTGTATTGGCGATCGAGTAACGCGAAAATAAGCGAATAGCGATCTCTAGACCTGCCAGCTCAGTGAAACAAATGTAAGCTATGTGATTAAACCTTTTTTGTATAGCAAACCATGTCAACCTTCTTTCCTGATTTATTATTACTCCAAGTGTTTACAACATAGGAATTACGGCATACCCGCAGCATCACTATGAAAACGCCTTGTTGAGTCAAACCAAGCCAAGCGTTAATATCATCCACTACCTGGAATACCATAACTGGACTTTACCTTGGTGGACTGGATTTAACTATTATTTGTTACCCCGTATATATATATATATATATATATATATATATATATATATATATATAAGGAAAAAAGATGAAATCGAACATGCATCTGAGGTCTTTTTTTTTAAAATATATATATTTATTTAGTTCCTTTACCGGTTTCGCAGTTCTTCTGCTTTTCAAAAGTAGAGTTGAGATGGAGGGTCTGTGGTTTTTCTCACATCTGGTTGATCTTTGAATGTTACTTGTTTTATATGAACAAAAGTGGTTCGAAATGCCAGGTTTTCAGAGAAGTAATTTGATTGGTTGGTGAATAAGTATAATAAATTTCGCGCCAGTTCGCGTTACAAATTCTTCAGTTACAGGTTGTTTTTTCATATATGAGTGAAGTTTGGTTGGTTGATGCAGTCACGTGAATAAGCACATCAGCTTTCGCACCAGTTTGTTTGAATTTCTTTTTACTTAAAAAAAGTGGCTCACGACTCCTTTTTTTTTTTTTTTTTTAAATGTAATTTGATTGGTTATAAATGAAATTATGACTGTCACGTGAACAAGTTCATTAAATTGGCGCCCGTATTTGGGAATTTATTTTGTAAACTTTTAGAGAATTTTGTGCCAAACAAAAGATAATGGTCAAGAGAAATGGGATGGGGAGAATTGTTCTGGTTCAGTGAATATGGCTGGTGCGCTGGGGTGTCAGAATTCAGACTTTCTATTGAAATAAAGAAAGTAAAGATATGTATGTTTATTTGTGTGCTTGTGTGTGTGTAGGAAGATGATTCTATTAGTAGAAATGGGGGAGAGAGTTGTGTGTGTGTATGGGTGTTATGTGTGTGTGTGTATGTGTGTGCGCGAGTATGGTTAGCATGTTAAGATGGAGAGAGTATATATATTTTGTGTGTATGTGCTATATGTGTGTATGTGTGTGTGGGAGTATGGTTAGCATGTTAAGATGGAGAGAATATATAAATTTTGTGTGTGCGTGTGTGTGTGTGTCTGTGTGTAGGAAAGTGATTCTATTAGTAGAAATGGGGGAGGGAGTTGTGTGTGTCTGTGGGTGTTATGTGTGTGTGTATGGGTGTTATGTATGTGCGTGTATGTGTGTGTGGGAGTATGGTTAGCATGCTAAGATGGAGAGAATATATATATATTTTTTTGTGTGTGTGTGTAGGAAAATGATTCCGTGAGTAGAATATATAAGTGAATGTTCAGGTTTGTGTATATGTATATATGTGTATTTATGTATATATATATATATATATATACATATATACATGCATACAACATCCTAAAATATTTTATGCATTTAGTATTGCAGTTGAAAATTTTATAGCCAGAAATGCTAAAAATATGACCTGCACAGAACAACAAGAATTCTTTAAAAATTATATATTTAGATTGAATCTAATGACTGCTGTTTTTCACGATATAGCTCTCTCCTTGAAATATTTGGCCATTTCAAACAGAAACATTCTTTAACAATTTCTTGTATTTCTAAGAACAATCTCATTCATCTTATCTTCATGTATGTATACACATATATATGTGTACACATATGTATGTACATTCATACACGCACCCCCGCACCAGTACCACCTCTAAACATATACATGTATTTAAATATAATTATATACATATATATATATATGTGTGTGTGCATATATATATATACGTATATATATATATATATATATATATATATATATATATATATATATATATATATATATATATATATATATATATACATGAGAGTGTATGTGTGTATTTGAACATATTTTTAGTAGAAATATTAATAATTCATGAGCACATTAAATATACACATATCAAATTTAAATACATACATACTATAATGGTTTATGTATAGGTATATATGCATAATATAATTGAACTTGTATATATATATATATATATATATATATATATATATATATATATATATATATATATATATATATATATGTATATATATATATATATATTGTTATTCTTTGGGAGGGTCATATTGTTGTAATAATATTGCCAGAAATAATAACAGAACACACTCACTGTTTGGTTGGTTTTCGCTTCTGTATCTTTTATATCTCCATAGTTAAGTTATTTGGTAATCAATGTTTAAAATACAGATATATATATATATATATATATATATATATATATATAAAGAATTAATATCTAGTAACATTTATATACATACAGATGCACATGAATGCTAGCAAATATATAGGTTTTGTCTTAGTAACATTGTGGTTCAATGCATGGGGCTGCAGAACAATAATATGAGAGACGTAAGATAAGAAAATTATAAAATTATAAAAAAATTATAAAATTGACTTACTTACTAAAATATCACTTCCAACTAATTAGTTTCTGGAATGGAGTAAATATATTTTCCGAAGAATATATACAGAGAAGCATTCCGTCGTCAGGAAAGTCTATTTTCATGTAAGTTTCCAGGCATAGCGAGGACTCTGGAAACTTATTAAAAAAATAATTCAGTGGAAAGGAAATAGCGAATCGTGGACTGAAATCCGAGCCATTGAGAAAATCACTGCCTCTACGTCTGTGGCAAATTCAAAAAGAATCAATCACGTGACATCGAGGTCAATCAGTGGAAAGCGAGTTGTTAATAAGACAGCGGCCTGCCTACTACTATAGCAGCAGTCATGGCCATTATTGCTCGACAAATGAATTGGAGATAATTATAAAGAATTAATATCTAGTAACATTTATATACATACAGATGCACATCAATGCTAGCAAATATATAGGTTTTATCTTAGTAACATTGTGGTTCAATGCATGGGGTTGCAGAACAATAATATGAGAGACGTAAGATAAGAAAATTATAAAATTATAAAATAATTTTCTTATCTTACGTCTCTCATATTATTGTTCTGCAACCCCATGCATTGAACCACAATGTTACTAAGACAAAACCTATATATTTGCTAGCATTGATGTGCATCTGTATGTATATAAATGTTACTAGATATTAATTCTTTATAATTATCTCCAATTCATTTGTTGAGCAATAATGGCCATGACTGCTGCTATAGTAGTAGGCAGGCCGCTGTCTTATTAACAACTCGCTTTCCACTGATTAACCTCGATGTCACGTGATTGATTCTTTTTGAATTTGCCACAGACGTAGAGGCAGTGATTTTCTCAATGGCTCGGATTTCAGTCCACGATTCGCTATTTCCTTTCCACCGAATTATTTTTTTAATAAGTTTGCAGAGTCCTCGCTATGCCTGGAAACTTACATGAAAATAGACTTTCATGACGACGGAATGCTTTGCTTTACATTCTTCGGAAAATATATTTACTCCATTCCAGAAACTAATTAGTTGGAAGTGATATTTTAGTAAGTAAGTCAATTTTATAATTTTTTTATAATTTTATAATTTTCTTATCTTACGTCTCTCATATATATATATATATATATATATATATATATATATATATATATATATATATATATATATATATATATATATATATATATATATATTATATATATATATAGTCTATCAAAGTTCTTTCGTTGCACATCTGTAACATCATCAGTTGTACTATTATGTTCCCTCTTATTGTACTGTATTGTATTGTAATATCTACGACATTTTTATTTTATTTATTTATTTATTTATTTATTTATTTATTCTTGTCTTTGTCCCCCCGCATCCGTTTGCGTTTGTGTATAAAGTTTGGTGTGTGTGTGTGTTCGCGTTTGAGTGTATGTATTTTTATTTTTGTACTCTATCTTTGTTTACTAGTGTGTGCTTATATGGTTTTGTTGTTATTGTACTTGTGTATATATATTGTTTGTTTGGGTATGGTTGTTGTTGTTATTCCATTCATCTTTTCTGTTTAACTTTGGTCTTCTTAGCTCTATCCCAGCTGCTTCTCTGTTTTGCCTACCTGTTGAGTGACTTCTATGTTTAGATATTATTTTAATTTCTATGTTGTCTATATTACCGTCATGTCTTTGTCTGGCGTGTTCGTATAGTACTGAACCGTGTTTTTTTTGTCCTTTTAGTTCCCCCCAGTGTTGGATGTGTCTTTCCATTTCAGTTGGGTCGCACATGCGGGACACATTCTGTATTTTTAACCGGTGGTCAATCAATGATAAACATTGATTGCCAAATAACTTAACTATGGAGATATAAAAGATACAGAAGCGAAAACCAACCAAACAGTGAGTGTGTTCTGTTATTATTTCTAGCAATATTATTACAAGAATATGACCCTCCCCAAGTATAACAATATTTGTTCCGACACACGATTTCATATAAAAAACCTTGCAAAACAAATATATATGTGCATCACTGATTTTTCGGTTTCTATTCTCTCTCTCTCTCTCTCTCTCTCTCTCTCTCTCTCTCTCTCTCTCTCTCTCTCTCTATATATATATATATATATATATATATATATATATATATATATATATATATTTGAAGAAAGATGCTGATGTTACATAAATCGTTTATTCATAATACTTATTTCAACGGTTCTTCTATGCAGTTCAAGATGTAATTCATGTATTTGTTGTTGTTATGTGAACAGTATCTTCAGATGAAATTCGATATGATGATATGCCGCAGGCAAAAAAAAACCACGTCCTTGTGAAAGGGTCTTTCCCAGCAATTTGATTTTCTGGAGTGAAGTTCTATCTATGTGTCAATTAGCGAACCTGGATTCATGTGCACCCCACGGAATTAGGGTCGTAAATTACCAAAGGATAACTCTTCAAGTTTGTTGTGTTGATCTACACCAAACAATAGTCTATGCGTAGCTAGATTTCAACAGTGTTGATTTTGGGGATGGGTGGAAAAACGACCACACATTTCCAGGTTCATATATTCTAAGTACTCTAAAGGGTTATATGAGGGACTGATAATTGTCAGGCTCTGGCGAAAGATTTTTTGTTATCAATGGGTTATTGACAGCTTTTAAATCAATTAGTTGTGAGGGTGGTGTAATTTGCATCAATAGCCAATACACACACACACACACACACACACACACACACACACACACACACACACACACACACACATATATATATATATATATATGTATATGGCACTACGTCATCAGTTTCTAAATTTATAGCTGAAAGCTTTCAAAGTGTTTATTTATAAACATACCTTATAACGCTAGATATACAAGATACTCATACTTATATCTATACAGTTATGTTAAAGCGAACACCTTAATTCTATTTTCTGGGCGATCCAGTCGATAGCTCTATATGCAAATAAGGTGAGCCAAATATATATACGCACACTATCCATTTTTTTAAAATTATATTTAGAAGTTATCAGGATACTAATAATTCTTCACCCGCTGACGAGCTAGAATTTTGGTATTCCTCTTCACAATTAATATTGCGAAACAGTATTATCAAAACTGTCCGGGTGACCGGTAGTTACCACAATTCTGGTTTGTATTTATTTTCCTTGATTTATTCTTAAATTGAGTCTAGCAAACCCTATTGTCTGGAGTTAGTATTCTTTTCACCTTACCGAATCTGGTCCATTATGATTTGAACACATATATGTATATGTCTGTGTTCGGTTTTCTTTTTTGTTCATATATATATATATATATATGAACTATATATATATATAGAGAGAGAGAGACAGAGAGAGAGAAAGAGGGAGAGAGAGAGATAGATAAATAGATAGATAGATAGAGAGAGAGAGAGAGAGAGAGAGAGAGAGAGAGAGAGAGAGAGAGAGAGAGAGAGAGAGAATTAGAATTTACCTCCGGACATGGCTGTATACAGATATGTGTTGGAATTTCGTATTTCTAAAGAAATACGGTATGTTTATAACGAGAAAACTATATATTCTCGCCTGTTTTCAAAGTCCATCAGCGGCAGGGATCTAGCTGATGAGGACCTGTTCAGTTCGAAATGCATCGACGATTGTCTCCCTTGCTTTTACTGGGCACCACAAGGTGACGGTAGCCACTGGTGTTTTTGCATAGCTACGGCTTTCTAAATGCTTATTTATAAACATACCGTATTTCTTTAGAAATACGAAATTCCAAGACAGCGGATATCTCTCTCTCTCTCTCTCTCTCTCTCTCTCTCTCTCTCTATATATATATATATATATATATATATATATATGTATATATATATATATATATATATATATATATATATATATATGTTACTCATACATACCGCTATAGACATGTTCTAACGCTCCCTAACACACAGATGGGAACGCAGGTAACATGTTAATGAATAGCATAAGATCAAGACAACGGCTCCGTTATAAGAAGCCTGAAAGTTAATTAATATATTTAAACAGCCAATTAATCTAAATTACCATACTCTGTATAAGTCACATTATAGATGGATATTTTAAATCATTCCCTAACAATAAAGTAAGTGGAACTTATTGAAAATAATTTGATTCCAGTCTTGGTAAAGACAATCCCACCACTTCTCAAACGCTGATTAGTCAATTTACACTAAAACCTCCTAGCGTTATATAAGTCCATTAACTCAACCGAACATGACCTCTCTCTGAAGAACTGCAATAATTTCTAATTTTTGGAGTATATATATAATCACCAACTTAGACCGTTACAGTCTATCAAAACACGTGGCAAAATTATTAATGAACAAGATATTGAATATAAAATTGAAATCTCAGATTCTGAAATGACTACACAATATATATATTGCCTTCATTGAGGTGGGTTTATTTTGCGTTGGCCACCATGCCATGGTATTTCGAAACCCCACAGCATGCAAACTAAAAAAAAAAAAAATAATAATAATAAACCCTGGGTAAATGTTGAGAGCCTAAGGCAAGTCTCTACACTTTAGTAATTGGCAGCATCGATAGAGCTCAGACACCATGCTTTACAATATAGAGTTATGGCCCTATACGTTCTGAGTTCAAATCCGGCCGAGGTTAACTTTACCTTTCATCCTTACATGGTCGATAAAATAAAGTACCAGTAATGCACTGAGGTAATTGCTGGCCTTGTGTCAAAAGTAGAAACAATTATAATTATCAATAAATAAAGAAGGGCGGTGGATTGGCAGTATCGGTAGAGGGTCGGACGCCATGCTTAGCAGCATAGAGTTACGGCTCTTTATGATCTGAGCTCAAAATCCCGCCGAGGTTAACTTCGCCTTTCATCCTTACGGGGTCGCTAAAATAAAGTACCAGTCACGCACTGAAGTCGATTTAATCAATTTGCTGGACTTGTGCCTATATAAGAAACCATTATCAATAAATAAGGAAATAACTATCATTATCGCCCTTGCCATTCTGAGTTCAAATCCCGCCGAGGTTAACTTTGCCTTTCATCCTTACGGGGTCGAAAAAATAAAGTACCAGTAATACACTGAGTAATTGCTGGCCTTGTGCCTAACGTAGAAACAATTATCGCCATTACAGGAATTACCATTTACATGTTCTCCTCTATGTGTTAATGTTTGCTTTCGTGTAGTGATGATGGTGGTTGTTGAGTTGTTGTAGTTAGTTGTAATTGTTGCTCGGTTAATTATTTCTTCTCCCACGGTACTGGTAGATGTATATTTTGACATGGATCTGTAATAGTAGTGATGGCCTAGTGACAACGATGGTGGCGATGAAGTAGTGGTGGTGGTGGTGGTGGTGATGGAGTGATGATGGTGGCGGTGTCGATGGTAGTGGTGGACGTGGGTTGGTGGCAGTCGTGATTGAGTAGTAATGGAGTTGTTGTTGGTGTTGATGCTGTTTATGTATACGTGTTTGTCTCGGCTAAATTTTGTAGCCATTACAGCGGTATGTTCTTGTTGTATTTGATTTTGTCTGTAGCGTGTTGTATTTGTTTTTGTCTGTGTTATGTTCTGTAGTTATACGGCTTTCTACCATTATCACGAAGGATCACACCACACTTTTTTCGTTGCTGGTGAATTAGAAAAAAATGTTGCTCTAATTTTCTCGACAATTGCCACACAATTTTGACACAATCGATTACATGTGCTTTCTATCCTCTGGAGAAATATCTTTCCAGTAAACATCGTTCCAAAGTGGGATTTTGTTACCCTTAAAATTCAAAAATGGTCAGCTCTTTGATTCACCGTAGAAATCTCAGACGTCCTCGGACCCCGCAGTGCCGAGCTCTTTTGCAAAATCGGAACGTCAACAGCTCGTTTGAGGAAGGAGCCTTGCGAGATAGGGTCGCTGCTGCAGCGGGCGTCACTGGCCATTGCCTGGGGAAATTTTTTTTGCAGTTTTGTCCGCGGAGCGATCTAGCTTCGATCTAGACCCAGAGCCCATCACCCTCTCTCATTCACTCTCCTTTTCTTCTGCGGCCCAAGTGTTCTTGCTTTTCCCCTCCCTTTCCGCTCATTTATGGCATTTATATTCCTTTCCTCTATTTTTCCCATACAGCCAGATCTGTCCTTATTTACCCCTTCTCCCTTTCTTTCATTACTTAATCTTGTTTTTATCCTTTTTGTTCATATTTATGTAATTATCAATGATTTTAAAGCAACTGTGTGAGTGAAATATATGTATTGAGAATAAACATTTATTGTATACTTATCTGCATTAATCGAAATAATATTTGAACAAAACATTTTGGGAGAAATTGTGAGAAAAACTTATTATCATTATCATGGGATTTGTGGTGCTGGTCGTGCTGCCGTTATGTTGGTGGGCGTGGGGTAGGGTGGGGGTTGTTTGCTTCCATTTGTAAACATTTTCTTTTTTAAATATAAAATTAAATATATGAGCCATGGGACCAGATATTATGGAGTCTCACTTCTTCTTCTTCTTCTTCTTCTTCTTCTTCTTCTTCTTCTTCTTCTTCTTCTTCTTCTTCTTCTTCTTCTTCTTCTTCTTCTTCTTCTTCTTCTTCTTTATTCATCCAGTTGTGATGTGACAGTGTCTCGAAAGTTGAGATGAATAACGCCCACCCCCCCACACCAATGTTAACACCAACAGTACATTAGGCTGTATCGCCAACAGCAGCAGCAGCACCGACAAGAAGTGAAAACCCAAATGGGAACACAAATAACAACAATACCAGCAAGAGTAGCAACAACATCACCAACAACAACATGAATAATGAAAACACTATCATTAACAATGAAAAGCAGCAACACAGCAGCACCAAACAGAACGACAACAACAACAGTAGCAACAACAGGAGTACTTTCACAGCCACAGCGGCAAAGCGTCAAACGCTTTACAATTTCGACTTAACAAAAAAAATGAACGTTTAGCCCAGGCGAAAAGAAATATAACGGGAGAAAAGACCTGGCTCAACTTAAACGTCTTGGCAGAGGTAATGGCAGCAAACGAGAGGAGAATATTGAAATATCGATGCCTTTCAATGAAATCTCTAAAAGCAGAAACAGCCTCCGAAGCACAGGTTGAAGCGGCACCGAAATACCTCACCAATAATGACATAGAGTATATAGCAAGGGTCAAACAATTTAGGAACATCTTGGTGCTCTTCAGAATTGAGACCCTTGCTATCAAGCATTCTGTGGTCCCTTGAAAAACGGATCGAATAGTCATATACCCGTCATACATGACGAGGAGGTCAATAAGGGTCCGTGTTCTCAGGATTCTGCCAAGATTGGACTTATGGTGGCTCCTGGGATGCATGGCGTCAGAGAGCCCTAACACCCTCTTCTACGTCAAGTTTCCAAATAGGTAGGGGCGGTCCGGGACTGGTTTGAAGATTAATCTCCAAATTAGACCCGTAGACAAAACAAAATATTCCGAACCTCATCAAACTATCAGACGGATACGAAATCCAGGTAGTCACGAAGGGCAAACGGCCGCACTGTTTTGTTTGTGGTGAAGCCACAAGCTGAAAACTGCAGGGGCCACAAACCTCCGTTGCTGCCAACACCGCTGCTGGAACAAAAAACACCACCACCACCTGCAGCAGCCATAAAGGAAACGGCAATAAAGGAAACGGCACCGATAGCAACAACCCCAAGGAACATTAAAGCCACCCAAGGAGTCACCCAAACAATCTCTCTCTTTCAAACACATACACAGAACAACACTCACACCCATAAACACACTCTCACACCACCATGACACAGTGTCGTCAGACACTAGTTCCTCCACACCTCCAAATGAAGATGAAGGGGAACCACAAAAACCAAAATTGCAAAAAATAAAAATTCGTCTCTACACCCATCAACAGGCACACAAAACAGACCCACAGCAAACACAGACACACCCACAACTGTCAACGAAAAAAAAACAAAAAAAAAACAAAAAAAAAACAAATAAACATACCTTATAACGCTAGATATACAAGATACTCATACTTATATCTATACAGTTATGTTAAAGCGAACACCTTAATTCTATTTTCTGGGCGATCCAGTCGATAGCTCTATATGCAAATAAGGTGAGCCAAATATATATACGCACACTATCCATTTTTTTAAAATTATATTTAGAAGTTATCAGGATACTAATAATTCTTCACCCGCTGACGAGCTAGAATTTTGGTATTCCTCTTCACAATTAATATTGCGAAACAGTATTATCAAAACTGTCCGGGTGACCGGTAGTTACCACAATTCTGGTTTGTATTTATTTTTCTTGATTTATTCTTAAATTGAGTCTAGCAAACCCTATTGTCTGGAGTTAGTATTCTTTTCACCTTACCGAATCTGGTCCATTATGATTTGAACACATATATGTATATGTCTGTGTTCGGTTTTCTTTTTTGTTCATATATATATATATGAACTATATATATATATAGAGAGAGAGAGAAAGAGAGAGAGAGAGATAGAGAGAGAGATAGATAGATAGATAGATAGATAGATAGAGAGAGAGAGAGAGAATTAGAATTTACCTCCGGACATGGCTGTATACAGATATGTGTTGGAATTTCGTATTTCTAAAGAAATACGGTATGTTTATAACGAGAAAAGTATATATTCTCGCCTGTTTTCAAAGTCCATCAGCGGCAGGGATCTAGCTGATGAGGACCTGTTCAGTTCGAAATGCATCGACGATTGTCTCCCTTGCTTTTACTGGGCACCACAAGGTGACGGTAGCCACTAGTGTTTTTGCATAGCTACGGCTTTCTAAATGCTTATTTATAAACATACCGTATTTCTTTAGAAATACGAAATTCCAAGACAGCGGATATCTCTCTCTCTCTTTCTCTCTCTCTCTCTCTCTCTCTCTCTCTCTCTCTCTCTATATATATATATATATATATATATATATATATGCTACTCATACATACCGCTATAGACATGTTCTAACGCTCCCTAACACACAGATGGGAACGCAGGTAACATGTTAATGAATAGCATAAGAAGCCTGAAAGTTAATTAATATATTTAAACAGCCAATTAATCTAAATTACCATACTCTGTATAAGTCACATTATAGATGGATATTTTAAATCATTCCCTAACAATAAAGTAAGTGGAACTTATTGAAAATAATTTGATTCCAGTCTTGGTAAAGACAATCCCACCAATTCTCAAACGCTGATTAGTCAATTTACACTAAAACCTCCTAGCGTTATATAAATCCATTAACTCAACCGAACATGACCTCTCTCTGAAGAACTACAATAATTACCAACAACACCGACACAACCGCAAATCATGCCACACAAAAGAAAACACACAGGTGGTTAGTAAACTTTTCCTCTCTCTTTTAGCCTGGCAACATGGCCACCCTAAGAGTAGGATGTTTAAATATCTGTGGCCTGGGGTCTTCCTGGAAGGTGGGTCACCTCCTGAACGACCTCAGGTCACTAGAAATGGATGCTATTTCCCTCTGTGAGTACAGGATTTCCTCGACGAAGCCGCAGTCCGACAGGAAGTTCTTGGAGAATGGAATGTCTTCAAGTGCTCACTGCCTTCAGCAAATCGGGTACTACGATCGGTGGAAATTCCACCTTAGCGTTCTATAGAGGCAGAGGGTAACTGGAGGGTAAAAGCGCCGAAGTCCCTACGGAGACCCTGGGCGTCGATGAAAATCAAGTAGCCAAACTTTTCCGAAGAACTTTCGGACCAGGGACCATGGATAACTTCCAGGAAACCCTGGCATAGCCCTGCTACCAGCAAGCATCGCCAGTTCAAGATAAACTCTACAGGTATGGAAGTTCCGTAAACCGGCCCTGTCCGAGATGAGTGCAGGGCGAAGAAACCGTCCGAGAAGGACACGTCAATTGTCCGCTGCTGTCACGTGTAGGACGGATCCGGCTATCAGTTAAGTCCTTCGTGAGGATTGCACGGCCATCTTTCTTTAGCCAAGAAGAATAGGCAGTTTTTATCTGCCATGGCGAAAGCGGTCGTGTGGTGAACACGTTTAAAAAGTCTGATGACAAGCACTTTCTTCTTTGGCGAAGCTCTGATTAACTATTTTAGGTATCATTTAAAGGGGAAAATGAGGGTGGCGAGGGATCTGCTACCTTCCAAGCAGTTAGTTGAAAGATAGGTGAGAGAGGTGAGCATGGTCTGAGTGAATGGGCCTGCTCTGAGTATGCGCCTATAGATAAGAGGTGTAGAACTGGTAGAGCGCTCTTGCCCTGATAGTCACGATGACCGTGGCTTTTTGTAGGCTTTCGCCATGTGTGACCTACGGAAGACGCTGCCCCACCAATTCGGGAATTTACTTTGTTTGAATCTGTTTTCTATATCTCGTTATATGAAATTTTTGCACACTAAAACTCACACTTCTCCCATCCTCTTCTGTCTGTATCGGCCTTAATGCTTTTCTTCATGTAAGCCTTGCGTGGCTAATAGAAAAAACAAAAAAAAACGAAAAAGAAATTATTATTATTGTCAAGGGCAATGGATTGAAAGTATCGGTAGAGCGTCGAACAATATGCTTTGCAGCATAGAGTTACCGCTCTTTACGATCTGAGTTCAAATCCCTCCGAGGCTAGCTTTGCCTTTCATCCTTACGAGGTCGATAAAAATAAAGTGCCAGTAATGCAGGATTTGAACTAAGAAGGTAGAGGGCCGTAACTCTATGCTGCAAAGGATGGTGTCCGACGCTTTACCGATACTGTCAATAAATAATGATTTCTAATATAGGCACAAGGCCAGTAATTTGGGTGAGGGGGAAGTCGAGTAAATCCACCCCAGTTCGTTAGTGGCGCTTTATTTTATCGACCCCGTAGGGATGAAAGACAAAGTTAACCTCAGCGGGATTTGAACTCAGACCTAAAAGGGCCGTAACTCTATGCTGCAAAGCATGGCTTCCGACCCTCTACCGATACCATCACCCTTGATAATGATAATAAATAATAATAAGATTAAGAATAAATAAATACACACACAAATATTGCTGATGAGTTGTAACAACAACGAAACTAGTTCAATATTCCTTGTCTGGCCTTCTGGAGAATAGAGGGAAGGTGTTCCCCCGAAAACCAGTATGACTCTAAAAACCGGTTTGTCTGTGTGTTTACATACAGAATAGCTGGGCTGCTCACAGTAAAGCAACCAGTGAAAGACTTGTTACACCTACATATGTATACGTGTGTGTATTCA
>OZ024742.1:246934824-247017324 GCA_964016885.1 Eledone cirrhosa
GTTATTGTTGTTGGTAGGTTTGTTATTGTTGTTGGTAGGTTTGTTATTGTTGTTGGTAAGTTAGTTATTGTTGTTGGTAGGTTTGTTATTGTTGTTGGTCGGTTTGTTATTGTTGTTGGTAGGTTTGTTATTGTTGTTGGTAAGTTTGTTATTGTTGTTGGTAGGTTTGTTATTGTTGTTGGTAGGTTTGTTATTGTTGTTGGTAGGTTTGTTATTGTTGTTGGTAAGTTTGTTATTGTTGTTGGTAGGTTTGTTATTGTTGTTGGTAGGTTTGTTATTGTTGTTGGTAGGTTTGTTATTGTTGTTGGTAAGTTTGTTATTGTTGTTGGTAGGTTTGTTATTGTTGTTGGTACTGCTATGGCCTCTGCTACTTAGGCTGGCTGGTATCAAGTCATCTCAAGTCAGGCACTTAAGACGCCCTCTTCACTCATCTTTTCATCACATATTTTGTGTCCAGCTTCCCTGTTATTATTTCTAGTCGCCACATTTGCTTGTATATTACTATGTACGCATTCCCAACGATTTAGGAGAGGAGTAATTGAAAGTGAGCTATTCATATCCAAAATGTCTTAAGAAGGGTATGGATTGCATAATGTTAATAACATGGCTTTGAACCAAGAAAGAATGCATGTAGATAATAGTCATGGTGGCTTTCTAACAATTGATCTACGGAACTCTCTGTAGTTCAGGTAGTAACTTTAAAACGGAGCAAAAATACGATAAAGTTATTTATTATATTTCATGGCATGAATTACTGCAAATATCAGCTGAAACGTTCGCCATTAAAATTGCATGTAACGTTCCAGGGATGAAATAAACTAAGAAAAACTAACGTTGTATAACAAACAAAACCGCTATCTGTTAAATATACGGAGAAATTAATCTTAGACAAAAAAAAGTGATATTCATAGCTGGAATATGTGAAATGTAGCAGAAAAACTTGGCAAATGCAGAAGACAAAAAAAAAGCAACAACAGCATTATAAAAATTATTTGAAAATCAAAGACGACTAAAGTGAATCAGAACCAGAAAAAAGACAAAAACAAAACAAAACAAAAATTGAAACAAATGAGCTCAAAATTGCAGAAGATAAGAATGATTGAGAGGGGGAATATATCTGGAAAATAAAATGTTCCCTGGAAATAAAAAGGGATTTTCCAGATAATTAACTTGGAAATGAAATAGAAATAGAAAACAAATCAAGTCCATTAAAATATTTTACATTCATCTGGGATTTTTTTAATTTTTGGTGACGTAAGGAAATGCGATGATACAAATGGCTTCATTTATCTTTATTATCATATAATTTAGAGGACCCGAGTTGCCAATAAAGAAATCATTATTATATACGTTAGGATATGATAATGATTAGGCAGGGCAGTGACCGCAGCTTTTTCGGTGTTCAGATCTTTTGTAGCAATACTGCCCTATGTAGGCCCATCTAAACTGGTGGATATATGCTTGATGTTAGGGTTGAATATGTACATTTTGAACGATTATTTCCAGTAGAATGGGGATAGAAATTGAACTCCAGTGTACTGGGAATGAATGTTAGGCTGAACTAAATATTTGGTGAGGGATATGAAAAAACTCTGAGAAACTAGAAATGGAAGGTTGGTAGAAAAGGGTGAGAGGCAAATGTGTTACAATATTTTTTATGGACGTGTGTATTTGTGTGTATCAGTGTGTGTGTATGTGTGTGTGTGTGTGTGTGTGTGTGTGTGTGTGTGTGTGTGTGTGTGTGTGTGTGTGTGTGTGTGTGTGTGTGTGTATGAGAGAGAGGGGGAGAGAGAGAGAGAGATCGTTATAGTCACAACAGAAAAGAGAGCGAAGAAAATAGCGTATGCTTAGTTTTTGCTGTGAGTTATTAAGTAGTTATTTGCAAATGTGCTGACTGTGCTCTAATATATATTAGTCTAATATGTATTCGTCTATGATATAAGATCAGTAATAGATTCTTTCAATATTTGAAATTTGTAGTGCATTAGTACCCATATTATTTTGTCGGGGACACTGATATGAGTTTCCAAAAATCTCAGAACCATTATGTATATTTTATAGAGGATCGAAATCGCCCTCTATTTTAATAAGACATTAAGTGAGAAAAATTGTTTTAGAGAGAGAATTAAAAAAAGGTGAAGGCTGTTCTAAACTCAGAGGCATACACACCGGAGCTTATCCCCGTTTCATGAGCATTAAACGACTGAGAGTATAACGCTCCCTACCTCCTGGAAGGGACATCAGTCCACCTCATAGTTAAACTTCTGCTACTGCTGGGACTTCTATTGGAAAGGTTAATTGACGGAATGTGAAATATGAGTCTTGTTCCATGATTCTATGCACCGTTCAGTTCGGAGATCGAGCCCACAGCCATATGATCGTGAGACCAACACACTAAACACTGCGCTGAAGAGAGCATATTAAAAAGAGAGTTCATATTATATTTTATTAAAATACTACATATCTCGTGAAAACCCTAGAGTTTTCTCGCGGATCCTACTTTGGAAATCAATATTTTGTAGGATCAGAAACTAAGGACGTTTAAAGTATTTTGGTTATAGTCTAGTATGTTTTCATCCAGTAGGCCAGTCCATGGAACGTAATAAGTCATCTGCTTACTAGAACCTATTAGAACTTTACTGAGAGTCAAAATATTATCAGAGTTGAAATATTTTGGCTGTGCTATAGTATGTTTCATCCAGCAGATCCGTCCATGATAGGACCGGAAGGCTGATCTATCCATGATACGATATCAGTACCCTTGTATGGGTCGTATTAAAGCTATGTAGAGGGCGGATTTGTCAATATACGAGATCAGTACACCTGTCTGAATCTTATTAAAGCTATGTAGAGGGCAGCTGTGTCTATGTTACGAGTTCGGTACATCTACATCTGTGTGTGGCTTATTAAAGCTATGTAGTGGACGAGAATGAGCGTTGATTCATTGTCTAACACTGAAGACAGAAAAAAATACAACAATAAATATCTGTGGCTTGAGGTTGTCGTGCAGTGGAGAGTGATTATTTTCCAATCAGCAACATGGCGTTCATTTGGATACGGATGTGTGCATAGCATCAGTAGTGACAGCACCATCAGCAAGAGTATCACATCACTAACTGTACCATTAGCAACATGAGCATCAGCAACACTAGCACCAACAACAACAGCAGTGGGAGCAACAACAGAAGCAGTAGTCATGTCTGTTAGGTGAAGGACTTGATGAATTAACTGCAACGTTACGTTCACTTACGTCATTCATGATTCATTAGTCGGCATATGTTAATTGAATTTCCTTTGCTGGGGAGATCGTCTTTTTTTTTTGTTATGACCTACTGTGCATGTGGCGCCCTCAGACGATTCGTATTATTATTTTTTTTTCAGTTTCAATCAATGGGGAAATTTTTTCGTTATTAACTCAGTTTTCCGGGCGAAGTAAATATGTCAATGAAGTAAGTTGAAACCGAATCGTGTCCTCCACCTACCGGAGCTTCTATTCTGTTCTCTATATCTGTCATGTCATTCTGTATATTCAATATTGATTTCTAGCATTGGCACAAGGCCAAACATTTTGGGTGATGGTTTAGTAATTCATGCATGCATACACTACTTCATCTTGTTTTTCTTATTCTTTAATTGTTTAACAGTTCACACACACACACAGACACACAGACACACACATACACACAGACACACACACATACACACACACACACAGACACACACATAGACACACATACACAGACACAGACATACACAGACACAGACACACACACGTGTGTGTGTTTGCGAAACGTAAACGGATAGAACAAAGCAAACAATACAGTACAGTGAAGAAATATATTAGTTTAACGCTTGATATAGTAGAAAGAGTCTTAACGTTTCGTCCTTTATCAGAAGATCGAATGAAAAACTAAAGAATAGAATGAAAACAAAAAAAAAATAGAAATAGCAAAAATGAGCAAAGGAAGGAACGGAAAATACTGGAAAAAAAGCACGTGCGTGTTGAGTCAGCAAGCGAATACATATAAAAAGAATAACACAATATAGATATCTATCTATCTGTCTATCTATCTATCTATCTATCTTGATAGAGTAAGACACGCTTCACATCGGCTCCGCTATTCCATCGGGATTTACCCTTACTATTGTAAGTACCGGATAAATTTTTCAGTGCAACACATTTGGAACACTAACCCCTGTTATTTAGGGAAACATTTTTGCATTTACCCCCTTTTTAGGGGGTAAAATAAATATCTATTTTTGCCGAAAAATTTCTTTCTTGGCAGCATGGCGGAAAAGATGGCAGACATGTCTGCCATTAGCTCTGCCACGCCCCCCAAGTCTGAAGAACAAAAAATAATTACAACAAAATTAGACAATGAAACAAACAAAGAAAATGAAAAAACAAATGTTAAGGAAAATGAGCAAACGGAAAACAAACAAACAGAAAATAATACAAATAACAACAGGGCAACTTTCGCCCAGAAAACAAAACAATCCATTACATAAACACCAATTGACCTAACTGCCGCCAGAGAAAAACTGGCCGAAGCAAAGAAACACATTGTTTTGGGGGAGAACGGAATGTTTTCCATTAACCCCCCCCCCCCCAGAATTCAAGAAAGAAAGAACAGAGAACACAGTTCTCTTCAGAACTATACTGAACCAGACAAGAAAGCCAGCACAGCCCAGCCAAATGGAAATAGAGTTAGTCCTAAAAGACTATATGAAGAATATTCTCTTCATACGAAAGGACCGACTCTATGGCAGCATTTCGGTCCTAACAAGAGACAAGGAAACGGCTGAGAAGCTTTCCATAAGCCCACTCTCATCGACAACATACAGCTTCTATCCCTCCTACATGGGTAGAAGAACACAGAGAGTAAAAGTAAAAACAATGCTGCCCACAATGGACTTCTGGTGGGCTATTGCTGGCTTCATAGACATGGGCGAAGACACAATGCTGTCAATGGGGAAGGCAACTGGAGATGCGTTCCTGGGAATGGGCCTCGACATACTAGTCCAAATGAGGCCCGAAAGAATAGCACAAATCCCGGATCGCATCGGGCTGGATGACCTTACCCCAATAGACATAATTGTAGAGGGGAGAAGACCAGCATGCTATTTATGCATGGAAAGGGGACACGTTAAGGCTAACTGCCCGAAACGTATCCCCCAAAAAGGACTATTGCCCACACCCACCACAAACAGTACACCAACACCACCCTCCTCCAAAAATACACTAATACCACACACAGCAAACAAAATACAGACACCACCAACCACAAACACAACACAAACATCACCACCACCAGCACCAAACACAAGCACGACACAAAAATCACCACCACCAACCACAACACAAACATCACCACCACCATCACCAACCACAAGCACGACACAAACATTACCACCACCACCACAAAACCCATTCCAAACAAATAATAAAAAAAACAGTAACAAATCTACCCCTCCCGCAAAAAAAAACAACCACACAACACGTCCCTCCCACCTAGCGCTGAAGAGTTTCCCCCAACTTCTGAAGAAGAAGGAGGAGAAGCCTTCAGACAAGTTAAAAGAAAAAAAAGAAAACACACACCCAGCACACCACAAATAACCCACACACAAACACCAACTCCAATCAAAAACACCCCACCCTCAACAAACAAAAATAAATCTGCGCCTCCCCTCTCCGAAAAATGAAAGCATCACAAAAAAAAGACGTTGCATTACACATATATAAATAAAGAAAACAAAAAACTGGTTAAATTAATAAACAATAACCCTATGGTGCAGACCGAAGGGCCAAACTTTATCTCAACAGAGAACTTCACCCATTTAAAAATGATAAAGGTCCCTCTGGACCTTTATCGTTCCTTAAAAGAACAATTTAGACGGGACGTGAGCCCCCCCCCCCCCTGTTTAAAACCGTTGAATCGCGTCCTCTTGAAAGATTCCCCATAACCGCCCCTCTCCCTGACACAACTCCAAATACCCCAACCCCACCACACACGTGTACCCCCACACCACCACAAAACATCCCTCCACCCAACACACCTAATGCCATGGAAATTACGCAACCCGGAGAGGTAAGTGCTTTTCTTTCTTCACTTTCAACACCCAAATAGATCAATTGAGAGTTGGCTGTTTGAACGCGCGTGGCCTGGGCTCAGCTTGTAAGCAAGCAAAGCTTCTAAGTGACCTCAGGTCACAAAGTATAGATGTGATGGTTGTTTGCGAGAGTCGGATCAGCAGCGTGAGACAGCTGGCGCCCGCCTTCGATGACTTTGAGATGCACGCATCTCTCTGTCAACCCGGAGGCGGGGGGGGGGGGGAGTTGCCGTACTGCTAGATAAACGTCTGACTCTCGACGTACAGATTGTTCACTCGGACCCGGGGGGTCGATTACTGGTGCTGGACGTCGGAGGCGGTGAAGGCGGGGCTTTCAGACTGGTCGGTCTTTATGCTCCCTTCGGGGCGGAAAGAGCCGACTTTTTCCAGCGTCTGGAGACTTTTCTAGGAACGTTGCGTTCCCTGCTTTTAGTGGGGGACTGGAATGGAATCCTAGATGCGCGTTGGGACTATGCAGGGGCATGTCCCGATAGAGGGGGGTGTAGCAGCCTCAAGGGGTTACTCGATCGATTCGACCTGGTCGATAGATTTCGACTAGATTGTCCAACTGCGCCAACCTGGACCTGGGCAAACCGCAGTGGACAATCTAGATCGTACCTAGATAGGTTTTTGGTTAGGAGTAAGGATAGGGACGTATTTAGTTGTCCAGAACTGATCATGGTTGGCTATTCAGATCACAAATTAGTGACCTGCGTGGTCAACCTTGATAGAACGCATAGACAGGGTCCCGGTTACTGGAAGATGAACTTGTCCTTGCCGACAAAGAAAGATTACAGAAACCGGATTAGTAGCTTAGTTAAGATGCGGTTGACGGGAGCGATCGTCAACAGTAGGTGGTGGGTATCTCTAAAGAGAGAGATTAGAGTAAGTTCGATAGGTTACAGTAAGGAACTAGCGGCAAATAGAAATAGGAAGGAAAGGGAGTTAACAGATAAACTAGAAGAGGCGATTAGGAGCGGAGACGTAGCCAGAGTGTTAGCGGCGAGAACGGCATTGAGCCAGTTCTTTGACGCGAAGCACGAAGGCTGCGTTGTCCGAAGTAAAATACGTGCTTTAGGAAACGAGGGGACCAAAGCTGTTAGCTGGGCCCGCGTGACAGAAGCCAAGAGTGGGATTAAATCCACCATTCGGTCTTTGCGAGACCAGGATGGACGGGTGATCCTTGAACCTGAGCGGATGTGCGAGGCCTTTCAAAGGCACTTTGCTCGACTGTTCGGAGGGGGCGGGGGGCCGGACGGGGATGTGGACTTCGGTCCATACCTCGACGGTCTACCGCGTCTTTCGAGCGGCGAAGCGGAGTGCTGCGAAAGGCCAATCACAGCCACTGAAATCGGGGAAGCGCTCAGCCAATGCAGCAGACGCAAATCTCCGGGTCTCGATGGTCTACCATACGAACTTTATTTAGCTATGCCGGTCTTGTTCTCCGAACTCCTCGGGGCTGTCTATTGCAACTGGCAACAGAACGGGAGAATTCCCTGTTCTGTGACCAAGGGCGTGGTCACGCTAGTGAGGAAGGACGAGAGCAAGGGGGACGACTTAAGTAACTTTAGGCCCATAACTCTGCTGAATGCAGAGTTACAGATTTTGGCCAAGGTGTTGGCGAAGAGGTTGGCGCTTGTGGTGGGTGGTTTGGTGGGAGACGCGCAGACATGCGCTATCCCGTCCAGGTCCATTCACGACAACCTCCACCTCATGCGATACATCATAGAGAGGGTTGGCAACGAACCCGGCTTTGGTGGGGCCCTGATCAACTTGGATCAATCTAAGGCGTTCGATAGGGTCGACCATGGTTACCTGGATGCGGTGCTAGCGGCGGCGGGCTTCGGACCCGTTTTCAGGGGCTGGATTTCTGCCATGCACAGTGGCAACATCTACTCTAGGATTAAAGTAAACGGCTACCTCTCGGAGCCGTTTCAAATCACCCGGTCCATCAGGCAGGGGTGCCCCCTCTCCTCCCTTCTGTACGTATTGACTCTCGAGCCACTGCTGCGGAAGTTGGAGTTGCTGCGGGGCATACCCCTGGAACCGGGATTGCACAAAGCGGTCTCGGCCTATGCCGACGACGTAACAGTAATGGTGGTGGACGCCTCGGAAATCGGGGCGATCGCCACCCTACTGGGGGAATACGAAAGGCTGACGGGGGCTAGGCTGAACCAGGACAAGTCAGTCGGTTTGCAACTCGGAACGTGGAGGGGCAAACCGATGCCGTTAGACGGTGTCGTCGGGCGGTGGACGGAGGGCCCGGTGAAGCTGCTCGGGGTCTGGTTCGGACCGGACCTCCAGGTGGAGAAGAATTGGGGCGAGGTGACGAGCAGGGTGTTTGCGCTGACCCAGAAGTGGGCCAAGTGCACACTATCACTGAAAGGTCGGGCGGAGGTGACGAACGCTTACATAGCGTCCGTCATCTACTACCGCCTGACCGTCGTGCCTTGCCCCAAGGAAAAGCTCACCATCATGGAACGCATGCTCTTCCAGTTCCTCTGGAAGAAGCAGCCTCCCATGGTGAGGAGATCCATCTGCTGCCAGCACCCTTCGAAAGGAGGGCTGGGTATGCCGTGGCTGTTGATGCGTAGGCACGCATTGAGGCTACGGCATCTACAGGTATTCCTCAACGGTCAGCCGGTGTGGGCCCCGTTTGTGAGGCGAGCCTTCCCACAGCTCGTCTCGCTCACCGAACTGCAATCCTGGGTGAAGCAAAGTCCGAGAAAACTGGGCAACTGGCACACCGAGTGTGCCCAGGCGCTCACGGCTATCTGGCAAGCGGACCAGACTATCAGTGGAGAATCCACCTCGACATTCTATAGAGGGTTGGTGGCTAGCAAGGGCGACGACACCCTTGGAGAGTCGCTAGGCATGGAGGAGGACGAACTGGCCAGCCTGTTCGGTAGAACTTTCGGCCCGGGACCCATGGACAACTTCCAGAGGTCCCTAGCCTGGCAGTGTTACCGAGGGGCTCTGCCCGTTCGAGAAAAGCTCTACAGACACGGGCGCCCGGGCAGGGATCCCGCGAAAAAGATCTGCCCCAGATGCGTGCGCGACGAGGAAACCGTTGCGCATGCACTGGTACACTGCCCGGGCGTTGCCGATCTGTGGGGCTACGTCGAACGACTGCTGTCGCGTGTGGCGCCGATTCGATTAACCGCCGAGTCTGTGGTGAACATCAAGCCGCCTCCTCCCTTCAGAAATGAAGCAGAGGCGGTCTTTCTGTGCGTAATAGCCATGATGAAAGAGGTTGTGTGGTGGACGCGCCTGAAAGGTCTGAGGTCGGGTGACTTTCTCTCCGGCCATCACCTGGTTTACTTCTTCCGATACCACTTCGGAAGAAGGATCAGGATGGAGAGAGAAGTGCTTGGCCCCAGACAGTTTTATGAAAGGTGGGTGAAAGAAGCGAGAATGGCCCGTGTAAATGGGCCTTCTCTCTACATTGTTCTGTAGGTGAAGAAGTGAAGAGGAAAGGGGGAGCGCCTCCTCTCTGGGCTTCCCCCGCGAAAAGAGTTGCACACTTTTCGGGGGTATGTGCAATCCCCAACACGCCCCCTCCCTTTTGAGGACTTTTTATTGTTATATTATTATTGTTATTCCTTTTTTCTTTACTCGATTTATGTAAACTCCCCCACTGTGTAAATGTCCCCTTCTTTTGTGCCTTCGTGGCAAATAAATAGAAATTTATCTATCTATCTATCTATCTATCTATCTATCTATCTATCTATCTATCTATCTATCTATCTATCTATTTATAGAGGGTTGATCCGCAGCAAGTCTGAAAACGCGCTCGGTGAAACTCTAGACGTAGAGGAGGACGAACTGGCCAGTCTGTTCGGTAGGACCTTCCGCCCGGGACCAATGGACATCTTCCAAAAGTCCCTGGCCTGGCAGTGCTACCGAGGAGCTCTACCAGTTCGAGACAAGCTCTACAGACATGGGCGCCCGGGCAGGGACCCTGCAAAAAAGATCTGTCCGAGATGCGTGCGAGACGAAGAAACCGTCGCGCACGCATTCAAACACTGCCCGGGCGTCACTGACCTGTGGGGCTATGTAGAACGACTATTGTCGCGGGTGGGACCAATCCGGTTGACCACCGAGTCCATTGTCATGATCAAACCGCCACCCTCCTTCAAAAACGAAGGAGAGGCGGTTTTCCTTTGTGTGATAGCTATGGCGAAAGAGGTTGTATGGTGGACAAGCTTGAAAGGTCTGAGGTCAGACACCTTTCTCTCCGGCCAACAACTGATTCTTTTTTTTCAAATACCACTTTGGAAGAAGAATCAGGATGGAGAGAGAGGTGCTGTACCCCAGCAAGTTTTATGAAAGGTGGGTGAAAGTGGCGAGAATGGCCCGAGTGAATGGGCCTTCTCTCTATATCAGCCTGTAGGTTGAGGAAAAAGAGGAGGAGAGGAAAGGAGTACAAACTCTTCGTACTCCTGGAGATGAGGGTTGCACATTTTTTCGGGGGTATGTGTTACCCATATAAACTGTCTCCCCCTATTGGGGAAAATCGACTAACTTTTTAAATTGCATTTGTGATAACCTTTTACACGTTTTTATTGTATGTGAACTTCCCCCTTTGTATTTGTCCCCTTATTTTGTGCCCCTGTGGCTAATAAAGAAATATATCTATCTATCTATCTCTCTTTCTGTCTGACGTGTGGAACATCGCCGGTAAGATTTTTGTTAATTTCTATGCAAACAAACGAACTAATTGTTTGAAAAATCATAACACTTTGTAGATTAACCCCTAAGCTGAATTGTCAGCTGGGTGGTAATCCCATTTTTCGCACCTGTAGGGGCGAACATTTTATTTTAAAAATTTGTTTCAAAATATCAGATTTTACAAACTAAATAACTTGAGCAACACAAGAACGCTGGAGAACGTTAATAGAGAAAAGAGAGAGAAAGAGGCAGATATTAACGTTATATCTGCTTCTGCTACTATGGATGTCGCCATAGATACAAGTGTCAACAGAGAGAAAAATATATTAACAGTTGAAAATTTTAAAATTTCTACCGTCGAAGCGGAGAAAAATAACAATAACACACAGGAAAACACAGGAATTAAACCCATTAACATACATACACATGAAAAATACACCAACAACTCTACAGATACATATACACATAATGTTTCACCTCGACAAGGAACTGAGATTTACAACAACGATAACAACAACAACAACAACAACAACAGCAACACCACACAAAAAAAAGAAAATGTTTTTCGTGGAAACAGTGAACAAAAAACAAGATTTTATAAATCTTGATATCTCCAACGCAAGAGATATGCTCCAGCAAGGGAGAAAATTTGTAACTTTCGAAGAAAGAGGTGGGTTTAGAATTAACTCACCTCTTGAAATAAAGGAAGACACAATCCGCATATCAGTCACCTTTAGGACTGTGTCAAATTCCACAAGAAAGCCGACATTTGTTAACCAAGCAGATATAGAAGATACTTTCAAGCAAATTCTAGCAAATGTCGATTTTCTCCAGCGAGGAAAACAATACGGAAGTGTTTCCGTACTGTTTAAAAGCGAGGCACTCGCCCCAAAAAACTCTGTGACACGAATGGTGTCAAAAGCATACACCTTTTTCCCTACATACATGGGAAAAAGGACACAAAAAATAAAAATAAAAAAACATACCTCCAAACATTAACATCTGGTGGATCTTGGCTGGCTTCGTAGAGCCAGAAACTGATATGATACTTTCGATAGGAAAATCTATTCGACAAAGGTGGGCGGGCACAGATTTGGAGATTCTGTTGCAAATGAAACCGGAGAGAATCTCCAAAATACCCGAAAGAGTCGTTATTGATAATAACAACAAAATAAACATTTCGGTAGAAGGACGAAAATTTCATTGCTTTCGCTGTGGTAGCACAGCTCACCTAAAAGCCTCTTGTCCACAAACACACAACAACAACATCATAAAAAAAACGCTATTACCAACACCAACACCAAAACAACCACCACCACCACAAGTACAACGACAGACGAAACGAGCAACCACACCAAAACAAACAGACACTCAACCAACAACAACAGAAAAAACAGAGACAACACCCCTGAAGAACACAGCCCCACTCCATTCCACTTCATCAAACACTACCACAAACACACATACCGAAACACCACCACCACACAAAATACCCTTACCCCACACACCTGACGATGATTATTCATCGACAGATGAAGCTGCTTCTCCTTCTTTAAGTGAAGAAGAGGGAGAACAGCAGAAATGTAAAAAAACAAAAAAAGAGACACCACAAAACCCCCCAAACTACAATCACCAACACCAACACACAACAACAGACACAAACAACAACACAAACAACACCACAGTCAAACATCCCCCTATCAGCAAAACCAGCACCAACACCACCCCAAACACAAGCACCCACCATAAAAAAGAAAACTCCCAGACGAACAACAAACTAAAACAACACAACAAAAACACAAACAACAATACGCATACATCAACACAAACAACAAGAGTTTGATGGAGGTCATCTACCAAAACCCCAAGATGTAGGCGGAGGGCAAAACTTTCGTCAAGGCAGAATCGACAGTTCTTCGATGCGAAACACAAAGGCTGCGTGGTCAGAAGCAAAAGACGTGCTAAGGAAACGAAGGAGCGAAAGCTGTCAGCTGGGCCCGAGTGGCGGAGGCAAAAAGTGGCAACAAGTCCACGATTCGGTCTTTGAAAGACCAAAACGGATGCGTGCTACTTGGCCCCAAGCAAATGTGCGCGGCCTTTCAGCGGCACTTTGCGCGACTGTTTGAGCAGAACGACGGTGAGCCGAACGGGGCAATGGACTTTAGTTCATACCTCGACGGCCTGCCGCGTCTCTTGAACACGGACACCGAGTTCTACGAAAGACTGATCACGGACACTGAGATACGGGACGCTCTGGGCTGCTGCGGGAAACGCAAGTCACCCGGTCTAGATCGTCTACCCTACGAATTTTATATAGGCATGCCGTACTTGTTCTCTGGCGTCCTCGAAGCCGTCTACTGCAATTGGCAGCAGAACGGGAGAATTCCCAGTTCTGCAGGCAAGGGCGTAGTGACGCTGATGAGGAAAGACGAGAACAAGGGGGACGAAATTAACAACTTCAGGCCCATAACTCTCCTCAACACAGAGTTAAAGATTTTGGCCAAGATGCTAGCGACGAGGTTGGCGCTTGTCGTCGAGAACCTGGTAGGGAAAGCGCAAACGTGTGCAATCCCGACCAGGTCCATACACGACAACCTCCACCTCATGCGATACATCATAGAGAGGGTGGGTAGTAAACCCAGCTTCGGTGGGGCTCTGATCAACTTGGATCAGACTAAGGCACTCGATAGGATCGACCATCGACACTTGGAAGTGGTTCTCAAGGCGGCCGCTTTCGGTCCCGTGTTCAGAGGATGGATCGAGACGATGCACACCAGCATCTGCTCGAGGGTCAAAGTAAACGGCTACCTATCGAAGCCGTTCGCAATCACGCGTTCCATTCGACAGGGGTGCCCTCTCTCCTTCATTCTGTATGCATTGACTCTAGTGCCACTACTGCAGAAATTGGAGCTGTTGCAGGACATCCCTCTAGAACCGGGACTGCGCAAAGCGGCGTCGGCTTATGCCGACGACGTGACGGTAATGGTGTCGAGCACCTCGGAAATCTTGGTGATCGGCAACTTATTGAAAGAATACGAAACGCTGACGGGAGCAAAACTAAACCCGGACAAGTCTGTCGGTTTGCAACTCGGTACGTGGAGAAGCAAACCGATGACGTCCGACAGCGTCGTTGGACGCTGGACAGACGGACCGGTGAAATTGCTCGGGGTCTGGTTCGGTCCAGACCTCCAGGTGGAGAAAAACTGGAACGAGGTCACGGCCAAGGTGTTTGCACTCACCCAGAAGTGGGCAGAGTGCAAACTGTCCTTGAAAGGTCGAGCGGAGGTGGCGAACACTTTCATAGCGTCCGTCATCTACCACCGCTTGTCTGTCGTGTCTTGACCCCGTGAACACCTCGCCAAGATGGAACGCATGCTCTTCCAGTTTCTGTGGAAGAAGCAGGCTCCGCTGGTGATGAGATCCGTCTGCTGTCAGCACCCTTCCAACGGAGGGCTGGGAATGCCGTGGCTGATGATGCGCAAACATGCGCTGAGGCTGCGGCATCTCCAGGTATTCCTCACCGACCCCCAACCGGTGTGGACACCATTTGTGAGACAGGCTTTCCCACAGCTCGTCTCGCTGACGGAGCTGCAGTCCTGGGTGAAGAAAAGACCGAAAACGATGGGCACCTGGCACATTGAATGCGCTCAGGCGCTCACAGTCCTCTGGCAAGCGGGCGCAGCAATCAGTGGAGACCCCACTTCGACATTCTATAGAGGGATTGTACGTTACAAGGGCGACAACGTGCTCGGAGAAACTCTGGGCGTCGAAGACGATGAGCTCACCAGTCTGTTTGGTAGGACTTTCCGCCCGGGACCTATGGACAACATCCAGAGGTCCCTGGCCTGGCAGAGCTACCGATCAGCTCTACCGGTTCGTGACAAGATCTACAGGCACGGACGCCCAAGATGCGCACAGGACATTGAAACAGTCCTGCACGCAATTGTACACTGCCCGGGCGTAACCCACCTGTGGAACTATGCAGAACAACTGCTCTCGCGTATGGGACAAATCCAGTTGACTGCCGAGTCCATAGTAAGGATCAAACCGCCAGCCTCTTTCAAAAACGAAAGAGAGGCGGTTTTCCTCTGTACGGTGGCTATGGTGAAAGAAGTTATATGGTGGACAAGGTTGAGAGGACTGAGGACAGGTGCCTTTCTCTCCGGATAACAATTGATTCCCTTCTTTAAGTATCACTTTAGAAGGAGAATCAGGGTGGGGAGAGAGGCACTGCACTCCAGTAAATTTACTGAAAGGTGGGTGAATGAAGCGAAAATGGCCCGAGTGATTGGGCCTTCTCTGTTTATAAGACTGTAGGTTGAAGAAGAGAGCAAAAGGAAGAAAGGAGCACTTGCACAACACGCTCCTGCAGTTGAGGGTTGTTCTATCGACGGGGTATTAAACAACCCATTTGTGGCACCTCCCCCCTATTGGGGATGTCGATTGTTGTAATTGTTTGTTTTTATATTTTTTACACGACTGCATGTAAAATCCCCGGCATGTCTTTGTATTGTCCCCTTTTCTTGTGCGCCCTTGTGGCTAATAAAGAAATCTATCTATCTATCTATCTATCTATCTATCTATCTATCTATCTATCTATCTATCTATCTATCTATCTATCTATCTATCTATCTATTATAATCTAGCTGTCGTCTGTTCGATAGCGTAGACGTAATTCACTTCGCGCTGAAGTTTTGTTCCAATTTATTGCGGAAATTTTGTAATTTTAATTTTAATTTTGATACTATTGTGTAGCTTGACCTCCCGTCTGAACTGTCAGCAGGTAGATCAGCTCATTTTGGCCCCTCGCAGGGGTGAAAAACCCGTTTTTTAAAATTTTGTTGCATAAAATTTCAATCGTCTGGCAGAAATGTTAAACGAAGCTAACGAAAATAGTGGTGGGGGGACAGCGGTAACAGTTGTAAGCTCGCACGCTTTAGTCCCCCCTTCCTTCCCAACTAACGTCATAGAGAAGGAAAGAAAAAATAAAATAAAAACAGACGAATGTGCGGAGAAAAATGACGAAAACACAAATCTGGAGATTGATTCCAACAACAATAAAAAATTTGAAAGAATTGCATGACAATATTAATACCACAAACAAAGAAACAACAAACACAAAAATAACATTTGAAAACAGCATCATAACAGAAAGCAAAACAGACGACAAAGTCAACACCAATAATATCTCATTTGCACAAACAACAAAAAAATCTTTAACATATATACCTGAAAATATTTCAGATGTGGCACAAAGAATAAAAAACGCCAAACAATTCATAACTCAAGGGGAAAATGGAACCTTATCGGTAAAAATGCCCCAAGAACTCACCAAAGATATTGAAAGTCGGACAGTCGTTTTCCGCACCATCAACAACATCTCAAAAAAACTTTAACAACCAACACAAGCAGAAATTAAAGCAGTACTTAGAGAAGTACTTAATGAAGCCACTTTCATAAGAAGAGAAAGGCTGTATGGAAGCCTAGCCATTATTATGAAGAACGAATCGGCGGCAAAAACATATGCTTTGTCGCCGATTCGTTCGACAAATTTTACCTTTTATCCATCTTATATGGGTAAAAGAACTCAGCGCATATGGCTGGATGCGATGATGCCCGATATGGAATACTGCTGGCTCATAGCAGGCTTCATCGTTCCAGTGAATAACAACGTGATTTCCATTAGGAAAACCACAGGCAATGCGTTCAGTGGAACAGGTATAGAGCTGGTAGTGCAAATGAAGCCTGAACGCATTGCCCAAATACCCGACAGAATCCTATTAGAGGGCCACGGGTATATAAACATTAGCGTGGAGAGGAGAAGGCCGTCCTGTCATATCTGTGCAGGCAGAGGGCACCTGAAGGCGGCTTGTCCCCAACTCAACAAGAAGAAAACCCTGCTACCAACACCAGCTCCACCACCACCACAACAGATAAACAAACAACAAAACTCAGTCCCACCCAACCCGTCCCTCAGTAAAACTAAACCACCACCACAACACAAACAGACACAACACATTACCCAAAAACAAAACACAGTCCCACCCAACCCCTCACTCAATAAAACAACACAACCACCGCAGCCACAACACACAACACAGTCTAACATAGTGACATCCATCTCCCCCACAAAGAAAACCAACACGGAAACATTACCAGCAAACATACCTCTTCCCTCCAACACTGAAGATAATCCAACGAATTCGGAGGAAGAAACGGAGTCCTTCAGACAGATTAAAAGGAAAAAAAAGAAAACATGTGCAAAACACACAAGGCCAAACAGCCCCTACCCAAATGTGAACACAATCCAACAAAACACAAAACACCCCTCCAGCAACAAACAAAACCAAACCTGCCCCTCCCCTCTTCGAAACACTCACACCATCCGAAAAAAAGACATTACACTATACTTACATCAACAGAAACAATAATAAATTAAATGAACTCATAAACAATAACCCTTCGGTTTGTACCGAAGGGCTAAACTTTGTTTCTTCAGAAAACTACCCACATTTAAAATTAATAAAGATCCCAATGAACCTCTACCAAAAACTAAAAAAGGATATTAAGGAGGACGTAGGACCACCCTCTGTCAAACCCATAAACCGCGTCCTCCTAAAAAGCTTTCCCCCTCCCCTACCCCTCCCCAACACAACTCCAAACACCCCAACCCCACCACACACTACCGACCCCACACCACCACAAGACACCCCTTCACCCAACACCCCCGACCCCATGGAAGTCGTGCGACCCGAACCCCGGGAAGCAGAAAGGTAGGTCTCTACACCCTCCTTTGGCTTTGCCGCCCACATGGATGTGTTAAGAGTAGGATGTTTGAATGCACGTGGCCTGGGCTCAACTTGGAAGCAAGCAAAGCTTCTAAATGACCTCAGGTCACGTGGTATAAATGTAATGGTTATCTGTGAGACTCGGATCAGCGTCGTACGGCAGCTGGCCCCTACCTTCGATGACTTTGAGGTGCATGCATCTCTCTGTCAACCTGGAGGTGGGGGTGGGGTTGTCGTACTGCTGGAAAAACACCTGGGTCTCGCCGTACAGGTTGTTCTCTCGGACCCGGAAAGTCGTTTGTTGGTGCTAGACGTTGGCAGTAGTGGAGGTGCAGCCTTGAGACTGGTCGCCGTCTACTCCCCTTTCGGAGCTGAACGAACCGACTTCTTCCAGCGTCTGGAGACTTTTCTGGGAACGTTGCGTTCCCTGCTTCTAGCGGGGGATTGGAATGACATCCTAGATGCACATTCGGATTATGCAGGAGCATGTCCTAATAGAGGGGGGTGTAACAGCCTCAAGGGGTTACTCGACCGTTTTAACTTGGTCGATAGATATCGACTAGATTTTCTAACTGTGCCAACCTGGACTTGGACGAACCATAGTGGTCAATCTAGATCGTACTTAGATAGATTCTTAGTTAGAAGTAAGGATAGGGACATATTAAACGTAGTCAATCTCGAGAAAACACATAGACAGGGTCCCAGTTACTGGAAACTTAATTTGTCTTTACCGGTAAAAGAGGCTTACAGAGACCGGATTAGCAGATTAGTTAAGGAGAGGTTGACGGGTGCAATAGTCAACAACCGATGGTGGGCATCTCTCAAAAGAGAGATTAGAACAGAATCAATAAGTTATAGCAAGATGTTAGCTGCCGATAGGAATAGGAAGGAGAAAGAATTAACAGATACATTAGAAGAGGCAATCAAGAGCGAAGATGTGGCCAGAGTGCTGGCATCGAGGACGGTCTTGAGCCAGTTTTTCGATGCAAAGCACGAAGGCTGCGTCATTCGAAGTAAAATACGTGCTCTAGGTAATGAGGGGGCCAAAGCCGTTGGCTGGGCCCGCGTGACAGAAGCTAAGAGTGGAAATCGATCCACCATCCGGTCTTTGCAAGACGAGGATGGACGGGTGATCCGGGAGCCTAAGCAGATGTGCGAGGCCTTTCAAAGGTACTTTGCCCGATTGTTCGGGGGAGGCGAGGGTCCGGGCGGGGACGTGGATTTCGGTCCATACCTCGACGGCCTGCCGCGTCTCTCGAGCGAAGAGGCAGAGTCCTGCGAGGGACCAATCTCGGCTGATGAGATCGGGGATGCGCTGAGCCAATGGAGCAGACGCAAATCTCCAGGTCTCGATGGTATACCTTACGAACTTTATTTAGCAATGCCGGTCTTCTTCCCCGAACTCCTCGAAGCAGTCTACTGCAATTGGCAGCAGAACGGGAGAATTCCTTGTTCTGTAGCCACGGGAGTAGTCTGGCTGGTGAGGAAGGACGAGAACAAGGGGGATAGTATAAATAATTTTCGGCCCATAACCCTGCTAAACACAGAGTTAAAGATGTTGGCCAAGGTGTTAGCAAAGAGGTTGGCGCTTGTCGTGGGTGGCCTGGTGGGAGATGCGCAGACATGTGCTATCCCATCCAGGTCCATTCACGACAACCTCCACCTCATGCGATACATCATAGAGAGGGTTGGTAACAAACCCGGCTTCGGTAGGGCCCTGATCAACTTGGATCAGTCTAAGGCGTTCGATAGGGTCGACCATGGTTACCTGGATGCGGTGCTAGCGGTGGCTGGGTTCGGTCCTGTTTTCAGAGGCTGGATCACTGCCTTACATAGCAACCACATCTGTTATAGGATCAAGGTGAACGGCTACCTTTCGAAGCCGTTCGAAATCACACGATCCATTCGACAGAGGTGCCCTCTCTCCTCCCTTCTGTACGTATTGACTCTCGAGCCTTTACTGAGGAAGTTGGAGTTGTTGCAGGGTATCCCCCTGGAACCAGGATTGAGCAAAGCGGTGTCGGCCTACGCCGATGACGTAGCAGTAATGGTATTGACCGACTCAGAGATCGAGGCGATCGGTACCTTACTGGAGGAATACGAAAGGTTGTCAGGAGCGAAACTGAACCGGGAAAAATCCATCGGGTTGCAACTCGGGACGTGGAGAGGCAGACCGATGCCTCCCGACGGTGTCGTCGGACACTGGACGGAGGGCCCGGTGAAGTTGCTTGGGGTCTGATTTGGACCGGACCTCCAGGTGGAAAAGAACTGGGGCGAGGTTACGAACAAGGTGTTTGCACTAACCCAGAAATGGGCCAAGTGTAAGCTGTCCCTAAAAGGTCGGGTGGAGGTGGCGAACATTTACATAGCGTCCGTCACCTACTACCGCCTGACTGTCATGCCTTGCCCTAAGGAAACACTCACCACCATGGAACGCATGCTCTTTCAATTTCTTTGGAAGAAGCGCCCTCCTATGGTGAGAAGATCCATCTGCTGCCAACAACCTTCGAAAGGAGGGCTGGGGATGCCGTGGTTGATGATGCGTAGGCACGCATTAAGGCTACGGCACCTACAGGTATTCCTCACTGGTCAACCGGTGTGGGCTCCGTTCGTGAAACGAGCCTTTCCGAGACTCGTCTCGCTCACCGAGCTGCAGTCCTGGGTCAAGCAAAGATCCGGAAAATTGGGCGACTGGCACACTGAGTGTGCCCAGGCGCTCAGGGCTCTCTGGCAAGCGGACCCGGCCATCGGTGGGGAATCCACCTCGTCATTCTATAGAGGGCTGGTGGCTAGCAGGGGCGATGACACCCTTGGAGAGTCGCTGGACATGGAGGAGGACGAACTGGCCAGCCTGTTCGGTAGGACTTTCGGCCCGGGACCAATGGACAACTTCCAGAAGTCACTGGCCTGGCAGTGCTACCGGGGGGCTCTATCCGTTCGAGAAAAGCTCTACAGACACGGGCGCTCGGGCAGGGATCCCTCGAAAAAGATTTGCCCTAGATGCGTGCGTCACGAAGAAACCGTTCCGCACGCATTGGTGCACTGTCCGGGCGTAGCTGATCTGTGGGGCTACGCCGAACCACTGCTGTCGCGGGTGGCGCCGATTCGATTGACCGCCGAGTCCGTGATGACAATCAAACCACCTCCCCTCTTCACAAAGGAAGCAAAGGCGGTTTTTCTGTGCGTAATAGCCATGTTGAAAGAGGTTGTTTGGTGGACACGATTGAAGGGTCTGAGGTCAGGCAACTTCCTCTCTGGCCATAGTCTGGTCTACTTCTTCTGATATCACTTCGGAAGAAGGATAAGAATGGAGAGAGAGGTGCTTAGCCACAGGCAGTTTTATGAAAGGTGGGTGATAGTGGCGAGAATGGCTCGTATAAATGGGCCTTCTCTGTATACCATTCTGTAGGTAAAGAAGTGAAGGAGAGGGGAGCACCTTCTCCATGTGCTCCCTGGGCAAAGGATTGCACACTTTTTTTCGGGGGTGTGTGCAACCCCCATCACGTCCCCTCACTTTTGAGGTTGTTTTTGATTATTTTCATTTTATACCCTTTTTACTCGGTTTTATGTAAACTCCCCCTTTGTATTTGTCCCTTCTTTTTATACCTTTATGGTAAATAAAGAAATATATCTATCTATCTATTTATCTATCTATCTATCTATCTATCTATTTCGGATTCTCTCTAACACGTGGAAAATGTGCTGGTGAGTAAATGTTTTAATTTCATTGGAAATTTCATGAACTGAATCTACATTATTACACCATTTTGTAGATAAGCTCCCACCCTACACTTTGTAGGTGGTAGCAACCCCAAATAATAAGCCCATCAGGGCTAAAAACAGAGAAATCCCAGAAAATTTCTACCGGAATTTTGAATATAGCCAAAATGGCCAAATTCTTTGACCTCATCTTCACGAAAAACACATCAGAGAATTGTGGAGATGGGCTGTTAATCTCACCTTCCACAGTACTAGTAGCAGGTGAAGACTGCCTGTCTGCTGCTATCACCAACAACAACAACAGTAACAACAACAGCAACAAAAACAACAACAACATTAAAACTGTCAGCCAACAATTAGACAGATGTGGTGGAGTGACGGTAAAAGTGTCAAGCCAACAGGCAGCTCACACCACCTCATTGAAACACGTCGATATGTTTAAAACACACCCTGACAACAATACCAGCACCACCAACACGAAAACTGTGAACGGCACAAACCAAAACAACGCCATCAACAACAACAGTGACAACGAGAACAAGAAGAACAACAACGACAACAAAACCACAACCAACAACAACAACAACAAGACCAACAACGGAAAAAAACGAAAACAACATCAATAATAAGAACAATAATAACAACAACAAGACAAATAACTGCAACAATGAAGTAAACGACAAAATATCGTTTGCGCAAACCGTAAAGAAAACGGTAAGCTACACTCCGGTAGATATTTCAAATGCAAATGAGCTTTTGAATAACGCCAGACAATATGTAACTTTTGGGGTGAACGGATCATTCTCCATAAACTCTCCCCCAGATTTGCGAAGAGAAGCTGCCTTGAAAACTGTGATTTTCAGTACAGCCTCCAACAAAACACGAAAATCGACTCAACTTTCACAAGGCGAAATTGAGTTGGCTTTAAAAAATGCCTTAAAAGACATTGCTTTTATTCAGAAGGGTAGACTCTACGGAGTTTATCCATTCTAATGAAACACCAATTGACGGCACAGAAATATTCTGTGTCACCAATTGTGTCACCGCTGTTCACCTTTTTCCCCACTTACATGGGGAAAAGAACACAGAAAATAAAAATCCAAAGTATCACACCAAATATTGATATTTGGTGAGTACTATGTGGATTTTTAAACCTCGAAACAGACTATATAATATCGGTAGGTAAGTCCTCCGGCGACCTGTTCAGCCTGGAAGTTCTGGTCCAAATGATACCAGAACGAATAGCTAGGATCCCGGAACGTGTGTTGCTGGATGGGCTTATATACATAGGCGGGTAGGCGGCCCTCATGTTACCACTGCTTAAGCAAGGGTCACCTGAGAGCTTCCTATCCTCGGCTAACTAGCCAAAAAAAGGTACTACTGCCAACACCTGCAACACCAGCACAACGATCACCACCACCACAACAACAACAACATAAAAAATAGTGACAACAAAACAAACGACAAACACAGTCCCACCCAACCCCTCCCCACCTAAAACAACTAACAATTCCACGATTCGGTCTTTGAAAGACCAAGACTGACGCGTGATACGTAAGCCGAAGCAGATGTGCGCGGCCTTTCAGCGGCACTTTGCTCAACTGTTCGGGCAGGGCGGCGCGCCGGGAGGGGCTATGGATTTCGGTCCATACCTCGACGGCCTACCGCGACTCGCGGACAGCGAGGCGAAGTTTTACGAAAGGCCGATTTCGGCCGCTGAGATAGGGGACGCTCTGAGCCAATGCGACGAACGCAATCTCCTGGTCTCGACGGTCTACCCTACGAATTTTACGTAGCAATGCCGGACTTGTTCTCCGGTCTCCTGGAAGTGGTCTACTGCAACTGGCAGCAGAACGGGAGAATTCCCAGTTCTGTGACCAAAGGCGTAGTCACGTTAGTCAGGAAGGACGATAATAAGGTGGATGACATAGTCAACTTCCGGCCCATAACTCTGCTAAACACAGAATTACAGATTTTGGCCAAGGTGTTGGCAAAGAGGCTGGCGCTTGTCGTCGAAAACCTGGTGGGAGAAGCGCAGACATGCGCAATCCCAACCAGGTCAATACACGACAACCTCCACCTCATGCGATACATCATAGATAGGGTAGGGTGTAAACCCGGCTTCGGTGGGGCTCTGATCAACTTGGATCAGTCTAAGGCTTTCGATAGGGTTGACTATCGTTACCTGGATGCGGTGCTCGAGGCGGCAGGCTTCGTACCCGTTTTCAGGGCTGGATTGCTGCAATGCACAGCAGCAACATCTGCTCGATGGTCAAGGTGAACAGCTACCTCTCGGCCCGTTCCATATCACGCGATCCATCAGATAGGGATGCCCTCTCTCCTCCCTTCTGTACTTACTGACTCTCGAGACACTACTGCGGAGGTTGGAGCTATTGCAGAGCATTCCTTTGGAACCGGGACTACGAAAAGCAGCGTCGGCCTACGCCGACGACTTAACAGTAATGGTGTCGAGCACCTCGCAAATCGTGGAGGTCGGCACCTTACTGGAGGAATACGAAAGGTTCACAGGAGCGAAGCTGAACCGGGACAAATCCATCGGTTTGCAACTCGGAACGTGGAGAGGCAAACCGATGCCTTCCGATGGCGTCGTCGGACGCTCGACGGAAGGACCGGTAAAGCTGCTCGGCGTCTGGTTTGGTCCGGACCTCCAGGTGGAGATGAACTGGAACGAGGTGACGGCCAAGGTGTTTGCGCTCACCCAGAAGTGGGCCGAGTGCAAACTATCCTTGAAAGGTCGAGCGGAGGTGGCGAACACTTTTATAGCGTCCGTCATCTACTACCGCTTGACCGTCGTGCCTTGTTCAGCCAAAACGCTCACCAAAATGGAGCGCGCGCTCTTCCAATTCCTTTGGAAGAATCGAGCTCCTTTGGTGAGAAGATCCCTCTGCTGCCAACACCCTTCAAACGGAGGGCTGTGGATGCTGTGGCTGACGATGCGCAAACACGCGCTCAGGCTGCGGCATCTCCACGTATTCTTCACCGGACAACCGGCGTGGGCCGTAAGGCGAGCCTTCCCACGACTCGTCTCCCTGACCGAGTTGCAGTCCTGGGTCAAACAAAGACAGAGGAAAATGGGCGACTTGCACATCGAATGTGCTCAGAAGCTCACAGTCCTCTGGCAAACGGACCCGGCGATCAATGGAGACTCCACTTCGACATTCTATAGAGGGTTGGTCCGCAGAAAGTGCGACGACACGCTCGGAGAAACTCTAGGCGTAGAAGAGGACGAACTGGCCAGTTTGTTCGGTAGGACCTTCCGCCCGGGACCAATGGACAACTTCCAAAAGTCCCTGGCCTGGCAGTGCTACCGAGAAGCTATACCAGTTCGAGACAAGCTCTACAGACACGGGCGCCCGGGTAGGGACCCTTCGAAAAAGATCTGTCCGAGATGCGTGCGCGACGAGGAAACCGTCGCACACGCATTTGTACACTGCCCGGGCGTTACCGACCTGTGGGGCTATGTAGAACGACTATTGTCGCGGGTGGGACCAATCCAGTTGACCATCGAGTCCATTGTCATGATCAAACCGCCACCCTCCTTCAAAAACGAGGGAGAGGCGGTTTTCCTATGTGTTATGGCTATGGTGAAAGAGGTTATATGGTGGACGAGGTTAACAGGGCTGAGGTCAGACACCTTTCTCTCCAGCGAGCAACTGATTCGTTTATTCAAATATCATTTTGGAAGAAGAATCAGGATGGAGAGAGAGGTGCTGTACCCCAGCAAATTTTATAAAAGGTGGGTGAATGTGGCAAAGATGGCCCGAGTGGTTGGGCCTTCTCTCTATATAAGCCTGTAGGTTGAGGAAAAAGAGGAAGAGAGGAAGGGAGTACTCACTGTTGGTGCTCCTAGAGATGAGGGTTGTACATTTTTTCGGGGTGTCTACAACCCCTGTGTAACGCCTCCTCACTATTGGGGATTTCGATTGTTATTTGTTATTTTATTAATAGTTTTATTTTCATATACCTGTATGTAAACTCCCCATTTGTATTTGTCCCCTTCTTTTGTGCCCTTGTGGCTAATAAAGAAATTTATCTATCTATCTATATATTTATTTAGGTTTGTTGGTTCACCACTGGATAGAACTGGTCATTCCGTATGGTCAACCTCGATGTAATATTATGGAGAGCACTCAACATAATGCAACTCACCCGTCTTCGTTTGTGTAGTTGGTGGTGCGAGTACGGAGTTAATTCTTATAAAATAACACGAGGCTGGACTGGTGCAATTCCTTAAAAGGTTTATTATACTATGATCATTTCAATGACCAGGTTCAGTATGAATCCGGTGACATCATCAGGAAGTCGAAATATAACAAAGAAATATAATAGACAAAATCCATGGGGCTGAAAATCAGTGAAGGGGCGTAGGTTTATAGTGTATTACTACCACCCGTCACAAACAGAGGTCAGCGGTGAGATATGTTACAATCAAGCTGGTCATGAGTGCGAGAAAGTGCCGCGAAAAATATTTTTTCAAAGAACATATAGCTTTGTTAAAGATATATATAGTAATATATAGTCGGCGTCTACATAGTATAATGTATGGACAGAAATTACGATAACAATTACAGACGTTAAATTTATGTTTAGACTTAGAAGATGCCATTTAAGATGAAATTAGAAAAATACGGTTTAGGTTTAAAGTTGTGAGATTTAGTTAAAGAATTTACAGAAGGAGGCTTTTATGAAAAAGTTTAAGTGCATTATAGAAAGTCACGATAAAGTTTCAGGGTAGAATATAGAGTAAAGATTAAGCTCATATATATATATATAAACAATGAGTTATATGGTTTGTTGATTATTCAACAAAGTTAATTTTATAACAGATTAGAAGCACTCTTCAGGTTTTATCTGGACTATCATTAATATTAATAATATTAATAAGATAATGACATACCTTCGTGTGATCTTAATGGTATACCTTTAGTGAGCTTATACCATTAAGATCACACGAAGATATGTCACTATCTTAACACCAAATATTATATTTCTTCTGACGAAAGCGTACTAATATGTTAGTACCCTTGAAATACGTTTAATAAAATAAATATGGTTTTGTAAAGATATATTTCATTTATTAATATTGTTAATATTATATATATATATATATATATATATATATATATATATATATATATATATATATATATATATATAATATTCCAAAGCCGAAATACGATTTTCACTAATTTATATTTGTATTATATATATATATATATATATATATATATATATATATATATATATATTATATATAATGTTGAATATTGTTTATCAGGTACATGAGCTGCTTGTATATGGATACACATTTCATTAGTTAACTTGAAACTCCATTAGAATTGCATGAAATAATGTTCTTTGAATGCTATTTATTAAAAAGCACCATTATCTAATGAACACTCTTTCCCACAAAATACTTCATATATGCCTCATCCTATATATTATGTTTTATAGAGATTTTTATAGGCGATTTTATTGATTATATATTCAGTATATTATTAATTGTATGTTATAAATTCTATATTCTATATTTTAAGAGTAGTGTATTTTTGTATTACTATATAGTTATTATGTTATTCATCTTTTAATTTTTGTCCTGACTTTTTCTTAAGCCAGAAGGCTCGTTTGGCCGGTTTCATGGCGTGAAGCGACAGAGAGTACAAATCTCCCCCTGGACAGGACGCCAGTCCATCGGAGGGTTAAACCCCCCAAGCTATTTCGATTCTCAATTGTAACACCTTCTCGCTGGTGGGTAAGCAGTGTTGCCTAAATTACTGCCACTCTTGGCTAACAGCATATTTCCACACTCCCTCTCCAAAGCTAACAAGAGGCCCTTTTTCCTGCCTCCCCTATCCTACGAACCGCAGCCATCTTTCTTCCTGTCATTCCAATAGCAGAGAGTATATGAGAGTATATATATATATATATATATATATATATATATGCCGAAAAGAAGTAAGTGACATAGTCACTACTTTAAAATGATAGCGTAATGTCTTCAAAATGTTTTTAATTAAACATACGGTATATTGCCAAATATATTATGCATACATTCATGTATACATCGTTATTTCAGAGCACCAATCCTAATACTTAATTTTTGCTGGACCGGCAATCGCTCTGTATAATCAGCTCCTGATTATTACTGGAATTCTATAAGAATCCAGCTTCTATAATTGTTGTTGGAAGAGGGCAGTACGTAGCTCCGATGATTGCCAAACAGCATGAAACAGACTGTTAGCTTCTCTGCCTTCTTTCGCCGAAAAGAAGTAAGTGACATAGTCACTACTTTAAAATGATAGCGTAAGGCTTCAAAATGTTTTTAATTAAACATACGGTATATTGCTAAATATGTTATGCATACATTCATATATATCTAAAATCTGTCTTAAGCTAGAAGGCTCATTTGGCCGGTGCTTATCTCGGTTTCATGGCGTGAAGCGACTGAGAGCACAAAACTCCCCCCTGGACAGGACACCAGTCCATCGCAGGGTTAAACCTCCAGCTATTGCTGGTACTCATTTTCAGCTGAGTATCCTGGAGCAACGTGAAATGAAGTGTTTTGCTCAAGAACACAACACGCAACCCAGGAATCGAACCCACGACATTATGATCGTAAGTCCAACACTAGGCCACGTGCCTCCACATTCATATATATATATATATATATATGGATGGATGTATATATATATATATATATATATATATATATATATATATATATATATATACAGGGTGTCCCAATAAAATTGACATAATTTCATAGTCTAATAACATAGCCAATTCTTTCAGATCTTTTGGGACACCCTGTACATATACACAAAACATAATATAAACAGTATATAGTTTTAATATTCACTACAACACTGCTGGATTATCAATATAATCACCAAATCTTATACATTGATAAGTCATAAACCTAATGCCGCATTCTAACATTCTAATTTTTGTGAAATATAATATACATTTACTCACACACATATACACACATAAATATATATATATTATGTGTGTATGTGCCACTCTCTCTCTCTCTCTGATTTATATATATATATATATATATATATATATATATATGTGTGTGTGTGTGTATATATATATATATATATATATAGTAATAATAATAAATTTGAAGACTAAAATCCAAAGAGGGCTCGATAAGGATAAATATATATCGCATATATAAGAATCGTAGAGCAAATATTTATTAAAATAACAGCGATTCTTTACTTTAATCTCTTATTTTAATATATATATATATTTCTTGCTCACACCTCACTCGCGTCGGACGATCTGCTGTCTCTCGCTCATGAAATCCACACAGCTGATGCTGATCGGACTCCCATGTGCATGTTTTTTCCTATCCTTGCGTTGCTATCCTTCTATGTTTGTTTACTTGTCTCGCTCGCTTTACGCGATTTACTTATCCCAATAGCTTTATTTAGCTATTGCTCGCACCAACTAGAGGTATATGATTTTTAAAGCGATGAAATACCAATGAAGGTTGGAAAATCACTGATGAAGGACTATTTTTATCATATGTAACCCATGTGCAACCACGCAGTATTCATTCTTCTCATGTTTTTTATATATATTTTCCCCAGCTGTGTTTGTCTGTTTCTCACTTACTCCTTCCCCCCTCTCTCTGTTTCTCTCACCTTCTTTCACCCCTCTGTCAGTTACACTTTCTCTCGACTGGCCTCTTCCTCGCACTTCCACTCACTCACTCTCTGCTTCTCCCCTTCTCACTTCCTCCCGTTTGGCCTGAAGTGGGGTCCTTTTTTGTTCACACCTCACTTGCGTCGGACGATCTGCTGTCACTCGCTCATGAAATCCACACAGCTTAAGCTGATCGGACTCCCATGTGCTTGTTTTTTCCTATCTTTGCGTTGCTATCCTTCTATGTTTGTTTACATATCTCGCTCGCTTTACGCGATTTACTTGTCCCAATAGCTTTATTTAGCTATTGCTCGCACCAACTGGAGGTATATGATTTTTAAACTGATGAAATACCAATGAAGGTTGGAAAATCACTGATGAAGGACTATTTTTATCATATGTAACCCATGTGCAACCACGCTGTATTCATTCTTCTCATGTTTATATATATAATCATGTTTATATATATAATTAGCCGTCGAAACGGCTTGAGCTCAGCCGTCGGGGTCCTACTCGTTGCTACTACCCACTCTACTACCCTAAGTATTGAGTACTTTGGTGCGTTATGGTCCAGCTGGTTCCTTACCACATTTCCTTCGTTATATATATATATATATATATATATATATATATATATATATATATATATATATATATATATATATATATGTATATATATATATATATATATATATATATATATATATGTAGGAGGTGAGTTTTATTGTAGTACAATAAAGCAATGCAGATATCGGATAAGAAGCACTCTACAGTTTGTGGGACTGGAGTATACATAATATATAAGAACAAAAGATGTTGATTTAGGACTGAACTATCCACAAGTGTTTTTTAGCCTTCATATCATATCCTCCTGTTTTATCTGATGAGAACACAGATGTTATTGCATGATGATATTTGTTTTTGAAATGCGCATAGTGAAATACATGGAACTCCTTTAACCATCTTTTGTTCTTATATATTATATATATATATATATACGTGGGAAAGTAAATAATCGGAGAATAGACCGTTAAAACATGTTTATTTAAAACATCACCTACGTACGTTTCGCCCAGTTGGGCTTCTCAAGGGCATAAATAATCACAAGTGCTCCTTATATAGTTCGGAAAGAGTTTTGGGGGTTAAATCTACATCAAGATTCATTGCTCGCAAAAATATATTGTTTTGATTTTGCAGCAAGGTCAAGGGAGGTAACTCTAGCCGGTGTTAGGGCAGTCTTTCCCGGATAATTTTTTTTTTTTTTTTTTCTTCCCGCCGCATCGGTTTGTCTGAGGCTGGGTCTGGTGTGCAAGGATTGTTTTCTGGGTGTTATTTTGCTGCGCCTGCCCGCCGGGGTGTTAAGGCTTGTTGCAGGGTGATCCAGTGTACTATTTCACTCTTCATTCTTAACCCATCTAAAGAAGGATATTTTTAAGCGATGTGTTCAACTTATCGCTGTTTCAGCTCTGCTGTTGATGAGCTCGTGGGGTGCAGTTATGATATGGTAGAGCTCCATTAGGCAAAGATCGCATTTCCTCTTGAAGTTGTACGGTGCAGCCCCCCTGCCGACAATCTCCCAGTGCGTGGCGAAGCTGATGTTTAAGTCCTTTAGTGATGTGATGTAGTCCGCGAGCGAAGTGGAGTGCCTTAGTTTTCTATTTGTGAAAGAGTGGAGATGTGTTCGAAACCTAATTTTGAACGGGCCGGAGGTGGCCCCTATATAATGTTTAACGCTATTGTGGCTAGTAATAGTGCATCTATATATAACCCTATCAGTCAAGCAGTATCCTCTAAGGGGGCAGCGTCCTCTGTCACGGCAGTTGCAATTTCTGTCGCGGTTCCGTCTATTTCCCACGGTAAGGCTATCATTGTTGCTGCCTACATTGTTACCTACGCTACCGCAGCTGTCGTTAGCACAATTACAACCCACAGCACGCGGGATGGTGCGATTGTAATTCCGCACGTCATGTTCTGCATGTTCCCCAGTCACTTCGCGGTCATTCTGGTTGCGTCTGCGGATGCCGTTGCCAACACTATTGGATGCTGCCAGGGAGTTGTTAAGGCCGATATAGTTATTGTCAGGTGTAGGTGCGTCTGTGTCGAGGTGCTGTGTCTTGGTGATCTTACTGTGGTTCGTTGTTCCTATGATGTCTGCTAGGTTAGGAGTAGTAGAGAAGGATATTTTTATATTGTTCCTATTAAGAATTTTTCTATACCTATGGTTGGGTGGGAAGTTCTTCTCTAAGGCTTCGAAGAATATCCGGGGTATGTTGGAGGCCACACTTCGAGAGTAGGGGGGGGGGGGGGGGGGGGTGAAACCATAGGACGTTACGGTGGCGATTACGTGTCCTTGTACTTTTGCTACGGGTGGTTCCATCTAAGTGACCGCTCGTATGTGTGTTAATGCGCTGTCGCCCGTTCGGTGCCCCTTTCACTTTATGCTCGGGTGCACTCTTTCTACCTCTTCCATGTTTATGTACACGAAGATGTTGGTTGGAAGGCGTTGGTAGTAGGCCGTCGCCTTTGTTGGTTTTGTAATAGGGGAATAGTTTGAGTAATCTACAGTATTCACCGTCGCCGGGGACGTGATCTTTGGTGCGTTTATCTATTCTATTATATCCGACTTTAACGATGTCGCCGCGTGATCGGTTATAGGTATGGCTTACTATAACGTTAGTTTTATGAGGGGGGTGGTTTCTAGAGCTAGCGTTAGGGATGTAGGAAATTCCTCGGTTAAAGCCGGCGCTTATCAGGGCCCTATTGTAGTAATCAGCCGCTTGGTTGAAGATATCCTCATTGGCGGATAGCCTCGAGATTCTATGTGAGATACTATAGACTATGGAGTTGAGAGTCTGCTTAGGGTGGTTGGAGGCATAATTAATATAAGAGAGGTACTCTCCAGGCTTATGGTATGGCTTGTATAAGCCCGTACTCAACTTCAGGGTCACGTCCAGGAAGTTGACAACCCTGTGGTTGAGGTCCATAGTTACGGATAGGCCGTATGACTTAAAGAACCTGTGTATATGTTTGTTAAGGTTCTCTATCCTACGGGGGCTATGGTTCCTAACGGTAAACAGGGCGTCGTCCCTATATACACCTCCTTGTAGGGCCGGTATTTCCTCCCTAAGCTTATGTAGGAGGTATATCCCAACCAGGTCAGTTGCTTGCGCTGAGTCACTGGACCCCATCGTGACATCGAAGTTATCAGGACGGTTGGTTCTGGTTCAGTGGGAGCCTTCGAACTGGATAATGGTTCTACGTGCCGCTAGAATTATGTCTATTTCTTTTTTAGTGAGGCTAGTGTTAGATCTAGCTAAGATAAGTGCCTTATTTAAGAGTATGGGGGAGATAGAGGCGTAGTAGCTATATATATACACACATACATATATACATACATATATATATATATATATATATATATATATATATATATATATATATATATATATATATATATATATATATATGTATATGTATGTGTGTATATATATATATATATATATATATATATATATATGTATGTGTGTGTGTGTGTGTGTGTGTGTGTGTATATGTGTGTGTGTGTGTGTGTGTGAGAGAGTGTGTAATTGTGTATGTGTGTATGTATTTATATATACGAATATATACATAAATTATATAAATGAATCTACGATACATTTCCTTATATTCGAAGCACCTGTTCTCCCTCATAGTTTACATATTTCTATGATGTATTACTACATTTAGCTTTTTTCTTTCTACATTGTTTCTCTGGCGTGTTTCATACACTTTCCCATCATTCATCACCCTCCTCCTCGTCCTTCTTCTTCTTCTTCTTCTTCTTCTTCTTCTTCTTCTTCTTCTTCTTCTTCTTCTTCTTCTTCTTCTTCTTCTTCTTCTTCTTCTTCTTCTTCTTCTTCTTCTTCTTCTTCTTCTTCTTCTTCTTCTTCTTCTTCTTATTATTATTATTATTATTATTATTATTATTATTATTATTATTGGCGACCTACGTAGTAAATCGTATCATCGTGAGCTCCGCAAAGGTTTGTTATTTCCGTTTGTTAAAAATTGCCATTTATGGAAAATTTTATTGTTAACTGTTAACATTGTTTTCCGAAAAGGACACCCAAAAAGATTGGGGCCTTGTGCCCCAAATTTTAACTTTTATTATTATCCAAAAATTTCTTTGAAAAAAATGGGTAATTCCCCTCTGCACGAAGCAGCTGAAAGCCTTCCTCACAAAATAACACCTCACACCGACACCACCATTGTAAATGTTACTACGTTTGCCAACACAAAAAAAATATAAGCAGTAGCAATATTTTAAATTTGTCTCAGGCAGACATTCATTTCCCGCCATTACCAATGACTGCAGGTGTTAAAGCCTCCACCACCACCACCACCGCGACAACAGAAACAAAAGAAGAAAAAAATAAATTAACTCGTGATGTCGAAATGAAATCAAGCAAAATGGACTCTTCCGCACCAAAGACGAATGACGTCACCACCACCACAACTGAAACTAAAATTAATATTAACACAAATAACGATAGCAACAACAACAACAATGACATTATAAAAACCCCCTTCAGTTTCGCCAGAGTAGCAAAACAATTCGAAGCGTTCACGGTAACTCAGGAAGATTTAGAAAATGCCAAACAAATGGTAAAGAAAGATGGGTACAGGGTCAGCCTCACCCCCCACCTAATAAAATGGAGCATCGGCGCCTATGCACCGTGTCGTATAGAACAATAAATGTAAAATCGCGCCGAGTGGAACGGGCATCCGAGTCCCAAATCCAAAAAGCTTTGGGACATGTGTGGGCAAGAAAAACCCACATCAGACGTGGGCAAAAGTATGGAACCGTGGATGTGTTCTTTGAAACACCAGAGGAGGCTAGAGAACACTCCATGGCCTCATTAAAAAGTGACGACTTCACACTCGTCCCAAGCTATTGTGGCCAGAGACTCGTAAAGATCAGGGTGACCCACGTTCCACCGGCCATCGAAATTCCCTGGATAATAGCGGCTGTCCTCGCCGGCATCGAAGCCAACACGAAAATAATAGAAATAGCAAAAGAAAAGCAGGAAAACTGGTCCGGATCTGGGATGGAGCTCCTGATCCAAGCGGACCAAAAAAGCATTGAGGAGATCCCAGAGGTAATAGACCTCACTGACGGCAGCCACCTCACGGTAATTGTCCAGGGCAGAAGACCTAGGTGTGTCGTTTGTGGTGAAGGAACCCACCTAAGGGCTTTCTGCCCTCAGGCTAAAAGGTTGAGGCCACCTCTCCTACCCACCCCAGTGACACAACCATCAACCACCAGTAGCAGAGATGGCAGCAACAACTGTAGCAGCAACAACAGAAGCAACTATAACAGCAACAACCCCAGCAACAGTAGCAAAACCAACACCACTACCACCACCAGCAAAACCAACACCACCACCACCCAACGCTTCAGAACTAGCACCAGCGCCTACACCATCCACCACACCACAACCAAAACTAACGGCTGTGGAGGATTTTCCACTCCCCGGCCTATCACAACTGGAGACAGATTGTGACGACGAGGAGTGGGAAACGATATCCGGGAAAAAAAAAGAAACCAAAAAAGAAAAAATTCTCTTCCTTCCCCCTCCAAAAACAAAATACAGAGGGAAACAAATAAATTAAGAAACAAAAAAGTTAGGACAGATATGCCACCATCCACACCAGCATCACCAACCTCATCAACCCAAACACCAACACCATCACCATCATTAACCCCAGCACCACCATCACCTACACCACAAAAGTCACCAAAATGCGAAACAGAAACAAACCCACAACAAACTCAAACAAAACAAAACAACCAAAACGATACACACTACACAGCATTAAATTTGAACAACAAGCAATTATTACACTACATCCAACACAACACCAGCATCACAGAAAAAGACTACACAACAACCCCAAAATTCACACCACCTCCACACATACAAATCACTCGCATCACACAGAAAACGTACATGACACTAAAACAAAAATTCCCCAAAGACATCGGAGACTTCCGACAAGCACTCTCCAGGAGGATTTATAAGGACATCCTTCCTGAGGAGGCCACAAGCAGTGAAAAGGATGGAAAAACCGTCCTTCCCCTACGAGAAGTAAGGTAAGTGGTCTTTCCCATCTTTTCCACTCCTTTTCAACATGACCTCACTCAGAATAGGCAGCATAAATGCGCGTGGCTTGGGGTCGTCATGGAAGCAGGGCCACCTGCTTAACGACCTCAGGTCACTAAACATAGATGTAGTGGCCATCAGCGAGACCAGAATCTCCGAAGCACAGGCTTTCGCACCGATCTTCGGCGGCTACGATGTGTACGCATCTCCCAGCCGTCCGGGTTCGGGGGGAGGAGTTGCTGTGCTTTTTCGGAGAGGTTTGGATCTTGCCATACGGGCCATCTTCCTGGACCCAGAAGGTAAGTTGGTGGTGCTGGACGTGACCAGCAGAGACGGGCAAGCTTTCAGGTTAGTGGCCGTCTATGCACCGACAGGAGCAGGGCGGCCTGATTTCTTCCGGCGTCTGGAGACCTTTCTTGGAACGTCCCGCTCTTTAGTATTAGTGGGCTACTGGAACGGGATCTTAGATGCACGCTGGGATTGTGTGGGATTAGTGGATAGGAAGGAGGGTGCAAGAGTCTCACCAACCTGCTCAGACGTTTTGAACTGTCTGACAGGTACCGAATGGATTTTCCGAATGTACCAATGTGGACTTGGACAAATCGCATAGGGTCATCCAGATCATATCTAGATAGAGTATTTTGTAGGGAAATAGATAGGTCTAGCATAGGCTGTCCACAATTCAAGATAGTCAGCTACACGGACCACAAATTCGTGATCTGTGTGCTTGACTTAGATAGGCTTCATAGACGAGGACCCGGCTACTGGAAGCTAAACGCGTCCTTACCAGCGCGCAAGGCCTACAGAGACCGGATTAGCGAACTAGTTAAGCGGGCGTTGACGGGGGCCATCGTCAACAACAAGTGGTGGTTTGCTCTGAAAAGAGCAATTAGAATAGAGTCCATTAGGTTTAGTAAGACTTTAGCAATAGAGAAAAATAGAGCAGAGGGAGAATTAGTTAGAAAATTAGATGAGGCGCTTAGCAAAGGCATCGCGACCGACGTACTTGCGGCGAAATTGGCCCTTGACCAATTCTTCAATGCAAAGCACGAAGGCTGCGTTGTCAGAGCTAGGGTGCGTGCTCTCAGACACGAGGGGACGAAAGCCGTTCAATGGGCCCGAGTGGCGGAGGCGCGTCGTGGCAACAAAGCCACGATCCGGTCTTTGGTGGACCACGACGGGCGCATGCTACTCGATCCCGGGCAAATGTGTGAAGCTTTTCAGCGACACTTCGCTCAACTGTTCGGGGGCAGTGGCGGGCCGGATCGAGGGATGGACTTTAGTGTCTACCTCGACGGACTGCCGCGGCTTTCGGCCACTGAGGCGGAGTGTTGCGAAAAGCCGATAACAACCGCTGAAGTACGGGATGCAATGACTAGTTGCACAAGGGGTAAATCGCCTGGTTTGGATGGTCTGCCCTATGAACTTTACGTACAAATGCCAAACTTGTTCGGAGGCCTCTTGGCGGACGTCTACTGCAACTGGCAACAGAACGGGAGAGTTCCCAGCTCTGTGAGCCGAGGAGCGGTGGCGCTGCTGAGAAAGGATCCGAACAAGGGGGATAACATAGATAATTTTAGGCCCATAACTCTGCTAAACACAGAGTTCAAGATATTGGCCAAGGTGCTAGCAAAGAGGTTGGCGCTTGTCGTTGGTGGTCTGGTGGGAGAGGCACAGACATGCGCCATTCCCGACAGATCCATCCACGACAACCTCCCCCTCATGCGATACATCGTAGAGAGGGTAGCTAGGGAACCTGGCACGGGTGGGTCTTTGATCAATTTAGATCAGTCGAAAGCCTTCGATAGGGTCGACCATCGTTACCTAGCGGCAGTCCTGAGGGCGGCTGGCTTTGGGCCCGTCTTCAGAGGCTGGATCGCTGCCATGCACAGCGACATCTGCTCTGTAGTGAGAGTGAACGGTCACCTTTCGGAACCGTTCAACATCATGCGCTCGGTCCGCAAAGGATGTCCCCTCTCGTCCCTATTGTACGTATTGACTCTCGAGCCATTACTGCACAAACTGGAGACGTTGAGGGGGGTCCCGCGCGAACTAGGATGCGGAAGATCCGTGTCAGCATATGCCGACGATGTCACCGTAGTGGTGTCGAACGCCAAACACATCGAGGCGATCGGCACTACACTAAGAGAATACGAAGCGGTGACAGGAGCAATGATCAACCAGGAAAAGTCAGTGGGCCTGCAGCTCGGCACCTGGAGAGGCAGGTCCATGCCATCCAACAGCGACGTCGGGCGCTGGACGGACGGACCGGTTAAATTGCTAGGGGTCTGGTTCGGTCCAGACCTCCAGACGGACAAAAACTGGGACGAGGTGACGAGCAGGGTGGCTTCTCTCACCCAGAAATGGGCAGAGAGGAAGCTATTCCTGAAAGGTCGAGCGGAGGTGGCGAATGCGTACATCGCATCCGTCATCTACTACCGCCTGACCGTCGTACCTTGTCCTAAGCCCCGCCTGACTGCGCTGGAGCGTTTGCTCTTTCGCTTCTTGTGGAAGGGACGCGCTCCGATGGTCAGGCGGTCCATCTGCTGTCAACACCCGCTACGTGGAGGGCTGGGCATGCCGTGGCTGATGATGCGCAGACACGCGCTCAGGCTACGACATCTCCACCTCTTCCTCGACGGTGATCAGGTGTGGTCGCCGTTTGCGAGACACGTTTTCCCCCAGCTCGTCTCCTTGACGGAGCTGCAGTCCTGGGTCAAGCGAAGACCGAGAGGGAGCGCTTGGAGACTGGAATGTCTTCAGGCGCTCACAGCCCTCGACCAATCGGGCAATGTGATCGGTGGAAACTCCACCTTGGCGTTCTATAGGGGATTAGTGGAGGGGAAGAGCGACGACGTACTTGGAGAAACTCTAGGCGTCGACGAAAATCAACTAGCCAATCTCTTCGGAAGGACTTTCGGGCCGGGGCCTATGGACAACTTCCAGAAATCCCTGGCCTGGCAGTGCTACCGAGGAGCTTTGCCAGTTCGGGATAAACTCTACAGGCATGGAAGTGCCGTCAGCCGGGCATGTCCGAGATGCGCGCAGGGCGACGAAACCGTCCTGCACGCACTCGTCCAGTGTCCGAGCATTGCTGACTTGTGGGTTTATGTCGAACACCTGCTGTCACGTGTAGGACGGATCCAGCTATCAGCTGAGTCCATCGTGAGGATTGCCCCGCCCCCTTCCTTTAGCCGGGAAGGGCAGGCAGTTTTTATCTGTCTGGTGGCCATGGCGAAAGAGATAGTATGGTGGACACGTTTGAAAGGGCTGAAGACGAGCACTTACCTCTTCGGTGATGCCCTGATTAACTTTTTCAAATTTCATTTGAAAAGGAAAATCAGGGTAGAGAGGGAAGTGCTGTCTTCCCAGCATTTTGTTGAAAGATGGGTGAGAGAAGCAAGTATGGCCCGAATGAATGGGCCTTCTCTGAGTATGTGTCTGTAAATTAAAGGTGGAAAACTGGGAGAGGGCACTTGCCCTGGTGGTCAGGGCCACTGTGGTCTTTTAATGGGCTTTCTCCACAAATGTCCCTCGGAAGTCTCCCCCCTATTGGGGAATTTTTCTTTGTTATTTTATTTCAACCTCTGTTTTTTTTACACGCAGAAATGCCCATTTGTACCGTCCTGTATTGTCCTGTACTGTCCTTAATGTCTACTTTATGTAAACCCTTGTGTTTAATAAAGAAAACATTATTATTATTATTATTATTATTATTATTATTATTCCTTGAATCTCACTCATTGAGGTTGGTTAACTGGGAAGTCCGTTGGAATGAATATCAAGCCACTACCTGCAGCCTCAGATATTCAGGACGTATCGGAAGGTTCTTGCTGTTCCCAGCAAGCATGCCTTTTGAAGCGTTCCAAAAAGCGTGAAGGGGCCGATTTTCATTAACCATCCCTGGAAACTTTTGGAGATAGTCCCCAGTGCGCCTATGACAATCGGGATCACTTTGACTTCATGGCATTTCCAAATCCTTTTTACCTCCCACTTTAACTCCTGGTATCGGTTAATTTTCTCCCTCTCCTTCTCTTGCACTCTCGTGTCGAATGGGCAGGCCACATCCACAATCAGACACGATCTTTTTTCTTTGTCCACAACCACCAGGTCAGGTCTATTGTGTTCCAGTTTCTTGTCCGTCTGTATCCTAAAATCCCACAGCACCTTCACCTGATCGTTTTCTATCACCGACTCTGGCTTATGCTCATACCATTTCTCAGAATGTGGTAAATTGTTTACTTTGCATAGGTGCCAGTGGATCACCCTGCCCATCACATCATGTCTCCAGCCCTTATAGTGAGTCTGGGCTAGGTGTTTACACTCGGATACAATGTGAGCCACAGTCTCCTCTCTCTCTCCACAGATCCTGCACAGTGGGCTAGCCTCCTCCTTGTAAATATGGTGTTTCAACCACTTCGTTTTGAGGGCCTGCTCCTGCGCAGCCATTAACATTCCTTCTGTAGCCTTTTTAAGGTCTTCTCTTTTCAACCAGTTCTATGTCTGTGGATCTCTGAATTCAGTTTTCTCAAAGAAGGTACTATGAAGGGATTTTGTCTCTTTATAATGTAAAGGTTGCAAGTGGAGAGACACACAAACACACACAGACACACACACATACACCCACACACCCACCCATACACACACACACACATATTATTATTATTATTATTAAAATTATTATTATTGTCCTCCTCCTTCTTCTTCTTCTTCTTCTTCTTCTTCTTCTTCTTCTTCTTCTTCTTCTTCTTCTTCTTCTTCTTCTCCTCCTCCTCCTCCTCCTCCTCCTCCTCCTCCTCCTAATCCCACCTCCTCATCACCCCCCTCCTCCTCCCCCCGTTCCCATTCGCCCCCTGATCCTTCTCCTCCTCTTCCCTCTGAACCTACTCCTACTTCCACATTCCCCCTCCTCTTTTACCTCTTCCTCCTCCCCATCTCTCCCGCTTCAGTTCATGCACATCTCTCCTTCTTTCTTCTTCTCTCGGAGTTCTAAGTACCTCTCGTTATTTCATGTGTATGTGTGTGTGTGTGTGTGTGTGTGTGTATGTGTGGGTGTGTGGGTGTATATGTGTGTGTCTGTATGTGTGTGTGTCTATGTGTGTGTGTCTGTGTGTGTTTGTGTGTCTCTCCACTTGCAACCTTTACATTATAAAGAGACAAAATCAGACAACACATTTAACCATTTTCTCTTTCGTGTCTATCGAATTAATTGTTTCAGTTGTTATTTCTCTCTGTACCATCTCTCACGCCTCTCTTATCTCCCCCTCATCCTCCTCCTCATCATCATACTACTACTACTACGACTACTACTACTACTACTACTACTACTACTACTACTACTACTACTACTACTACTACTACTACTACTACTATGTTCCTAATTGCTTTTTTCGCGGTGTGATGACCGATTTAATGCATTGCACCCCCCCACACATTTTAGCTGTTCACACGATTATAATTACAAATATCGCTCCACTAATCCACAGCAACCCCACACATACATATATACACAGACACACACATACATATATATATCATAACATATATATACTATGAAGGCGTGTAGCTGAGTGGTTAGAGAATTGGATTCACAATGTTAAGGTTGTGAGTTCGATTCCTGGACCGGGCGATGCGTTATGTCCTTGGGCAAGACACTTTATTTCACGTTGCTCCTTCTACCTGGAGTTGCGACCGATAGATAGTACTAGCAACTGGAAAGACCAACGGAAACATTGTTTCCTCGGTCCGATTTGACGAAAGTCGATCGATTAAAAAAAAATATATACTATGTATGGTGGCTATGTTTCTCAGTTAAAAAGCTCAATGGATATCTGTCCAGAGTATCATTAATTCAAATTAAAAAGAAATATATATATATGTATAGTCATATATCGTTAGAAAAACATACCATTTTGTACATATACATGAAAAGCATATAATGTTTAGGAAACACTATGTACTTTAATGAGGAAAAGTTAATATTCCCAACGTCGCCGTTTCATAGCTCTTAGAACCGGATTGAAAATCGATCTAAGTAATCGATTATCATTTGCCTATTCTCAATTTTGTGATAGCGATTTTGGAGACGATGAACTAATCGTCAGAGAAAAAAGCGTCTAGTTATATGATGCAATAAAAGACAACATACCTTTATCTGTCATTTTCCGAGAAAATAGTCAATCCAGACCACATGAGGTGATTCTATATTTAACAATGACGTTAACTACGGTGACTCCTAAATATTATATGCTTTTTATATATTGATTTTAAATTTTAATTCTGTGTGTATTTGTGTGTGTGTATATATATACATATATATATATATATATATGTGTGTATATATATATATATATATATATATATATATATATATATATATATATATATATATATATATATATATATATATATACATATATATATATATATATATATATATATATATATATATATATACATATATATATATATATATATATATATATATATATATATATATATATATATATATATATACATATACATATATATATTGGCTTGGCCGTGTTCTAAAGCTTCGTTAATGCTGTACTAAAATTCATATATATGTATATATATATATATATATATATATATATATATATATACATATATATGAATATATATATATAGATGGAGCTATAAATGTGAAAAAGCTCCATCTATACCACACACAATAGCACACCACACACACGATAACTATGGTAATACTACAACGCATAACCGGAATATTACTGTATACCCACCTGATAGATCCGCTCACTCACCTCACCAGCACAATATAGCGGACTACAACCAACTACCATCTTCCTCATCCTTAATAGGGACTAAGATTTACATACCCAATCTAACTAATAGCGTCCAAAACAACCATGATTCCATAAACGCTATATCAAGTATAATTTCACCTACTAGCAACAATTCGGATTATAACCACCCTACCGTAAACCCTTCTCTCCCAAATAAAAAGGTAAACACAAATACTAGCACTATTATTGAGAATATGGATAGCACATCTGAAACCCTATATGCAAACGGTTGTAATTGTAGAATAAAAGATAATTGCCCGTTAAATGGAAATTGCTTAATTAATAATTGTTTCTACTTTTGGCACAATTAATAATATAGTATATAAATGTGTAATAACCACTAAAGACTCTAATCAATCCTATCTAGGATCCACTTCTAATCCATTTATTATGCACACACCCACAGTTTCCGAAACACAAAATTAGCAAATACCACTTCTTTAGCAGAAGCAGTTAATAATTGTAAAACGAAGAATATTAAATATAACCTAACTTGGAAGATTCTTAAGAGAACTATTTCTTATCAGGGCAATAGAAGGGAGTACGGACTATGTTCCCAAGAAATTTTTGAAATTACTAAATCGAAGGACACTCTATTAAATAAAAGACAAGAATTAATTTTAGTATGTAAACATAAAATTAGAAGGGCATTCAAATATAATAAATACAACTAAACAAATATAGAAAAAGATATAGGTGAATAAATGTGTGAGTATAGGTGTGTGTGAATCTGTGAATATGTGTGTGTATATGTATGTATATGCATAAATGTATGCCTATATATAAACATGTGAGACTATACATGTGTATATATATATTTTTTTATATTATATATTTTTAGAACAAATTATTCCTCACAACAAAGAAATAACTAACTTTTTAAGATTGTTCTATTCCATTCCACTTGATGTAACACACTAATCTCAGTACCCCTTTTCCTCCAACCGTAATCTTCTTTGACCATCAATACTTTTATATACAATATGCCTAAACTCATTTACACTAGCAACTTTCATTTCTTTTCTTAAAAGACATTTGATACCTTATCCACTGATGGCCTATTTATTCATCTACTACCACCAACCTTAAGGATTTATACTGCCCCTTTCCATTCTTAACAATGGTCAATTTCAACCTGGTTATAAAACCTTACTTATTCATATGTATGTTTTTTTTTGTATTCTTCAATAAACAAAACTCATTATTTCTGAAGACGGCGGTGGATTGGCAGTATCGGTAGAGAGTCGGACACCATGCTTTGAAGCATAGAGTTACGTCCCTTTATGATTTGAGTTCAAATCTCTCCGAGGTTAACTTTGCCTTTCATCCTTACGGGTCAATAAAATAAAGTACCAGTAATGTACTGGGTAATTGCTGGCCTTGTGCCTAAAATAGAAACAATTATTTCTGAAGACGGCAATTAGTGAAGACGTATTTATCTTTTTCTTACTATGATATTATGTAATATGTTTTACATAGACCAATAATTGAATGAACATACAGGGAACTACCCCCCAGAAACGATCGTAAAATAATGTGTTTTACTATGAATTAACAGTTTTGTGTTTAATTTCATTGTTTTAATATTTCTCTCTCTCTCCCTCTCCCTCTCTCTATATATATATGTATGTGCGTGTGTGTGTGTGTGTGTGTGTGTGTGTGTGTGTGTGTGTGTGTGTGTGTGTGTGTGTGTGTGTGTGTGTAATTACAATAGTGACATAAACAAGTCGTTAAGAATCGATGGAGTCTGGAGCCCAACTCATTCAGCCTGTCATAATAAAAATAAAAATAAAGATGGGAGAACATTTCATATTTTTGTCTGACAAAATGTGAACTTTTCTCCCTAAATATGTATGTAAAAACAAATTCTTTTCCCCATATTCTTATTATTCTTATTAATATGCAATTTAATTGCATATATACTTCCATCGTTGAAAAAGCGTATAAGCTGAAACCGGTACGATTAAATGAGGAAATCCCTATTTTATAAATAAATGTTTTGATGTTACTCTGAGAGAAAGTCCCTTTAGCCTTTTCTACTGTTTTTTTCCCTTTTTACTATATATATATAATCAAACGTTAATAAGGTTCATTGATTAGTCAATGAATATAGTTTTACAATAGATTCAAAGCAAGACTGAAATTAAACCATCAAGACAGTTGAGGTATGTCGTACATCAATTTATGTATTTTATCTGATGAGGACGTACTGAAATATATATAATAAAACATATATTTTGATTATGTGAACGTCTTCATTTATTAATATTTTGAATAATATATATATATATATATATATATACAAAACGAATGGCATTGAAATCTTAGAAAGTCGGACAATCGGAAGTCCCCCACTCGTTAGCTGTCATCTGGGTGTCGTTGCCGTCTCGGGTGATTTAAAGAGAGAGTAACTTGGGATAAAATTGTAACGATACCAGGTAAGAGAAATCGATACAATTCGGTGTTATTCAACTAAAATGACTGAGAAAAATGTTGAAAAATGCACATACCAATGCCGATAGAGATGCTCTTAAACAACACGCATGAAAAAGACGACAAATAAATATATTGGTAGGTAACCGCAACATCCATATAGTCTGTGATCTATTTCCGTGTCAGTACCAATTGAGTGAATGTCACCGTCTAAGGACTAATGGTCTGTCCGGCATTCCCGACTGTACTGAAAAATCTGAGACGTGCTCACAAAGAAAAATAGAGAAAAATAATTTTTTCGTTACGAAAATATTATTTCATTTGATGACAAGGCCACCATATGTTTAATTTATGTGATTTCATACACAACTCTAGTATACATACATATATATACATATACTACGTATGCATATATATTTTCTATGTATATGTATATGTGTGTATAAGCGTGCTAAAAGAGGGATAAGTGAGGGTGCCATGATGCGCTGGAACTTGTTTTAGCAATAATGTAATGAAACGAATGTAAACTGGAACAGAACGCAAGCAAACAGAACACAAACTGGCGAAAATATAAAGGAAGAAATGGCGAACATGGCAGACACAATAACAAAGAAAGCAACGGGAGGAAGACTGTCGGGGAATCATACTTTAAATTCTACCAAATTAGTTCCAAATTACAGAGGAAACACGAGGTACACATAAATAATTGTTTCTACTTTTGGCACCAGGACAGTAATTACCCCAGTGCATTACTGGTGCTATATTTTATCGACCTCGTAAGGATGAAAGGCAAAGTTAACCTCGGTGGGATTTGAACTCAAAACGTAAAGGGTTATAACTCAATGCTGTAAAGTAAAGGTTCTCAACCCATTTCGGCCAAACTTTTGCCCCTCAAAATCACGAAACGCTCCCCTACCCTATTTTTCCATTTTTCAATATACTACTGATTTTGATATCAGTAGATTACTGGGCCAAATCAAGTTATGTTAGAATCTTTAAAAAATACTCGCACGAATTAAATACAAAAGAAGTTCCAGTCCAAAACAAAAGCAAGCTATTTCAAATTATATATTTAAAAAAAAAAAAAAAGATTTGATCTCAGTCTAAAAAGCTTTTTTTTTTAAATTCTATATTTCATTGTTATTTTGAGTGGATAGACAATTCTACAATTCAAACTGTAAAGTCAAAATACAAAAGATGCAAAATATGAAGAATTTCTTACCTTTCTCTGAAATCACAAACTCAGGGGAAAAATAGTACCTTGCAAAATAAAATACCTCGTAGCACAATAAAATACTTAGTAGCAACAAATGAAGTGAGAATGTTGGAGACAGTGAGAAAGCCATATATGTATCCCTTATATATGATGGCTGCAAACTCTGCCAAGAGTATTGCAATCGCTTGTCAGATTCAGATGTGGGACGGTCGGATATGGCTTTTCAAGTCTGCTAGAGATTGGCATTCCTTCACACACTGACGGCAACTATGGATCTCCCTGGCTTGAGGTCCTGCATCAGGTTGCCCGTGAACCCTCATAACGCCGTGGAGATCATACTTCACTGGTTCTCTTTAAACATTGCTGCGACTGTGGCTCCTGAGACCAGATTTGCTCAAGCAAATTTTTCCACACTCAGGGCACTTCAATTCAATGGAGACACCGATCGTTTCGAGAGATACAGCAGGGCATTGCTTACGCACATCCCGTTTGATCTTCTCGTGCTCTATGCATCTGTCCTCAAAATTATGGACCCCATCATTCACCATTCCACGCCAAGTTTCTCTTTCAAGCGTCTCTATCTCCCAGTCAGCCATCATCAAACCAGTTTTTTTCAACGAGTCCTTTACACAATCCTTGACTCGGAGCTTTGGCTTGTGAGGTGGTCTCTTACCCTCACAAAGCTCGCCATACAAGAATTGTTTTGGGATTCGATCATCTTCCATTCTTCAGAGGTGTCCGGTCCATCGCAAACACCGTTGGTGGATGATACTCTCAATGCTCCGACACTCACTTCTCTCATGGACCTCAATATCACTCACATGCATCTGCTACTTGATACCGAGCATCTTTCTGAGACACTGCTGGTGAAACCGTTCCAGTCTGTGGATATGCCATTTGTAGGCAACCCATGTCTCACATGCATACAGCCTAGCTGACAGTACACATGCAGCATACACTCTCACCTTGGTCCTCATTGTGATTCCGCGCCTGCACCAAAAACGGCCGTTGAGCCTTCCAAATGACTCACTTTCCTTACTAACACGTAGACCAACTTCTGCATCCAGAGAGCAGGTCACACTCAGAGTACCCCCAAATATTCAAATGTGTCAGCACCCTTCAGCTTTTGACCGTATACGTGTATGGAGGGTTCATTGAAAACTTTATCCGGAGCAGGTTGGTACATGGTAACAGTCTTCTTCAGACTGATTGTCAGTACCAAAGCACTGCACACATTGGAAAAAGAATCCATAAGGTATTGCATGTCACTTTGGGAGTGTGCAAAGAGATCACAATCATCTGCATATAAACATTCTCTGATCAAGTTACTCAGTATCTTAGTGTTGGCAATGAGACGCCTAAGGTTAAACAGCCTGCCGGAAGTGCCATATCTAAGATAGATACCATGTTGACAATCCTTGAAGACCATGAAGAACACCATCGCGAAATACAAGGCAAACAAAGTCGGTGCAGGTATATCACCCTGCTTGACATCATTTCCAACCGAGATTGGCTCAGAGAGTTTACCGCCAACATTCACCATTGCCTGCATGTCATCGTGGAAGAGTTTCAGAATGTTCACAAACATTTCAGGACAGCCTAATCTCTCCAAAATATCCCACAAAGACTTACGATTAACGGTGTCAAATGGCCTTGGTCAGATCGACAAAAACTTGGTATAAGTCCATGCGCTGCTCAATGCATTTCTCTTGAAGTTGTTTGGCCGAGAAGATCATGACAAAAGTGCCTCTGCCATTCCTAAAGCCACATTGGGACTCAGGAAGTACTTCAACAGCAATGTGCTGTATCAATCTGTCCAACAATATCCTGCACAAGATCTTCCCAGCCACAGATAGCAGTGAAATACCTCTGTAGTTGCCACAGTCATCTTTTGCTCCCTTTCCTTTGTAAAGTACCACCATCAATGCATCTTTCCAATCCTGTGGCACATCTTCATTCCAAACATTCACAAAGTGAGGCGGTTTAAGAAGTTATCACCAGCACACTTGAACATTTCGGCACTTAGTCCATCCATTCCAGGTGACTTGCCGCTGTTTAATTTGGCATTGACCTTCGCCACCTCATCAAATGAAAGTGGATCAGCCATTGCCAGCTTTGTAGGTCTGGATGGAATCGACCGGATGAACTCATCATCAATTTCTGATGGTCTCTTGAGAATCTCATCAGTGGTCATACCAACTGATCAGGATTTCTTTCGGATCTCTGAGCAATTCCTTGCTGTCCCCGGAGCGAAGTGTTGATATGTGTGAACCGGTAGGGCTATACACCTCCCTGAGCAGACTGTATAGCAGTTTTATATCATGTCTATCTGAGGCCTTCTGGATTTCATCATCCTTTTGGCTCCAGCAGAATCCTGCATGGCTCTCAACCGATGTTGCAGGCGTGCCTTGATCTGCCTGAAGGTCCGGTCACTCCCGTCAGAACGGGTCTCACACAACAATGATGTCAGCACTTTTTGTTTCTCTTCAAGCAAGGTCTGGATCACTGGATCATTTTCATCGAATCAGTCTTTATGCTTTCTATTGGTATGACACAAAACTCCAGCACTAATATCATAAACGGTTTTCTTCAATGATTCCCAAGTGTTTTCACATTCCATGAACTCAAGGGACCTCAACAGCTCAGCTCTGACTTTCTCTGTTTTCAGACGAGCCACGTTTAGTTTTTTTGGAAGTGCAACCTTCTTCCCCCTTACTTTGAGCTTCACAACAAATTGAAACTTGGCGCGTACCAGACGATGATCAGTCCAACATTCCACGCCTCGCAATACACGAACCAACGTGATATCCCTGATATCACGCTTTTATCGTTAAAACAAAGTCAATAAGGTGCCACTACTTGGAAACTGGATGCATCCAAGTTGTCTTATATTTCTCTTTCTGCTGAAAGAGCGTGTTCCAAACAACAAAATCCATCTCAGTGCACATCTGCAACAGAAGTAGGCCATTGTTATTGAACTTACCTACTCCATACCTGCCCATCACACTCCAAGCTTCCCAGTCATTACCAACACGTGCATTAAAATCACCAAGGATGACAATCTTGTCTGCATAAGGTATACAATGAATGACCTCTCTCAAAGACATGTAGAAACTTAGTTTTTCATCATCACTGGCACACATGGTAGGAGCGTACACACTGATCAGAGTCACAAACCGGCTTTGAATCAGAGAGACTCTCATGGACATTATCCGATCATTGAATCCACAAGGAAGATTGTCCAGCTTTGAGACGATTCCATTCCTGACTGCAAATGCGACCCCTGCCTCTATCCTACAACCCTCTGCCCCACCACTCCAATAGAAGGTATATCCTCCCTACTGCTCTGTGAATTGACCCTCACCTGCCAATCTCGTTTCTGAAAGAGCTACGATGTCCATGCTATAGCGATCGAGTTTCCCCGACACCAAAGCAGATCTTATTTCAGGGCGAGTTTTATTGGACGGGGAATCCAATAAAGTTCTTACATTCCAACATCCAATATTCAGAGGTTTTTACCTCCCTTATATATATATACACATAGATAGATACACACACACACGCAGACACATAAACGCGCACGCACGCACATACACACACACACATACTCACACACATACACATACATACACACACACAAACTTGTGTGTGTGACTTGGTTTTGGTACGGAAAGAATTTGTTTCCAGTTTTTTTCTTTTGTTTTTCTTTTGTCTCCCTAGGGAATTCGTTGACAAGCTTCGTTTTCTTCATTCAAATGCATTCACACTGGCTGTCTAAGAGACGTACAAATATAACTTATAAAATTTACCAAAATAAATGGTCTTCCAGCCCCCCCCCCCCCCCCCCCCAGCTTCAAACGCCCTCTAACGCCCCTTGCTCCAAAACGCCCCCTGGAGCTCCGTTTGCTGTAAAGCACGGTGTCTGATGTTCTACCGACTGCCAATCCACATAAATAATGTGCAAACGACACACAGACACACAGAGAGATGACTAAGTTTGATGAATACAAACGCATACGAACACACATATACATATATATATATAACTTTGGTAACATTATTAGGTTTTAGCCAATACTTGGCCAGTCCATGTCGGCAGGAAGAGGTAAATGAGTAAAAGAGTAATATGTGTATATACATAAATGTGTGAAGGTTTGTGTTTGTTGTGTGTGTATATATATATACAGATTGTCTCCTGTTAAAGTTTGATATGTTCTATTGTACATTTATATCATTATATATATATATTATATATATATATAATGTTATACTTTGGTTATAAATTTCCGGTTGGTTGGTTGGTTCCACAACCGGGCGGTTGTTATATATTGTCAAAGTTCTTTCGTCACACATTTCTGAAAAAATAAGATGGCGTAGGACAGAACAAAGGAGAGGCACAAAACAAAGAAAAGAATCACCAGTCACTGAAGAGGTCACATAATGTGTGACGAAAGAACTTTGACAATAACTGAACAACGTCCGGTTGTGGAACCAACCAACCGGAAATATATAAATTAAAAAAAAAATGTTTTTTTAATTTTTAAATTTATAATAAATTGGAGTGAAACATCTGGTGCATGTGATTCTTATTGGCAACATGACCCTCCCAAAGTATAACAAAATCGGTTTCAACAGACGTTTTCAGATAAAGAATCTTGCTAAACAAATCCAGAAACGAAATATATATATATATAAATATATAAAAATCAAGAAAGAAGAGTGACATGGTTTGCTATACAATAAGGGCTTTATTCACATTGCTGACAATTGTTTCTCTGACTGGTAGGTCTAGACATCGCTACCCGCCTGTTTTTGCGTCAATCGATCACCAATACTTTGGACTACCTATATCAATAATTTGTTATCCCGTATATATATATATATATATATATATATATATATATATATATATATATATATATATATATATATATATATATATAATATAATATTAAGGGGACTATCTATAGCTATGTATATTTTAAACTATAAACAACTATAAACAGGGAAGGTCAGTAATTTATTACTACCTTATTACCAGTAAGATAAATAGCTCAATGTAAGAACATCAGTTGTTTTACAGAGCAGTAATATTGAATTCACAAATCAAAGCTATGTTCAAAACATTTATCCGCTGACAATTGTTTCTTCCAAACCTAAGACTGGCGTCCTCGGAGCATTTTTAATGATTGTACATATATAATTTACCTCCTACTCAACGTAAGGGACATACAGATACATATATATATATTGATGTACAGTGTGGAGTTGATGTGACATATATTATATTATACTATATTTGTACAGTAATTCAAATTAAGATTAAAATCAAAATTCAAAAACAAGATTAAAAGCATAAGTTGGAATACATGCGACAGATATTACAGATAATAGAGGAGAATAGTCTAATAAACAAATTAAATAGATAGTATATGCGTTATTCATATATAGAGGGATGGAACAAGCAAATATATCATGTATATATGAATACTGTGTGGCAAGGCATTACATGAAATACAAGCACTTTAAGCGGGTATGTAAGTGTATTATGGTGGTTGAAGTGTGAGGTTATTTTCTGTATAGTGCAAATTTGTATGTGTGCAGAAAAAGGAAGTTATAGTTTTCACATGCATCACTATTTTCACATCTAGAACAAGGCAGTTACAGTTTTCACATCCATCACATAAGTTACGATGTATTTGTATTGAACGTTTTTTGTAGTAATGGATTGTAACGTATTGCAACTCAGTGTTATTAATCCATATTTATAGATTAGGGTCTTTCGGTTGTGAGAATTAACAGCGGTTTAATATCCGGAAGTGGGTATGTAATTACGGGGAGCTAATGCGTAAGGTGAGGTAACTAGCTCATTTTAATAATTAAATTCATTGCTCTAATAGACATTATATGGGGCCTCAATTGAGTCCCTTATATAAAAGGTTATATATTTATATTTAATTTTAAATACAGTCTACTCTCTCATAATGTATTAAAGGTTTCAATAGGAAGTTGTCTACCCATTATTATATAGTGCCAAAATTGAACTTCCCATACAAAGTGCTATATCTTTATATCTAATTATCCTTAAATACAGTCTACTCTCAAACATATTGAAGGTCCAATTAGATTTTTGTCTACCCAACATTTGGTAAGCTATGGAACAGCATACGGCTGTTTGCATGATAAATTAGATACATCCCTTTAGTGAACAAATACATCCCCTATATACAATGTTATTAATCCATACATTTGATTATAAATGCATATATAATTCATTGTTCCATATTACATATAAGTTAGACAAATGTCCTATGTTAACAAATTAATCCTATATATACACAATGTAATTAATTTATACATTTAATTTCCAATGTATATATAGTTCATTGTTGCATCTAATATTTAAAGTTTATATAAACTGTATTATATTGCAATCACTATACAATTGTAAGTAATCTAAAGTAGTTATATTAAAAGGTGGTGATTATAAGGATCTTTCTAGGGTATAAAGTTATGGATAAAATGATTTATGTAGAGGAAAGGGTGGATCAGAGAGTGTGGTGTAATGGTGGAAGGCATGACCTTGAGGTGAAGTGCAAGTAGTGGTGATGAGTTCAAATCTGACATAGTTATATACTAGGTTTAAAGTTTTGGAAAGAGTGTCGGAATCGGTGTTGGCACGATGCAAACACTTCCGATTTTTTATTAAGGAGCTTAAGATTCGAAAAGATTATAGTATGGGTCTCTAGTAGACAGAGGTTACAAAATTTATTAGGTGGTTTATACGATGCAGCTCTACCTACCACTTCCCATTGAAGTGTATATGATCTATTCCTAGTTTTCAGATAGTGTATGTAGCTTGATAGTGAAGTGGAGTTGGCTAGATTGTGTTTTTTGAAAGAATGGAGATATGAGTTGTATCTCGTCTTGAAGCAGTCCGAAGTTGAGCCTATATAGGTTTCAGAAGTGTTGTTAGTGTCGACCGTGCATGAGTAAATGATGTCCTTGATTAAGCAGTTTTTACCTAAGGGGCAGGTTCTATTTTATCTACAGTTACATTTATTTTGGATGTTATCTTGTCGGTTATTATGTTGTGTAGAAGTCTGGTTGCTAGGTATTGCATTAGGGCTATGAATGTTGTCGTTCCTCCTGTTATTGATTTCTATTGTTAATAGCGTTTGTAGTTATTATGTTGTTTTGAAAGTTTACCCCTGCTGTGTTTTAGTTTGTTGAAAATAAGTATTAATCTTTCTTTTATTACTACTAGCTATGTGGTATGCTATGTTAGGTGTGGTAGAGTAGGAGATTTTAATGGTGTTTTTATTTATAAGACTATGATTCTTGTGGCCAGATGGGAGGTTTTTATCCAGGATTGAGAAAAAAAGCCTTAGGTAGGTTGGTAGAGACGTTTAGATTGAAAGGGGGATTGAAAAATGTATTAGTTCTTCTATTTTTGCTTATTATATCTATTGAGGTATTTCTGTTTATAGTATTTTGGTGCGAGTTACGTTTGATGTTACCCTTCGCATTAGTGTGAGTGTGGTTATTATTCTTATTACTATTTTTCCTCATGGTCATATTGTGAGAAATAATGTTGTAACTATGTGATTTTACATTATTATAGCCTGATTCAGTTAGTGCCTGATTATAGTATTGTGAATTATTGCTAAATATGGTTTCGTTATAAGATAGATTAGAGATTCTATTAGATATTCCTTTAGTGATTGGGTTCAATATGGATCTAGGGTGGTTAGATTTGGTATCGACATGAATTAGTTTTTCGCTAGGTTTATGAAATGGTGTACATATTTTAGAGTCTAGGTAAAGGATAGCATCAAGGAAGTTAACATTTTTAGTGTTTTTGTCTATGGTGATACTTAAGTTATAGTTTTTGAAAGTTTTATGCAATAGTTTCCTAGTTCTTTCTATATTAAATTGTTTATAGTCTATGAGGAGTAGTGCATCGTCGCGGTATGAACCACCGTTGAGGTATGGTAGACCATTATGGATTTCATTTAGTAGATATAGGCCCACCAAATCAGTGACCTGCGCCGAGTTAGTAGATCCCATAGTTATGTCAAGGAGGTAAATTATATATGTACAATCATTAAAAATGGTCCGAGGACACCAAGCCTAGGTTTGGAAGAAACAATTGTCAGCGGATAAATGTTTTGAACATAGCTTTGATCTGTGAATTCATTATATATATATATATACTTATATATATATATATATATATATATATATATATATATATATATATATATATATATATATATATATATATATATATATATATATATATATATATATATATATATATATATATATATATATATATATGTATATATATATATATAAATATATATATATATATATATATATATATATATTATATATATATATATATATATATATATATATATATATATATATATATATATATATATATATATATATATATGTCATTCACTATTTTGTAATCGTTAAATGTCTGAATTTATTCTTTGAATTTTTCTTTGAGCTTATTTTGGGAAACAAGTCACATGTTCGAGATTATCTCAAACATGGTATCTCTAACTTTGAAAGTAATGAATAATATATATATATATATATATATATATATATATATATATATATATATATATATATATATATATATATATATATATATATATATATATATATATATATATATATATATATATATATACATATATATATACATATATGTATATATATATGTATATATATATATATACACACACACATATATATATATGAAAAAAAGCCGCCAGCAGGGACCTGTTTGTACATTTCAGATCGGCCCTCCCACTCGGTGCCAAGTTCGGATACATAAGGAACGAACTGGCACGTATCCGGAACAAATACACCGACGCTAGAGAGCGGGACACACACACCACACATTTCCTGGAAGTATTCAAAGTGAACGGATACACGACATCCACCACAAACCGTGCCAGAAAGAACAGAGGACACCACGACCGAGGCACTAACACCTGCTTCCTGAAGCTCCCACGCTTCAGTGAAGAAACAACAACAGCCATCCGCAGAGCTATCAGACGAGAGGGACTAAATATCCAACTGGCCCACTCAGGTCCTTCTCTACGCGGACAGCTAACCAAAAGACACTCCACCAGACATGACAACTGCTGCAGACTAGCCAACTGCCCCATCAACGACACAGACCTATGCCACCAGGCTTACGTCGTATACAGACTAGAGTGTGACAAATGCAGCAACTTCTACGTAGGTAGCACCACCAGACCACTCCACATAAGAATAAAAGAACACCTCAATACTAACGCTTCCTCATTTAAGAAACACCTAGTTAAATGCAAAAAGACCGACAAAACCATAACAGTTAGGATAGAAACTAAGGAAAGAAACCTCGGCAATCTTAGAATTAAGGAAGCACTAATTATAGATAAAACACAACCACCAATCAATAATAGACTAGAACTCAACACCCAATTTATAACCTGATAGAGCTTCTAGCCCCATATTTACCGCCCACACACACGCACGCACGCACACACACACACACGCTTACACCTCCACTTATTCTCTCTCACACATACACACACAAAACCAGTTCTAACACCAGATAACACCTATCCCCCACATTTACGAATAGACTTATCTTCTCACACTCACACACACACACTCACATAATTACACCTTCATGCATCTCCCACACACTTAAACAGGCATGTATATAAAAAAAAAAGCCAAAAACCAAAACAAACCCCTTTTAAAGGGAGACTACTCTTTATCCACCTAATTTTAACTCTTTGACATTAGATATAGAACAGATACTCTATACCATTTCCTGTCAGCATGACTTGGCAAGCTATTTAGAACGGTGGTTTGAGACCTTTATTTCCCTCTGAAGAAGAGATATTATCTCGAAAATTAAGGACATTTAAATAAATCTAAGGTACAAGACTAATTGTCAACAATATCTTTTGCATTCGCATTCTTTATTCTATGTCCATACCTGCATTGTTTTGGCTTTATTATACATATTCAAACATATATATACATATATATATGTGTGTGTGTACCCGATTTGCAACAACGCAGCACGCCATTTTTCATATATATATATATATATATATATATATATATATATATATATATATATATACACATATATATGTGTGTAAAAGGTAAACAGAAATAACAACACAATCGGTACAGTATATGCAAGGTTTATATTAGGTCAACGCTTGATATAGCAGGAAGAGGGTCTCAACGTTTAGGACGCTAATCCTTCACCAGAAGAAAGAATGAGAAATAAAATTGATAAAAGGGACGGACGGGATGGAATTGGAAAAAATGTCTTTAGATAAAAATAATAGGTCCATTCATGTTGACATCTCTCTCTATATATATAATCGAATTAGAATATTCCATCGTATATTAAATATATTAACACCAGAGTATCAGAGTATAATCTAATATTAGGGCATATGAGACCCCATGAAGGAAAATACATGGGCATGATCACAATATTGGAGGTTCATATTCCTTAACTAATATGTGACTGTTTTCTGAGCTCAATACACTGTGAAATCTTCTAATTCTATTTTCGAAATTTCCAATCACCAACGTGTTCTAATTCATACGTGCACACAGACACACACACACACACACACACACACACACACACACACACACACACACACACACACACACACACACACACACACGCACACGCACACGCACACACACACACACACACACACACACACACACACACACACACACACATATGTAAAGGGTAAACAAAAATAGCAACACAATCGGTACAGTATATGGAAGGAATATATTAGGTTAACGCTTGAAATAGCAGGAAGAGGATCTGAACGTTTCGGACGCTAGTCCTTCATCAGATGAAAGGAAGAGAAATTAGATAGATTGAAGGGATATATATATATATATATGTAGGTGTGCATGTATGTGTGTGTGTTTGTATATATACATCTGCATGCATATATATACATATATGCAACAGTATGTGTATGTATGTATATATGTATGTATCTTGTCAGAGAGATAAAGAGATTGAAGTTTAAGAGGAAATTTTATTAGGAGATTAAAAAAAATAGTGTCTGAAGCTCTAACAACTGAGTCAACAGTGACATCAGCGGGGAGCGAAAGCAATAACAATATCAAAAACAAGAAGAAGAATGATTACAACAACATCAGCAGTAACAACAACAACAACATTAACAGAAACAGCAGCAGCAACATCGTAGGTATCAACACTTTCATCATTAGCAATAACAACAAAAACAACAGGAGTTACAGTAAGGAGAATACCAGCAGTAGCAGAATCAGCAGCAGCATCAGCAACAGTATCAGCAGCAGCATTATCAGCAGCATCAGCAGCAGCACCAACATCAGCACCAGCAGCAGTATCAGTATCAGCAACAACAACAGCATCAAGAATCACAAATTTAACAGAAACTACAGCAACACCATCGTCAACATCGACAATAATAACAAAAGCAATGAAGAGCAACAACAACAACAACAACAACAACAACTGCAACAACAACTACAATGCCTTCAATGATTATAACAACTATAACAACTGCAACAACAGCAACAAGAATAAAACCAACAGCGATAACAACAACAACAAAAACTTTAGATTTATTAGAAGACAGAGAAGTCAAAAGTCCCTTTAATATCCTGGAGTTGACTAATGAAGTGATCTAATTAATTATCAATTATTCCTACTCTTCATGACGTCATACTCTGGAGGTATTTACTGCTCATAGCTTCCGGTATTATTACACCAGCCTGGCAGTTGTCATTCGGTGCAAGTTCAACGTAGTTGCTTACCAAATTATGTTCTTCGTTGCCACACACACACACACACACACACACACACACATACACACACACATGCATATATATACACACTTTCAAAAATCCGGTACAATGAAGTAGAAAAGTACAGAGGGCAAATAATGACAAAACAAAAGATAGTAATGTTTTACCCAGTTTATTTCAACTTAATATTTCAGGGCTATAACCTCCTTTTCAAATGTGTAGCCAAAACAGTTTAAAACGAAACGAACGATCTCTGTGTTCTTCCTCCTTTATATATGTATATATATAAATAGATATGCACGCACACACACACACACACATATAAATATATGGGATGGTGTAGTCTTTGTGGCTACAATTGTTTCAGCAATACAATTTTACACATATATATCCACACAAACGCACACTTATGATTATATAAATAAGCACATATACACACATGCTTACATACATATGCATACTTGCGTATACATACATAAATTATTCGATACGATGTTGACATCTTTTCTTTTCAAAACCACCGATGTACCCACATCTTTCAAATTAAAGCATATTGGTGAAACATCTAATAAAAACATCAATCTCGTACAGATACAACAGCCATGCTGTAGAACTAAGGTTAAATGCTATAAATTGCTGCAGAAGTTAGCTGACCAGTAGATGGGAATGTCTCGTCTAACATAGAGCAAAAGAGAACATCTATGGTCAGTTAATATGGAACTTACAGCTCTTGTAATATATATACAGATACATACAAAAATGCATACATATTTACAAAGCTATATACATTGTCTCTTTCTCCTTGAATTCAAGTGTGACCATATTCTGATGCATGTCAAGTCAATACGTCTCACGACTCATCAGGTCTAAAGTGACCTTTCAATTAGTTACATGTTTGTTCCTAGTAACCAAAGATAGATTATGCCTCTGTCGGATCGGAAATGATACTCCAAGAGTTCGATATAAATTCGGAATCCATTAAAATACGAAGAACTATATGGACAATTGATTGCTAGCAATAGCAGCCCAAATTCATTCCTTGCTGTCTTTTATATAAAAAAAGGACATATTGAATAATCATTGGTAAAATATTCCTGAGAAAAATAAGGGATGGCCATGGCTAGAATGTCTATAGTTGAAAGTTAATTATGCTAGATCGATCAAAGTTAATCTGGGTCGAAATAATCTCTTGGTAGTGTGAGATTAATCGATTATACACGATATACCCATTTGAGACAGCGTAGTAATATTTTGGATTTATAAAAACACAAATAACAAAAACGTCATTGATGATAAAAACAACAAAATTGATGATGAAGACAACGAACAATATCAACAACAAAAATACATTACTACAAACTCCACCATCACTACAAGCCCCGCCACTGTCACCATCAACAATACAGCACCCACCACCGCCGCCTCCTCCACTACCATCACCAAAACAAGCACCATCTCTATCACCATCTTCATCACAGCCCCCACCACTGTCGCTACCTCCTCCACCACCACAGGCTCTAACCTCCTCCACCACCTCCACCACAAGCACCATCTCTTACATCATCATCAGCATAGCCTCCACCACCGTCGCTACCCCGTCCACCACCACTACCACCACCCCTACCACCACCACAGTCTTCAACCGCCGCAACTACCTCCATCACAACACAAGCACCATCTCTATCACCATCATCATCATAGCCTCCACCATCGTCACTACCGCCTCCACCGCCACTACCAGTACCACCACCACAGCCTCCAACCGCCGCAACCACCTCGACCACAAGCACTATCACTATTACCATAACCATCACAGCCCCCCACCACCGTCGCTACCTTCTCCACCGCCACTACCACTACCGCCACTATCACTACCACCACCACAGCCTCCAACCGCCACAACCACCTCCAACCGCCACAACCACCTCCACCACAACACAAGCACTATCACTCTTACCATCACCATCACCACCAGAGCCCTCATCAGCGTCACCACATACCTCAGAAGCACCACCACTATCACAACCCCTACCGCTGTTACACCCCGCCCCAGATTGTTAGTGAGGCCTCTGTTGAAACTGTCCACACCAGTTTCAGAGAAATTAAATATGTTAATATTCGAAATAATTAATTCTTGTTTTTATAGGTTCTGTTTTTTTAATTATTAATTTCATTTCAATCTTCATTTTTATTTATTAGCAATCTTTGATTGAGATCATTTTAGGCGGGAATCGAGGGAACGCAGGGGTACAGCAGGGGGAGAGAGGGAGGAGTAGTATGAGATGATAGAGAAATGAAAGGAAGGAAAGAAAGGAGAGGTAATCAGTGAGATGGATGACGTCGATGTTGAGAACATATATGTGGAAGTGTATGTGTGTGTGCATATATATGTCGGGGTAAATGCCTTTGGTAAGGTACAGAATAATACGTTAATAAAGTATAATTTTCAGAAGTAATAAAATACTCTTCATCGCTTGGATGAAAAGATACTGGTTTTTGATTTAGGCACAAGACCAGCAATTTTGCGAATGGGGAAAAATCGATGAAATCGACCCAAGTGTGTTACTGATACTTATTCTATCGACCCCGTAAGGATGAAAGGCAAATGTAATTTTGGTGAGATTTGAACAAAGAACGTAAAGGGACGTAACTATATACAACAAAGCATGTCTGACGCCCTACAGATATGGCCAATGAAACATTGTTTATAATTTAAATCAAGTGCTTTAGTTGTTAAAAGGATGCTCAAATCTGACCTTCACTATTTGTATTTTCTCATCTTTTTACCCGGAACTGTTATGGTTTACTTTCGGAGTGAATTTCTTTATACAAAATTTCTCTATTTCTAGTTGGTAGTTTCAATCATCACTTGAACATTTATGAAAAGGGCAAATTCCTAAATGATCACTTAGGGAGTTTCTCTTAATTCCAGTTTTCGTATTTGTTGTTTGTGAACTCTGTTCACACAAATAGTTGCCAGTCTGGCCGATATAATAATCTTTGAAGACAAGACAGACCATACAATATATCAGATTTCATGCTTCGCATTTCATCTCTGCATTTATTTTAAAGACTTTTTTCGTCTTCAGACATCTCAACGGAATGTTCCACACCTGCAATCTCTACAGGATTTAACGGAAAATTTGGAATTATTTTCTGATGTAAAACTCTCTCCAGTGAGATGTTCTTAGGGGTTCTTTTTTTTTTGTTGTCTTTTGCTGTTGATAATTGAAGTTTATTTCACTTGGCCTTATATTTAACCGGTTGACTATAAAGCTTGCAAATATATTTGGTACTCCTAGATATTATGTTATCAGAAGGAATAATATCTTCCTCAACTTATTCTATGAGTTCTAGGTTTAAATATATCCAGTTCCGTTGGCTTTTAATGGGTTATTTATTAAATTCAAGAGATATTTTGTTGTTTAAGAAAACGTCCATGTTCAGCATATCTAATTCTCTGTAGTTCTGGATCAACCACTATTACGCATATTCATCTTGTCATGCAGTATAGAATTTGCTGTGTGAAGGATACAAGTAGAAAAAAGTACAAATATTATTCTGTTTGAGTTTTTGTAAAATATCTTTTGTAATTCTGGTGTGACACAATTTTATCCAGATGTTCAAATATGACAGTTCTTTCTAATTCTTTTTAGTATTAAAAGAAAATGCATTTAACTTTGATAGAAAAACGTATAGACGAAGAAAAGCAACGGCCATGGACACAATAGTAGCGCCTTTGCATGATAAGCTTTTGATGGGATTTCTAGATGAAAAGTTATATGACGACATAGAAATGACATTTGGCAACAACTTTAAAGAATACGGTGATTTATTTGTTTTACGAGGTTTTTGATATGAAATCGTGTGTTGAAGCAGATATTTGTGGAGGGTAATGTTCTAATCTTGCCAGAAAAATATAGTAATACACAAGCACTGTTTGGTTTAGTTTCCACTTCAGTATATTTTTATTTCTAAACTATAATAAAGTAAGGAGTGCGGGACTGCATCCAGAATATATTTTTTAATCCTGTTAGTAAAATAAGTTGGATTACTTTGAATAAATAATGAATGAATATTACATAATTTATCTACTAAATTTTGTTATTCTTGATTAAATATGAATAATTTTGTTGGTTATTTTAAGATTCACTTCTTTAATATTTTCAAATGTGAACACTTCCGGTTAGCAATTGCTTAAATAAGCATTCATATATTTCCGTCACTAATTTTTTCCTAATGTAGTTTATATATAATATCGTCTTTTTTTATGTATCATGGATTACGTTACTGATTACATAAGACAGTGTAACGCAGTCTTTGTTCAATTTCTGTGTATATTATCAATTACGATGTTATTTCATGTATCATATCTACATGCATATATACTTGCGTATAATATCAATATGCACACTGCACATGCTAGCAGAAAAACCACCCTCCGGGTGGTTAGGAAAATTTCTAGGCGAATGCTTTATTTATTTTTTAACAAATCAGAGGGCGATCTACAAGCAGGTCTCTACATTTTAAATGCTCGCCACCCAATCACTAGATTCACAACAGAAACCAATGAGAAAAAACCCACAATTTCATGACATCATTATAAAAGAACGAATGGTGGTGTAGCAGCAGCAGCAGGAGGAGGAGGAGTATACAATAGAAAAGGGAGAGAAATAAGTAGGGGTTATCATGGACATGGTGGTGTTATTGAAGGTGTAGTGATTGGAGATTATATTAATCACAAATTATATTAATGAGAGTCAGTGTCCAACCTAACCTCAGCTCATACCATTGACAGCAGTAACAACAATATCAGTGGCAGCAACAACAAGATCATCATTTATAACAGCAGCAATAGCAACAATTGTTTCTTCTTGAAGAAGAAGAAAAAGGAGAAAATTGTCAAGTTGTAAAAAAAGGAGAAGAAATAGCAACAATAGCCACAGCAACAACAACAAGGGAAACAACATCAATTACAATAGAAAACAGTAACAAAAACATCAACAACAGCAGCAATATACGCTACAATAACTAAAACAACACCACCATCACGAACAAGAGCAATTGGAGCAGCATCCACAGTACCAACAACAACAACACCAACGACATCCCCAACATAAAGATGACGACTACAAAAACAACAGCAACAACAACTTCCAAATCAGAATCAACAACATGATCAAAGCCTTACAACCATGAATATACTATCAATATATTTCAGGTATAAAGTACCCAGTACTACATTTTCTAATGTGTTCGTCGGGGTTTAAAAGGTATAGTTTATCTAGGACTACATTATCTAATGTGTCCTTCCTGGTTTAACACGTTACCGTGGGTGAGCAATTGTTAGCTACTCCTGTTTCTTATGGAGGATTTGGTGACAAGAAGTCTGCACCTAGATGATTCACGAACCCTACCGGGAGCCTGTACTCCCACCTCTGGCTTATTTCTACCAGATCCTCACCCACAATTATCAACCAGGTTTTTATAGGTCTGTCACGCCTCCTGTGAATTTCCGTACTTCCGGCGTCCATGAATGGAAGGTTCTCACTGGTCTGTTAGTGGGCAGGCGTAACACATAGACAAACATTTTCCGCCTACTTATGGGGTTGGTATCTCGTTGATTTTTCAGTCAGACTCTTTTCATGACCTTGTCATGAGTGATATTTCTTTGGTATTCTTAGCAGTTCGCCTGACTATGTAGAGGGCTCCTCAATCATTCACCTTTCTAGTAATTTGTAACTGTAGTTACTTTATTTGCAATATGATCCCACCATTCTTATATAAGAAAGAAATGGTGAAGAATGATATTTTGCTGTTATTCCTACTGGTTCAAGCGACCACGTAGAAGAAGGCTCATTATTGACTCTTGTTTCTAGAGAAATGTAATCGTGATTAGTTTATTTATTTCTATAAATTATTTTCAATGACATTCTGACAAACACTACGGAGCCCATCTGACACCATACACACTTGTGAAATGTAGTCCCCAATTCAGCGTAGGATTTGTCTTTCGGTAATAATATAGCGTTAATTGTTAACACCTCCTAATGAGATAATCTTCATTATTTCCACGCTTGGCTAACACAAATTGATACAGTAGTCAATAATACTTCCTTGGATGACACTTCTTATACAGCAATAACTAAATGGCGACCACACATGTCGACCGGATATTGATAATGAATTAAGACTGGCTCTGGGATTTCATTGCAAGGTTGTGTAACAACATAGCAATATATATATATAACTTCATTGTAATATATAGTGGAAGAGGAGGTTGCGAACAGAAAGGCAAGAAAGGAGATTTATAGCCTGGCAAATGAACATTAACATAAGGCAATAAATGAAGACATCTATATATGCATATACATACATACATACATACATACATACATTACATGCATACATACATACATATATACATGCATGCATACATACATACATACATACATACACACATACATGCATACAAACAAACATGCATGCTAACAAGCATGCATGCATACATATATACATACATATATATATACATACATACATACATACATACATACATACATACATACATACATACATACATGTATACATACATACATGCATGCATACATACATACATAAATTCATGCATACAAGCATACATGTATACATACATGTATACATACACACACACACATACACACACATACATATATATATTCTAAACATAGTTCTCTCCCTTTCAAACACTCCTTCCCTCTCTATCACTTTTGCTCATTCTCTGTCGTCTTTTCGAAGGCCATGCCTTCACAAAAGGCGAGTGAAAGAATCGTAGATCACGTGCTACAAATTTAATCTAACCAATTATTAAACACAGGTTTAAGTGGTCCTAGTCATATTGTCACCTATAACTGTAATCAATTGTAACTCACGAAAACACGTACACACACAAACACACTCACACACACAAATAAATACACATACACACATACACATATACACATACACTCACACACACGTACACATCACACACACAAATACACTCACATAAACGCACAACGAGAAAATTAGTGAGAGAGAGGGAGAGACGGGGAGACCGACAGACAGGAAGACACACACACACACACACACACAAGCACACACACACACACATACACACACACACACACACACACACACACACATATATATATATATATATGTATATATATATATATATATATATATATATATATATATATATATATATATATATATATATATATATATGTATATATATATATATATATATATATATATATATATATATATATATATATATTAAGAGAGTAAAACAAAGAATCCTTTAATACATCAAAAGTTTTTATTAGCCGACAATGTTTCGTCCTATTAAGGACTCATCAGGGCAATCAAAACAACAAGAGGTAATATCGGCAGATACAAGCCGGAAACTCTGAAGAATATGGAGTGTACATACACTAATGTCTTACAAAAATATATGATAATAAAAATGAAAATAAAAATAAAAATAATAAAAATATATAATTGTTTCTACTTTAGGCACAAGGCCAGCAATTACCCAGTGCATTACTGGTACTTTATTTTATCGACTCCATAAGGATGAAAGGCAAAGTCAACCAATAAAAATATATAATAAGAATAACTAAGGATGTAGATAACATTAAGAACCATATTACAAATATAGTCCAAAGCAACTAACCTAAATCTAAACAAATTTGGTTATATAGAGCAGGAATTATATATAACACAATATAATACATTATAATAATAATATACTTTCACCAACATTAAAATTACAAATTAAAAATCAAAAGGTACAATATATACATGTATATATGTGCGCACACACACACACACACACATATATAACAACACACACATCTATGTTCCGCTACACAAAATTAAGCCCTATTAGAAGTTTGAATATAAAAATAAGCATGATAAGAGTGAAAATAATACTAATACATCTACCCAATATACATGAGGCAATAATATGGTATAATTACAAGAAACACATATAACAAATAATAAACAACAAAATTATATAATTCAATATAATATAATAAAATAAAATAAAATAGATAATCCCCGGTTAATTTACAGAAACAATATAGATGTCACAATAAAATACAATGATAATACGTTAACAGTGTACTAACATTTACCATAAACAATATATACAAATCGATTCATACTGGGTTACAGAATAAATGAGGAAAAATAAATTATATAATACTCAAAAAAACACTATAATGGTACAGGGAAAAATTATGATGTTACAGAAAAAAATATACAGACATCTTACATGATATGTAAAGTCTAAATATCATAATGTTACATATAATGAACAGTAAGTAATAAGGATCAATATTACAATATTACAAAAATCCAGACATCTTACATGATATATAAAGTTTAAATATCATAATGTTACATATAATGAACAGTAAGTAATAAGGATCAATATTACAATACAATATAATATAATATATTATAAATTGGCATAAAATATATAAATACTTATAATTACAAGGTTAGTAGACAGACATATGTGGATGAGTAAGCAAAGCCAGACAGTGAATAGCAAATAGAATATAGAATAAAATAATTAAATACAATCAACCGGAAATTACAAAACAAAAGCAAATATATACACACTTAGGCCTCGCGTGCATTTAAAAAATTAGGTAAACGCTAAGGAAAACAATCATTTTAATTGACTCCAAACCCTATTTGATAAATTAATATTAAAAATATCAAACCCGTCCAATAAGGTAGTATAATATTAGCTGTAGTTTAAGTCATTAAAGTATATAAACTTTAATGTATCGTTACAAATGTTTACAAAAAGGAATGAAAATTTTATACTATCATATATTTTAGAGAAAAATTTCCCCCCTTTCCCCCCTTCTCACAAATACCATGGTATTTTTAATAAAAATGTTATTAAACTCTCATTCTCTACCACCCCTAATATTAGTTCTCATTTAGCTAGCACTAATAATAGGAAAATTAGGGATGGATTCTCCTCTCTACATACTACTAGTCTGAACGGATCTGACAATGCTTTACCACCAGAGCAGTCCTTATCTAATAGAGGTCCTACATGTAATACATCACCACTCGAGCCAACCAATAACACCCGGAAGTGCAATTGTAGAGTGAGTGCTAACTGCCCTCTAAACGGTAACTGCCTTTCTAAGAACATTGTCTACGCTTGCGAGGTTATAACTAATTCCTCTAATAGAACGTATATAGGATCTACTTCAAACACTTTTAAGACTAGGTTTAACTCTCATATCTCTAACTTCAAACATGTTAGGTTTAAGAATTCTACCTCTTTAGCGCATTATATCTGGGATCTTAAGGGAGCTTATATACCATATAGCCTTAACTGGAGTTTAGTAGCACGATCTAACCACCTTTCTGCATATAGTAAGTTTTGTAATCTCTGTATACTTGAGACACACTCTATTATTTTCTCTAGCGTACCCTTACTGAATAGAAAGTCTGAGATATTCTCTTCTTGCCCCCACGCCATTTCTAATTCTTATTTTTATTATAAACCCAAATGTTCTAGTAGTACAAATTGTACCCATTAGCAGATATATTCCATTACTTAGTTTTTTGTTTGGGTTCTTTTGTTTGCCTACATTAATGTTATCATCATTATCACCATTGGTTTTTGATGACTCTTCATTCTAGCTCTCATAATCATTTGGCTACTGTACCATATCTATGTTTTCACTATTACACCTTGTTAATATACATAAGATTACACACTTTACACCACTTACATTATTCTATTATTATCTGACTTAAGTAGAATTAAGGTAGGCTAATGCGGACAGAATTGACGAAATATAAGGAGGGTGCGAAGTGGCATAAAATATAGTCGATATACTACAATAAATAATAGAACGGAGAATAAAAGAGGGGGGGGGGGTTTAAATATAATCATAGTCAATCTGGAGGGGTTGACAATAAGTTTATGTGCGCTTGGGGGGGGGGGAGGGGGTGTCGAAAGATAAATCAGAATAAACTTAGAAATAAAAATAGAATTAAAAATAAAATTAAAATTAAAATTAAAATTAATAATAATAAAAAAATAAAGATAATAGAATAACGTAAGTGGCGTAAAGTGTGTAATCTTATGTATATTAACAAGGTGTAATAGTGAAAACATAGATATGGTACAGTAGCCAAATGATTATGAGAGCTAGAATGAAGAGTCATCAAAAACCAATGGTGATAATGATGATAACATTAATGTAGGCAAACAAAAGAACCCAAACAAAAAACTAAGTAATGGAATATATCTGCTAATGGGTACAATTTGTACTACTAGCACATTTGGGTTTATAATAAAAATAAGAATTAGAAATGGCGTGGGGGCAAGAAGAGAATATCTCAGACTTTCTATTCAGAAATGGTACGCTAGAGAAAATAATAGAGTGTGTCTCAAGTATACAGAGATTACAAAACTTACTATATGCAGAAAGGTGGTTAGATCGTGCTACTAAACTCCAGTTAAGGCTATATGGTATATAAGCTCCCTTAAGATCCCAGATATAATGCGCTAAAGAGGTAGAATTCTTAAACCTAACATGTTTGAAGTTAGAGATATGAGAGTTAAACCTAGTCTTAAAAGTGTTTGAAGTAGATCCTATATACGTTCTATTAGAGGAATTAGTTATAACCTCGCAAGCGTAGACACTGTTCTTAGAAAGGCAGTTACCGTTTAGAGGGCAGTCAGCACTCACTCTACAAATGCACTTCCGGGTGTTATTGGTTGGCTCGAGTGGTGATGTATTACACGTAGGACCTCTATTAGATAAGGACTGCTCTGGTGGTAAAGCATTGTCAGATCCGTTCAGACTAGTAGTATGTAGAGAGGAGAATCCATCCCTAATTTTCCTATTATTAGTGCTAGCTAAATGAGAACTAATATTAGGGGTGGTAGAGAATGAGAGTTTAATAACATTTTTATTAAAAATACCATGGTATTTGTGAGAAGGGGGGAAAGGGGGGAAATTTTTCTCTAAAATATATGATAGTATAAAATTTTCATTCCTTTTTGTAAACATTTGTAACGTTACATTAAAGTTTATATACTTTAATGACTTAAACTACAGCTAATATTATACTACCTTATTGGACGGGTTTGATATTTTTAATATTAATTTATCAAATAGGGTTTGGAGTCAATTAAAATGATTGTTTTCCTTAGCGTTTACCTAATTTTTTAAATGCACGCGAGGCCTAAGTGTGTATATATTTGCTTTTGTTTTGTAATTTCCGGTTGATTGTATTTAATTATTTTATTCTATATTCTATTTGCTATTCACTGTCTGGCTTTGCTTACTCATCCACATATGTCTGTCTACTAACCTTGTAATTATAAGTATTTATATATTTTATGCCAATTTATAATATATTATATTATATTGTATTGTAATATTGATCCTTATTACTTACTGTTCATTATATGTAACATTATGATATTTAAACTTTATATATCATGTAAGATGTCTGGATTTTTGTAATATTGTAATATTGATCCTTATTACTTACTGTTCATTATATGTAACATTATGATATTTAGACTTTACATATCATGTAAGATGTCTGTATATTTTTTTCTGTAACATCATAATTTTTCCCTGTACCATTATAGTGTTTTTTTGAGTATTATATAATTTATTTTTCCTCATTTATTCTGTAACCCAGTATGAATCGATTTGTATATATTGTTTATGGTAAATGTTAGTACACTGTTAACGTATTATCATTGTATTTTATTGTGACATCTATATTGTTTCTGTAAATTAACCGGGGATTATCTATTTTATTTTATTTTATTATATTATATTGAATTATATAATTTTGTTGTTTATTATTTGTTATATGTGTTTCTTGTAATTATATCATATTATTGCCTCATGTATATTGGGTAGATGTATTAGTATTATTTTCACTCTTATCATGCTTATTTTTATATTCAAACTTCTAATAGGGCTTAATTTTGTGTAGTGGAACATAGATGTGTGTGTTGTTATATGTGTGTGTGTGTGTGTGTGTGTGTGTGTGTGCGCACACATATACATGTATATATTGTACCTTTTGATTTTTAATTTGTAATTTTAATGTTGGTGAAAGTATATTATTATTATAATGTATTATATTGTGTTATATATAATTCCTGCTCTATATAACCAAATTTGTTTAGATTTAGGTTAGTTGCTTTGGACTATATTTGTAATATGGTTCTTAATGTTATCTACATCCTTAGTTATTCTTATTATATATTTTTATTATTTTTATTTTTATTTTCATTTTTATTATCATATATTTTTGTAAGACATTTGTGTATGTACACTCCATATTCTTCAGAGTTTCCGGCTTGTATCTGCCGATAATACATCTTGTTGTTTTGATTGCCCTGATGAGTCCTTAATAGGACGAAACATTGTCGGCTAATAAAAACTTTTGATGTATTAAAGGATTCTTTGTTTTACTCTCTTAATTGTTTGGCTCTGTTTAACTGCATTGAGCTATACCTTTTACTGTCATTTCTATAATACGAAAGAGGGTGTTTGACTCCAACACGCTCCAGTATTCTAATCCTTATATATATATATATATATATCCCTTCTGTGACTACTGTATCATGTGTTAATTTCTCTCTCCGCCTCCCGAGAAATTCTCACTTCCTTCGAAACAAACAGTCCCTTTTTTTCTTTTTTTTTACCACTGCATCACATGTTAATTTGTCCTTCCGCATTCAGAAATGTTCTCACTTGCTATGAACACACAAGGAAACAGTCCTTTTTTCTGAGGGGTTCTCTTGATAAGCCGTTTCAACATCACAGCGATGATGCACTTTTATAGTGCAGTATCGTTGTACTCGTATCGGCGAAATTGCAGTCGGGAGGAAAGTAGATTTTTGTCTATTATCTTTCATATTTTGTAATTTGATATATATATATATATATATATATATATATATATATATATATATATATATATATATATATCAAATTATATATATATATATTATATATATATATTATATATATATTATATATATATATATATATATATCAAATTATATATATATATATATATATAATTTGATATATATATATATATATATAATATATATATAATATATATATATAATATATATATATATATATATATATATATATATATATATATATATTTTTTTTTTACATGTGCAGTTTTGCTAATATATATATTAGCAAAACTGCACATGTAAAATTGAACATAACGACAGAAGAATACAAGTAACTCTTCTCCTTTTCATTCATCCACTGCAAATAGAATTTTGTTCTTTGGGGTTGGATTGTATATCAGGTTGTACAGTACGTTGAAAAGGCTTTGTTAGATGCAGGAGAGCCAGATAAAACAACAGAAAAATAAATTAACCGACCAGAAAATATAGAGTTAAATATAAACGACCATTTCGAGTAGAACAATATTCAAATATCTCTATGTGACTTGTGAAAGAAGAGGGTATTTGTGTATTAAGTATCAGTGGAAAGGAAGGAAATATAGGGACTTTCGTCGAAAAATGATAACGAAATAAAACGACAGCAGTGCAAAAGTAGCTCTCCGGCAAGAGAGCAGCTAGGAGAAGACAAGTTACATACCCACCATATATAATGGGTTGTAATAAAAGTTCATGGCATTTTTCTATTGATTGTGTTTATTCACATGGTTTAGTTGATCATGTAACAGAAGCATATGCCATATATATGTACCTATTACCCACTCTGCTATCGAGTACTCTGGTGCGTTATAGTCCAGCTGGTTGCCTACCACACTTCCTTCGTTATATATATATATATATTCGGAAAGAGGGGATCTCAACTCATTTTTCTATCTGAATATTGTGCGGATTATTTACATCTTCTGTTTTTTCAATAAAAATGAAAATGAGGGGGAATGAGGAGCATTTTCGTCATCTGATGCTCCTTTATCTTCGAAAAGGAAACAAATGCTGCACAAACAGTGAAAAAACTATATGCTATTTATGGAGATAGTTCAGTGGCTGATAGTACTGTTCGCAAGTGGTTTGAAATGTTTAGAGTCGAACAGATTAAACACGAAGACGGTTCACATACGGACAGACCTATTGTCATTGATAAAAAATCCAGGTAACAGAACGTGAGCTATCGCAGAGATATTTCACATATCTCATATGAGCGTTACAACGTATTTGAAAACACTTGGATACGTGAATTACGTCGTAATTTAATGAAAAAAAAATTAATAGAATGCGTTTCCAATACAACTCTGTGATCAAACGAAATTAAAACGCTCCATTTTTTAAAAGAATGATCACGTGTGTCAACAACAGTGTGGAGCATAATAGAACGTAAGGAAAACTAAATACGAACAATTTCCACTGTGGATTGGCAGTATCGATAGCGGGTCGAACGCCATGCTTTGACTCATAGAGTTACGACCCTTGCCATTCTGAGTTCAAATAGCGCCGAGGTTAACTTTGCCTTTCATCCTTACGGGGTCGATAAAATAAAGTACCAGTAATGCATTGGGTAATTGCTGGCCTTGTGACAAAACGTAGAAACAATTATATATTATGAGCTCCTCCCACGAATTCAGACGATAAATTGAGACAATTATTGTTCTCAATGGCGGTGAATTGGCAGTATCTGTATAGGGTCGGACGCCGTGCCTTGCAGCATAGAGTTACGGCTCTTTACTATCTGAGTTCAAATCCCACCGAGGTTAACTTTGCTATTCATGCTTACGATGTCGATAAAGTAGCACCAGTAATCCACTGGGATAATTGCTGGCCTGGTGCCAAAGAGTAGAAAATCATTATTGTTCTCAATTAGACCAATTAATGGAGTTAATCGATAAAAATCGTCCAGATCAGCAAACCGTATGAGTGTGGTTATACAATGTTAGACCACACGTTTTTTGCAGACCCGGCAGAAATGGATACAGCTTGCCAGGGATGTCCTACTGCACACCCCATACTTACCTAACCTTAGCCTTTCGGATTATCATCTATTCTGATCCATACAAAATTGTTTTAATGAGAAGAACTTCGTTTCTTTAGAAGACTGCAACAATCCTCTAGACTAAGAAAATGCCAAGTTGCCTGAAAGATTGCAAGCGGTGGTGGAACAAAATGGAAATATACCTATAATATATACATAGGTACATATATGGGACTCTAGAAAGCTGGAAGGCCTCTATCATCCAAAGTGGGGAACAAAATCGAATGCTTATACTTGTAGTAAACATGGTTACAGCCAGACTGTAACCGTGCTCCTTTCTTCCCATCTGCTTGCTCATCTGTGATTATATTGTCACATTGATCTTCGAGAAATAAGTTCAGGCAGCCTGTATACATTAGATTCTGCCATGCAATGGGTCTGTAGTTTTTTGTCAAGTGGGTGTTTTTGATCTTGGGGACCATAATATTGTTTGTTCTAATAACAGCCACCCTGGTATATGTGCATCTCCCTTGAGAGCTGGTAGAGGTTGATAAGATACATCCGATAGAGAGTCAGTTTTTTGTACCAGTAGCCGACAATGAATTCTCACCCTGGAGCTTTCTTATCTCGGTGTTTTCCCATCACAGTCTCAAGGGTATCATCTATGACATAGATGATCCCAAAGTGGGTTCCGCAGAATCCTAGGGTTCCGCGACGCACGGCCAATTGTCGATTTCTGTTCAGCCATGCTGCTTGTAGCATGAATTGTAAAATGGATTCAGTATTTAGATGGGTATCGATACGATTTTGTATAAAAGATGCCTCCTTCAATGAATATAATTAGAAGAATACTAGTTATTCAACACGATGCGGAATTTATGTCGGGGATAGTATTCATCTTAAATTTAATGAATAGTCTCCCACGCTTGGCCCAGATGTTCTGCTAGAAGATGGGTCGCAGGTGGTGGATAGCGATATCAGCGGGCACCAGATATGATGGCTATTTACGATATAAGCAGGTAACTGGTGGACAAATAAATAACTCCAGACCAACAACGGTAAAGTACTAGGGGAGATGGAGAAATGGGCGACACTTGTAGCTCCCAAGAAAACTTTCACAACCAAGTGACGTATCTACGACGAGGCGAGTTAACGCCGGTTTTAAAAAGCCTAGTTTTCGCAGGTTTGACAAATACCAGATTGGTGACTGGCGCGAATAAATCCACTGAATCTGAAACTGCAATATGGTGAGGAAAACATAGAAAAAACATACCACATCGTCCTTCGTGAGGGTTAACAAGGGATATGTTCAGGCCTTAGGTAGAGGGGCCTGTTCGAAAAATATATTGCTCTTCTCCATTCCGCAAAAACTGACGATGGGCTTGCGACCTGTCCTGGGAGGCATGGGATGGACGCACAAAGATTGCATAACCCGAAATACCAAAGAAGGTCCGAAAGGGAGCAAACCCTGACTGTTGGAATCTGGAACATCACATCCCTAACAGGTAAGGAGCAAGAACTAGTGGAGGAGCCTAGATGCTATCGCCTAGATATAGTTTCCTCAACAAAGTTCCGTAGCTCTGACACGATTTGGGTGGAGGATGGAAACTCCACTATTCAGGTGTGACACCAGAAATGAGTGCTCAAGCAGGAGTGGCGATTCTCACAAGGTCCCGGCTTTCAGAATGTGTTACGAACTCGATTCCTTTGAGAGGGAGGATTTGCCACATACAACTTAGGCTTAAAGATAGGTCTCTGTGGGTGGTGAAAATATATGCACAAAACAAAAAAGAGTCCGAATACAGGTCCTTCCATGATGAAGTCACTGCAGCGTTAAATGTAGTTAAGACTGAGTCATATATCTTGATGAGAGACTTCAATACACATGTTGGCACTGACAACCTGACATGCAAAGTAGTGATTGGAAGGAAAGTGCGAACCCGATCAAAATACGAATGGAGAGGCCTTGTTGGACATCTGTTCTAGCAATGGACTCTCTAGTATGAATACCCTCGGTTTCTGCTTCAGCTGTTAAATGTTGCTGGTGAAAGAGATTCAGTGTGGCGCTGAATGGCAGGAGAACACCTTGGTTCAACCAAGAGGTCAAAGATGACATCCGAGCAAAGCAGGTTTACAATTCTTGGCTTCGAAATAAGTCCTCCTTGCACTTGCGGTACAAGCAGGCACAAAAATCGCAGTAACGGCGTCCAAAGTTAAGACGTGGGAGGACTTTGGGGTTAGGCTGGAATCTGATCTCAGATCAGCAAATAAAGTGTTCTGGCAGACCATCCACCGACTTCGTAATAAGAAGCCCTCCCCCACACCTCCTATTAAGAACGAATTGTCTGGCGTTCTCCTCTCTTAAGATAGGTGCATCCTCGCGAGGTGGAGAGAATACTTTGATGATCACAACACCATTTTTAGACGTACACGTTGTGCATCTGGGAGCTGTGACTAATCTCGCAGAGGCTGAGGTCACAAGAGCAAATAAAGAGCTCAAATGTGGCAAGGCCGCTGGGGTAGGTGAAATCCTGTAGAGATGCAGTGAGATTGTTGAGTCCAAGCTAGCCAAGGGACAGTGTGGTTTTCTTCCCGGACGCAGCACAACCGACCAAATGTTCATACTGCCGCAGGTATTCGGGAAATCGTGGGAGTATGGTCAAGAAGTATATTCTTGTTTTGTCGACCTTGAAAAGGCATATGACCTGCTGTGGAAACCTGTGCAGGAGTATTGGATTGATGGCCAGCTTCTTGCTGTCCTGATGTCCATATCCAAATGCCCGAGTGCTTGTGTTGGGATACATGGTGCTAAATCGAAACCATTCAATGTGGGAATTGGTCCTCTGGGTCGTAATTGACATTCAGCACCTCCGACTTGAACGAGGTGAGCCGAGGACGATTCTCGCCAGAGAAGGAACCACCGATCACAGATAGTGGCAGAGAGTTTCCACAGGCCCACCCAACGTGGCATTATCCAGGTACTTCCTGCCTACCCTTCCCTCTCATCACAGACGAATTCTGTGAACACATCACAAACTTCCCTTACCAACACTTGCACAGACAAAAACACAAGCCAAACCTCAACAAGAAAGAATGGGAACAATTAAATAGATTAAAAACCGACAGAACCATTACAATTAAAGAGGCTGATAAAGGGAGTACAGTAGTCCTAATGGAGACTGAATTCTATATCAACTTAGCGCCCTCCACTTTGGAAAACGAAACATACTACGAAAAGGCTGAACACTACGATCAACAGAAAATTATGAGAAACCTAAAAACTCTGATCAACCAATACAAAGAAGGACTCACTAACAAGGAATTCAGCTTCATCACAGACTTCACAAGTAAATCCAGCCTTTTCTACGGTATCCCTAAAGTACATAAAAGCGAATTAATAAGTAAGGCATGCAAGGAAGCCACAGACATAGTCATCAATGTCCCCTCACCCAATGATCTCAAATTAAGACCTATAATAGCAGGCCCCGCTTGCGAAACCCACCGCCTCAGCAACTTCATTGATACCCTTCTCAAGCCTTTTCTCAAACACATCAACAGCTATATAAGGGACGACCTAGATATGCTTAATCACCTCCCTAATATGCAACTTTCTGAACAAACCCTACTAGTGACGTTCGATGTAGTCAACCTATACTCCAACATCCCCCACAACCTAGGAATAGAAGCTATCCAATTCTGGCTGGATAATTACCACAATGAACTCCCACAACGCATCAAAAAAGAATTCGTGTTAGAGGGACTCAAATTTATCTTGGAGAACAATTACTTCGTTTTCAATAACAAACCCTACAGGCAGAAATCTGGGACCGCTATGGGAACGAAAACAGCCCTCACTTATGCCAACCTAGTCATAGGATACCTGGAAATCACCCTCTACACTAAAGTCCTAAACAAATTTGGAAACACTCCCCACTTACACATAGAAAGGAACTGGAAGCGATATCTAGATGACTGCTTCATCCTTTGGCACGAAAACATCGAGAAACTTAAAGAATGTCACACCCTTATAAATGGGCTCAACACGAATATTAACTTCACGATGGAATACAGCCATTAACAACTCCTCTTCCTCGACATCCTCATTAAGATCCATAACAAAAAAATAGAAACAGACATATACTACACGCCCACATACTCCAAGCAATATCTTCCTTTCAACTCTTGCCACCCTAGACACGTTAAAATTAATATTCCCTACAACTTAGCCAAGAGAATCTGTACTATAGTCTCCAATAAAAACACCTGCTACTTACGGCTACAAGAACTAAAGGACACACTCATAGGCAGGGACTACCCTGCATCACTAATTGACAATGTAATCCAACGTGCCCTAAAACTCAGTACCCAGGACCTTAGACACCCTAAAGTAAATCAACCAAAACTAAAAGCTCTTCCATACATCTCCACACACAACCCCTCAACAATGAGGCCTTTGACACCATCCTCCAGAACATCCCTGTGTTGAAAAAGGCCCATAGAATGAACCAAATCCTACAAACACACGATATCATAAAGAGCAAAAGACAATCTAAGTCAATGAAAAACATCCTAACACATGCCAAAGTAATGCCAACCACAACAACGAAACCCACAGTAAAATGCGATAGACCCAACTGTGGCATTTGCATCAACCTAATAGAGGGTTCGGAATTCTATTTCAAAGAAGGACAACGTTTTACAGTAAAACACAATTTCACATGCGCATCAAAAAATCTTGGTTGTCGAGAACAATACATAGGCCAGACCAAAAACAGCCTCCGCCAACGCATGACTGTCCATAGATCCCAAATTAAAATACGGGAATACAGGAAAATACCACTGAGTGAACACATTGATACCTCTGCGCCCCAAATCATCCCAACTTCAGAATCTTTCCCCTCTACAAATTTAAAGATAATGCCACCCACACCCAGCGCATCAGCAAGGAATCTTACTTTATTGACAAATACGGACCCCGTCTAAACACTTCTCCCTAAGATGAACCCACAACATACACACGTCAACATACATACCTACATCAGCATACATATCTACCCACATATAAACACAATGACATAAGTAAACACACATGTTCTATGGTGCAACACAAATATACACACATTTTCAGACCTTTTGATGTCTATAGATATAAACGTGCCGACACACACACATGCATAAATGCACACATGCATTGCACACTGATGGGCACATACATATTTGTGCACAGGTATTCCAATACGGCAAGGCCTAATGAATTCCCCTTGCAGTACGTACAATCTGGACACACTCCAGATACATATTTGTGTACAGGTATACAATTTCTGGACACACTCCAGATACATGTGTACAATTTGTGCACAGGTATACAATTTGTGCACGGGTATACAAGTTCTGGACGCACTCCAGATACATATTTGTGCACAGGTATTCAAATACGGCAAGGCTTAATGGATCCCCCTTGCAATACGTACAATCTGGACACACTCACACACACCTTGGTATTATGCCAATACTATATATCATTTCACACCTTTTATTATTAAGGTTTTTGATGTTCTATTGAGAGAATCGATTTTACTGAAAATATCGAATAATGTACACCATTTTAACAGAAATGAATACTGATCCACCCACACACACACACATTCTCTCTCTCACACACACACACACATATATACACACACACATACACACGCGTACATTAACACACACACACACACACACACACACACACACACACACACACACACACACACACACACACACACACACACTTCTCCGTATAAGACAAGAGCTGAAAAAATATCTTTTAACATGTTAAAATATCCCCCACACACTTACAGACACACTAACATACAAAGAGACACACACACACACACACGCACACACACACACACTTCTCCGTATAAGATAAGAGGTGAAAAAATATCTTTTAACATGTTAAAATATACCCCACACACTTACAGACACATTCCTACTGACCATCCCTCTACCACGAATTACTCTGCTACACACACACACACACACACACACACACACACACACACACACACACACTTGTCTTAATAGGCATTTGAACTGTAAACAGGCTGCGGTTCGCACACACATCCCTGCTGACCATTATCACAGCAACGAACCTCTTTACTACTACTACTACACACACACACACACACACACATATTTGTTGTGAAAGACTTATCTCTCAGTCAGCCGACACAAACCTACATTTGGCGCAAAATCAATTTTTTACATTCACATGACCTCTACCGACCAATCAAAATTGTTTTGACCACAAGAATTTTTGCAACACGAATTGGCGCAACACTTATTTTAATACCGCTGGAGCCACTTTTTTTAACATAAAAACAGGTAGAATTCCCAAAACTAATCAGATCAGAGCAAACATCACGGACGCTCTATCTCAAAATTATTTTTGAAAAGCATTAGAAATGCGCAACCGGTAGAACTTAAAACCAAAACTTAATACTAACCAGCTATTTATTACTAATTATCACTTATTCCTAATTAAACTATTTTTCACTGTGAACAATTTGTCAGCACTTTCTATTCCGTTTACCAATATACACACACACACACACACACACACACACACACACACGCACACACACACACACACACACACACACACACACACACGCACACACACACACACATATATAGAGAGAGATATAACGATGGACCATAACACACCAGAGTACTCAATATTTAGGGTAGTAGAGTGGGTAATAGGAAAAAGTATGACCCTGACGGCAGAGCTCAAGCCATTTCGACGGCTATTTCTGGTCCAGAAATCAGAAATAGCCGTCGAAACGTATATATATATATATATATATATATATATATATATATGTGTGTGTGTGTGTGTGTGTACGACGAGTTTATGCAGTTTCTGTCCGACAAATTTCACTAACAAAGCATTGGTTAGCATGAAGCTATAATAAAAGACACTTGCCCAAGGTGACACGTTGTTGGAGTGACCGCGAAACCACTTGATTGCGAGGCGAAATTATTCATCACATAGTTGCTCCTGTATGTATGTATGTATATATATGCATGTATGTATGTATATATGCATGTATGTATATGATATAACACCTGCAACCCTGATGGTATCCAATGATGTTGACTTGTTCTTCTTTTTGGTAAATATCATCTTGGTTAAGAGAGTGGGACTGGCTTTGTGCAGTGCCTTTGCTCACTATAAAAGCTTCACGTCACAGGCATTGCTTTATATCTGGAGATCTCTCTGCACTTGTCGTCACATGGTACCATGGGCCCAGCACTATGTGTCAATAATTGTCACAAGTGTAGTGTTTGTGCCAGAGTTTTCAAGTTGCTGGCTTGACTAAAAAGTCACACTTGTTCAGCGCATCGGTAGGGGTTCTCCTACATGGATATAAAGTAGTGGCCGTACTCGAAAACGAGTTGGCAGCCACCACCATGTATGTGTATAGTTAAACACGCTATAATATATATATATGTGTGTATATATATAAGTATATATATGTGGGTGTGTGTACATCTATCTACCTATATATATGTGTTTGTGTGTGTGTGTTTGTGTGTGTGTGTATGTTTGTGGTGTGTGTGTACACGCATTCCGCTTACTCCCACACTGTCCCTATGTATCTCAACCCTCCTCTTCACTATTTCTCTGTGGCTTATGTTTGTCTTTCTATTTGTGCCTGTGTTTCTTTCTCCCAGTCTGAAATCATTACAGTATATTACTTAGCAAAATTGCAATACTTACTCCGTTTAACGTTGAGATAATTGTAGAAATTATCAGAAGTTAATTTTACGACCAACACTTTGGAAATTGGGCCAGCCTAGCTGTTATTTTCTCTTTACGTGAGACAAGAGATAGCTCTATCACATAAATACATAACCTAAGAACTATTGTTGTTTAAACTATATCTAAATATAGTTCAATGTTATGGTTGGAAGTTCCAGGTTGAAAAGTATGTCTGCTGGAATATTCTAAATTGATAGTACATGAGTTAGGAACTATTGTAGTGTAAGCTTTAAATTACATTTTCTAAATCCATGGCAATACTTTACCATACACCTACATGTCAAATACTGGCGAAACCGGTGGAGCATCTTACAAAATGTCTTGTTCTGTTTAGCTATGGTCATTACATGGTGTGCTTAAAATCTAGTTGTGGTCACGTATTGTATACTATTGCGCTAATATTGTAAAGTAACAGAGGTCACCTTTGTCTTTCATCCCTAAGGTGTTCATAAAATAAAGTACCAGTCAAATACTGGAGAAAATTTGATCACATGTTCTTTAAGATATTGCAGATGAGGATCTTGAATGCGTCTTTATAGTTCTGCTTGGCTTTAAACTATGAATTAGTGTATAAACTTCCACCACCAAGAGTATAAGACGTCATGTGAACCCCAGGTAATAGATTCTAAGACATAATACTGGAAGGACCAGATGATGCCTTGTCCCCTTCATCAAGACACTTTTTCTCACGTTTCTCCAGTTTACTAAGCTGTAAAAATGAGTTACAACGTCACTCGTGCCAAGTTGTGTCTTCCATAAAAACACCATGTCCCGGCTTGTGCATCGGAGAGGAACTTTCTAGTTGCAATTCGTGACCAAATTGGCGTTTTTACTTTCTATCACACTGTTTGGCATCTTTGGCAAGTTTTTTCATCAGTCTTGGGCCAACCCAAGCCATGTAAATTAAAGCGTAGTAGACGAAAACTGGTTCGAGGCTCATGGTAACGTTTTAACTAGTAATTCAAAGGTCCGGCTTTATTGCGTTTTGTGCAACGCTGATTTGGCTTCAGAATTACGTTAAAGCTATACATATACGTGCATAGTTACACGTATAACATTCGACCCCTTAATTCACGAGACAGACATTTAGTTGAGGCAATGGCCGAATGTACATCGTCGATTTTGCAGTATATATGCCATAGAAGAACAGTAACAGTTTTCATTCTACCAGGTCTGGAGGTTCTCTCTTCTGTCTTCCATTTTATGTTTGAGTTCATGTAATCCTGTTAAATAATTCTGAAAATAACACCTGCTTTAAATCGCTTTGTCATGTATCATAATTAGATGACAGGGCTGGGCCTTTGAAATATGTATAGTGCTTTCGCGAATTTTAAAATTCTCAATTTTCCAGTCAGACCTACTGTTATTATATAAATATATATATATATATATATATATATATATATATATATATATATATATATATATATATATAGTATACTGTTTGGTTTTCAAAATTGTTTAAATTTATGTTTACTATTCAACAATGCTTCAAGCAAACTACAATATTCTAATATATAGATATATATTCTGATAGTCAACCTATACTCCAACATCCCCCACAACCTAGGAATAGAAGCTATCCAATTCTGGCTGGATAATTACCACAATGAACTCCCACAACGCATCAAAAAAGAATTCGTGATAGAGGGACTCAAATTTATCTTGGAGAACAATTACTTCGTTTTCAATAACAAACCCTACAGGCAGAAATCTGGGACCGCTATGGGAACGAAAACAGCCCCTACTTATGCCAACCTAGTCATGGGATACCTGGAAATCACCCTCTACACTAAAGTCCTAAACAAATTTGGAAACACCCTCCACTTACACATTGAAATGAACTGGAAGCGATATCTAGATGACTGCTTCATCCTTTGGCACGAAAACATCGAAAAACTTAAAGAATTTCACACCCTTATAAATGGGCTCAACACAAATATTAACTTCACGATGGAATACAGCCATCAACAACTCCCCTTCCTCGACATCCTCATTAAGATCCATAACAAAAAAATAGAAACAGACATATACTACAAGCCCACAGACTCCAAGCAATACCTCGCCTTCAACTCTTGCCACCCTAGACACGTTAAAATTAATATTCCCTACAACTTAGCCAAGAGAATCTGTACTATAGTCTCCAATAAAAACATCTGCTACTTACGGCTACAAGAACTAAAGGACACACTCATAGGCAGGGACTACCCTGCATCACTAATTGACAATGGAAT
>OZ024742.1:247022324-247037324 GCA_964016885.1 Eledone cirrhosa
TAAAAAGTTGCTCAGTCTGTGTGTTTCACATTGTGGGCCCGCTACAATTGGTCTTAATTTAAGGTCTGTGGGGTATTGTGTGTTCACGCAGGCTGAGGTAGATTGTTTACAGGCATCGTTAATTATTTTACACTTGTGGATCTTCGGAAGTCCGTAAAGGGTGCTGGTTTTGTATTCAAAATGTCTTAAATAATCGCGTTCCTTTTTGGTTAAGTCTTCCTGGTATCGACAAATCAGTGTGTTTAATCTGGTCATCGTTTTTGATTGCTGGTAGTTTTTTACTCTTTCATAGCAATTAGTATTTTGTAAGAGAGAGAACATAGAATTTTTATATTTTTCAGCATCCATAATAACAACAGTACTTCCCTTGTCCGCTTCCTTAATTATAATGTCCGTATTGTTTTTTAGTCCCTGGATAATCTCCCATTCCCTTCGACTCGTGTTGGGTTTGGGTTTCGTTTGCGGTAGTTCATGGTATGGGAAAGTAGCTATGTGGTCACAAAATTTGTCCAGAACTTTGTTTCTACCTTTTGTTGGGTTGTAGCTGCTTTTATTCCGTACAATTGATTGGTCGTTATTCTCCTTGTCAAAAAATTCCTCTGTGAGACGTAATTTTCTACAGAAGTGTGAGATATCGCCATTTATCTCATTGGGATTAGAGTATTGTGGTGTTGGTGTGAATTTCAGTCCTTTGGAGAGAATTTTAACTTGTTGGGCTGAGAGGTTTGTATTTGAAAGGTTGATTATTTTCGGTTTTTCAAAATCGGTTTGTGCCACCGGGTGTCGTGGGTCCTGCAGCCTTGGTCTAAAAAATAACATTTCTGGAATGTTTTTTCAATGGTATTATTATATCTAATGGCACATCCCCTGTTGTTGTGTGGTCTTGTATAGAAGTTTCGGACGTATTGAGGTACCGTAAAGAAACGAAATAAATATATATATTTAAAAAAAAATAAGACTCCAGTTACATTTTCGATTTCATCTTTTTTCCTTATATATATATATATATATATATATATATATATATATATATATATATATATATATATATATATATATATATATATATATATATATATATATATATATATATATATTCAGGTTTGAGGTTCACCACTGGATAGAGCTGGCCAATTCCGTATGGTCTTTGATTTTCAGCCCCATGGATTTTTTCTATTACATTCACTTATTATATTTCGAATACCTGATGATATCACCGGATTCATACGGAACCCGGTCATTGAAATTATCATAGTATAATAAACCTTTCAAGGATTTACACAAATCCAGCCTCCTATAATTTCATTATAATAATTATAAGAATCTTGCTAAACAAATTCAGAAACGAAATATATATATATATATATATATATATTCAGGTTTGAGGTTCACCCCTCTTGCTTGCCTATATCTGACCAGTAGTAGTTGCCTTCCTCTTTTAGCTGACATTAACCCTGACTTCTCTTCTTCTTTCTTCCCCCTTCTTCTCCTTCCTTTCTTTCTTTCTTTTACCTTGTGTCATGGGATCGACGTTAACCTATGCTCCCATCCCTTTCTGTTTTCGTTCATCTGACCGGTAGTAGCATACTATAAAATTTAGCCACGTCACTCCAGGGCGACCGGCTGAGGTTGAAGGAACAGAATAGCGGGCGCCCTTTCAAGGATTTACACAAATCCAGCCTCCTGTCATTTCATTATAATATTATTATATATATATATATATATATATATATATATATATATATATATATATATTTATACTTTGGGAGGGCCATGTTGCCAATAAGAAACACACGTACCAGTTGCTTTCACTCCAATTTATTATAAATTTAAAAAAAATTTATAAATTTCCGGTTGGTTGGTTCGACAACCGGACGGTTGTTCAAATATTGTCAAAGTTCTTTCGTCACACATTATGTGACCTCTTCATTGACTGGGGATTCTTTTCTTTGTTTTGTGCCTCTCTTTTGTTTTGTCCTACGCCATCTTGTTTATATATATATATATATATATATATATATATATATATATATATATATATATATATATATATGTATATATATATATATATATATATATATATATATATATATATATATATATATATATATATATATATATATATATATATATATATATATATATATATATATATATGTATATATATATATTAAGTAAGTATGTTTTTGAAACAGTGAGCAGGTTTGAAATTAGATCTTTTTCTATTTATCTGAGGGTTCTAAAGCCCATTATCAGGCTAAAATTCCTTTAGTCAAAAATACGGTGAAACCTATTCTATTTTATAATATATATATATATAAATATATATATATAAGCAGAAGGATATTCAATTTGTTGGTAATTCAACAAATATGAATGTTTAGAACTGATTCAGAGCACTCGACAGATTTTCTGGAGTATCATATTCAATGATATTAAATAAATGGAACCTATTTATAAAACCATATTTATTCTATTATATATTTCAAGGGTACCATCATTTTGGTACGCTATCATCAGATGAAATACGAAAGGTGTTTTATAAATTTTGACATAACCAAGGAAAATATACCTTAACGGTTCAAGTTCTCCTTGGATAGTGGTACCCTTGAAATATATATAATAGAATAAATATGGTTTTATAAATATAGGTTCTATTTATTTAATATCATTGAATATATATATATTAAGGTGTTCTAGAATCCCACATTTTACACAAAAGTGTTTTTTTCTTAGCCCCCTATGCATTTTCCCATGCCATTATGTATATTATCAATTTATAATGTAATTTTCATCATTTCAGACTAATAGTTGTAAATTGGCAGAATAATGGCGGAAACTAGTGGGCCTAGTTGTAGCTACTCGCTTGGTTGTGGTGATCGAGAAATATGGCTCCTGGGGCAATATGTTACATTCTTTTCACCAAACAAAATACCAACAAAGGGGGATGTTCTAAGATATTTCTTCTACCTGAAAGATGGTCGTATGAAACACGAAAAGCATGTGAGCTTCAATGGTGCTATTGCGGATAGGCTTGTTATGGAAGTAGTTAGTCAGTGGGAAAAAGCTGGTATGGCGCCTCAACGAAAAGACAAAGTGAAACTGAAAATCATGAATACAGAAATTTACAAAAAACAAAGGTTCTAAGTCAAACAAAAAAAAGTAAGCACTATTTATTTCTCAATTGGATTCGTATTTCTACATTGCACGTACTGATGCTGAAAAGAAAATTTTGAAAGACCGTCTTCGTAATAATGAACAGAACATAGAAAATGCTACATTTCTCGAAGCCCTGCGTTGCCAGAAAAAAGTATCTCTGGGTGCTGAAGACATGGGTTACCAGAAAAAGGTATCTTCAAAGTTTATGCTTGATCAGGTTTCTATGGCTTGTCGAGAGTCAGAGAACCATAGAAAGTGTTTGTCAGGATCTGTAGCAGCACAACTTCCACGTAATGAACTGAGTGATTCAAGTTCAACCAATGATGAAACTGAGGATGAACAGGATCCTGAATTTCAGGCCTCAAACCCACCCAGAGACAGCTCAAAGTCAGACAAGAAACGAAAAATCCAGCTGGAATTCCCAAAGAATCCATTTCAAAGTCCAAAAATTTCTCTAATGGCTGGTCGTTTAAACCTGACACTGGGCCAGAGAACAGCATTTATGGCATCGATTATTTCTGAGGGTGGGACTGACATAGACGCCACAACTCTCTCCAAGAATAGTAGTAGACGTGCAGCTAAGAAGATCAGAATTATGGGGGCTGAACACATAAAAGAACAATTTGCTGTACCAGACTTTGTTACCTTGCATTGGGATGGAAAAATAATTCCTGGTGACCACGAGAGGCTAGGTGTGCTAGTTGATGGAACTCCGGACTTCAGAGAAGGTAAACTCCTCGGTGTTCCCATAATTCCTGATGGCACTGGAACCACCCAAGCCAAGGCAATATTTGATCTTGTTAAAGATTGAAATGTTGATGGGTCTGTAGTGGGCTTGGTCTTAGACACAACTGCTTTGAATTCTGGATGGAAAAATGGTGCCTGCGTGAAACTAGAAGAGATGCTCAACAAAAAGGTGTTTTATTTTGCTTGTCGGCACCATGTCATGGAGTGTATCTTGTGTGCAGTGTGGCAACAACTATTCGGAGCAATGTCCAGTCCAGACACCCCAGAGTTCAAGGAGTTAAAAAAAGATTGGGTGTCACTCACGGACAAGACCAACTTTAAAACATTGAACATTGTCAACCGGAGATTCAAGCGTCTGTGTTCTGAGAACATCAAGTTCCTCCAAGATTTGCTGATATCCGACGATGGGAAAATGAGTTCTCTTCCACGGGACGACTACCAAGAATGTGCCGAGTTGGTGTTGATCTTGCTTGGTGTCACCTCTCCTCGTGGAATTCATTGGATGCTGCCTGGTGCACATCATAACGCTTGGTGGATGTCCACAATCATCTATAGTGCAAAGATGTATGCATTTGGTGAGCGACTCAATTACGATCAAGCTAAAATGGAAAAGTTGCGCCGGATCTGTATGTTCAATACTCTGTTCTACGTGCGATACTGGCTGACAACAGTCAAGTGTGCTGATGCACCATCCAATGACCTTCAATTCTACCCGAGTTGACACAGTAAAGTAAGGTTGACAGAGATCTCACGCAGGCAGCCACTACTGCTCTGAGCAGGCATCTTTGGTACCTGACGGAGGAAGCCATTCCACTAACGCTGTTTTCAAGTCGTGTCCAAGAATCCGAGAAGAAACAAATAGCCCAACCTCTTGTCAAAACGAAAACGTCTGGGCTTCTCGACCGTGGTGCTCCAGTATTTCCCGAGTTGAAGTCGTCCATGAAGCTGCCTCATCTATTTGGGAAGAAATCAAGGCTTCTGTTCGATCTCCTTGGTCTCGACGATACTTGGCTTGAGCTGTCACCTGCAACTTGGTCATCACAAACATCATATCAAAGTACCTGTGCTGTTGTTCACAATATCAAGGTAGTCAACGATCTCGCGGAGAGAGCAGTCAAGTTGATAACAGATTTTGTTGCCATCACCAAGAATGAGGAGGAGAAGCTGTGTGTTCTTCAAGTAGTCGAAGCTCATCGTCGCGAGGTCCCGGATTTCAAAAAAGAAACTCTGAAAAAAATATAACTGGAGTTAACTTAACTGAACTTGTTTCTTCCTTGTACGCCTTTATATTCAAAGCTGGTTTACTAAGTATAATGGATTAATAAAATAAACAATTATTGTATGGTCATATTTGGTTTCACATATTCATGATTTCATGTAACATAATCACACTTTCTACTATAATCACCATGATATAGGCAAGACTCAAAATAATTTATTTTATACAAAATATGTTTTATTTTACCAATTGGTGCTTTTCTAATGGGAGAATAAACAGGGAGCTTTAGTAATGTAACCTTGCTTTTTATGGCACACTCTAATATATATATATATATATATACACACATTCACACCGATCTCAATGTACATACATATATAAATATATATATATAAATATATATATATATGTATATATATAGTGGTAGAACACTGGAAGGTAATATCCGTAGTGGTAGAGCAGTCAGTCCATGGGACGAGTTAGGTAGAAGTGGTTACATAACAGTTAGTTCACCATATCGAGAACAATTGTTTCACCTTAGCGGATCTTCAGCTCGATTACGAGCTGAAGATCCGCTACGGCGAAAAAATTGTTCTCGGCGTGGTGAACTAACAGTTGTGTAACAAGTTCTATATATATATACATATATATATATATATATATATATATATATTTATATATGTATGTACATTGAGATCGGTGTGGATGTTGGATCTTCAAAATACCTGAAGATCCGTCTCTTTGTTGCTGTAGTGGAGTATGTGCTGCTGTACGGGTCTGAGACTTGGACACTGACCACGAAACCCACACAGATGGCGGATGGGTGCTACACGCAAATGCTGACGATGGCTCTGTACATTAATCAGTATACACTGAGGATGAAGAACTCAGAGCTGTACGGGAGCCTCCCAAACGTCAGCTAAAAAGTGACACATAATAAATCAATAAAAATAAAATATATATTTTTATTGATTTACTAGCAGCAGCACCCAATATAATATCTGCTTTGATGAAAAGGTGTTGATCTTAACGACTGCTTCTCGATGACTCATCTATGGCCACACACAGGCCATGCGCGGGAGGGTGGTGATGACCTATATTACTGCGAAACGCGGGTAACTGACGAAGGGGCATGCTGGAGGAGGGAGGTAATGACCTATAACACTAAGCCAAATTTCCTTACGCTACCTGATTGGAAACCGATGAATTCTCAAATACACAACTAAAAGCTCAGACGACGTCAGTGGCCATCGTTTTGACTTTGATCATCTATAAGATGTGCAATCGTAGTATAAAAGTTGACCAAATAAATTGATTTATGTGTGAGCTGTAGCCGAAGTTTCGAATTTGAACGAAATCAGTTGAAAAATGTGGGAGCTCGAGCCGAAAAGGATGAAATTTGAGCGAAAAGGTGATATTTTCGAATATTTAAGCAGCTGCCACGCCGTTCCTGAACAAAAAGTCCAAAATGTAAAGCCATTTTAAGACGTGAAATAATCAGGTCTAGTGTAGTGTAAACATTTGAACAAAGTAGGTTGATTAATGTGGGAGCTAGAGCCGAAAAAGTGGAAATTTGAATCTAAAAGTGGTATTTTTGAATATTTCATTTAATTTCTTGTTATAGATCGAAATTCCTTGTGTTTTTAAATAAGATTGGTATTTCTCACTAACAATTTACCCTAAAATTTTATTCTCCTTCGATTTTAACATTAGCATTATTCTTTAATAAATGTTTCTACTTTTTGGCACAAGGCTAACAATTACCCAGTGCTTTACTGGTACTTTATTTTATCGACCCCGTAAGGATGAAAGGCAAAGTTAACCTCGGCGGGATTTGAACTCAGAATGGCAAGGGTCGTAACTCTATGCGTCAAAGCATGGCGTCCAACCCTCTACCGATACTGCCAATCCATTCTTTAATAACATCAAATTTTCGTGTACCTTTCACCGGCTTGACCTCTTTTCATCCCCAAAGTAATCTTTTCATTCAAAATACTCTTTCCATTCAAAACTGAAGTCTGCATTCCTCTACCCCTAAATTAAATTTCTACTACTACTATTCTATCAACTTGACCACTTACTACCTTTCTATTAGTCAATTCAAAACCTGTTTCCAAACAGACCTATTATATTAAATCTTTGTTGGTTTTTTTCAATAAACAAATATCATTATTTCTGAATCATGCCAAGGTTGACTTTGCCTTTCATCCTTACGGGGTCGATGAAATGAAGTACCAGTAATTGCTGGCCTTGTGCCTAAAGTAGAAACAATTATTTCTGAAGACAGCATATATATGTATAGGTACAAATATAAATTAGCGAGAATCGTATTTCGGCTATTGGAAATTAGCGAAAAACAACTTCCGAGATGTGTGGCAAGCGCTCAATAGATTCTAACGAACCAGAGCTACAACATACGTTAAAAGGCCAAACACACTGAGACGATGTATATTTCCTCTGATAGTTTGTGAAATTTTTACATAGATCTATATGATATACATACCAACACACACATATATATGCTAGAAACGATCGTAAAATGATGAATTTTTTAATATAAGGAACTGTTTCTTTGTTTTTATTCATTGTTTTTATTAATTTATATATATATATATATATATATATATATATATATATATATATATATATATATATATGTATGTGTGTGTGTGTGTGTGTGTGTGATAACGCCTGTGTTCCCCATTTGGTGGCTGGCGCGGTCCATAGCTGGTTGACGGTGGTTTCTGAGTGTTTTATTTACACTCCACCCAGCCCCCATATGTATATGAATATATCTTTGTTTTCTTTTCACTCACTGTGTTTGCTTTGTTTTAATTGTTCAAAAAGAAATATATATATATATATATATATATATATATATATATATATATATATATATATATATATATATATATATATATATGCAAAAGTTCTATTTAAATTGTTGGGATACAACAAGCAAATATTTTTATAACTGATATAAAGCACTCAACAAGTATTTGGAGTAAATATACGATATTAACAAATGGAAACTATACTTATAAAACCATATCTATTTTATTATACATATTTCAAGGATACCATGTTAAATTATGGTAGGCTTTCATCAGACAAAATACAATATATACCAGTTTTATAAATAAATATTGACATACCCTTTCAAAATGCAACCGTTACTTTTGGAAGACACCAGGATAGACTATAAATAATTACGTAATATTATTATCATATACTCATAGTAACAAAATAATTGTGTTGAAACTTAATATGATGCTTATATGAACGATCACATCTATAATGATAATTTCTTAAATATACTAATAGTAAAATAATTTAGTTATCTATTGTTACATTTTCATAGAACTATAATATTAACAATCGTATTGCATTATCAAATTTTTATCACTACAAACTTTCATATTGGAATTACCTTAAGCCACTTATTATTACTTCGCTTTCGTACTTTTACAGCTGTAGATATTGCGCTGTATCTTATATCTAATATCAATATCTCGTGGTAATTTGCATGAAGTGTAAAATAGGTTTATTAATAACTTTAATATGAAATGTATTATACAGGGCTGCGGAGTCGGCCAAAAATTGACTGGCTCCAACTCAGGATCCGATACTCCATTATTTCCTAAATTTCAGCTCCGCAGCTCTGTTATTATATTAATTAATTTATTTTATAGTTGTAAATCATATTTTTATATGTTACACTCTAAGAATTAACTAAATGAAATAGCGTAAAAATAAAGGCTTCGTTGGTTTAAGCTATTTTTATAAAGGATGCCACAGAATGTACGATATATAATGATTACAATATTTTTTAGCAACAACTCTAGTCCCACACTTTTGAAGGTTTATTATAACATTCTGTGGCACTTTTGAGCTTGCGCATTTTTCATGTCTAGTATATATATATATATATATATATATATACGGGATAACAAATTATTGTTATAGGTAGTCCACTTAGATGTAGTCCAGTTAGGGTACTCCGAGTAGTGGATAGTATTAACGCTTGGCTAAGTTTGACTCAACAAGACGTTTCCATAGTGATGCTGCGAGTACGCGGTGATTTCTATGTAGTTTACACTTGGAGTAATAATAAATCAAGAAAGAAGAGTTTCATGGTTTGCTATACAATAAGGGCTTTATTCACATTGCTGATATTTGTTTCTCTGAACTGATTATCTCTACACTATATATAATACACCCCGATGACAGCTTTCACATGTAAATTTTATACATCTGCTTCGTATCAGCTCGTTTTACATGCTAAAGTCATCAGTATACTCTATGGCTGACTTAGATTGATGTTGTGATTATTTTAACTATTTATGGTCTAGCTAATTTATTTTAGTATTGCTAATATTGTTAGTATTGTTATTATTGGTCTGATTTAATACCACTACTATATATAGAAGCCATGCCTGTGTATTCCCTTCATTCTCGCATGCTCTGATGAATTGACTGGTTATAACAAAGTATTGGTGATTGGTTGACGCAAAAACAGGCGGGTAGCGATCTCTAGACCTACCAGTTCAGAGAAACAATTGTCAGCAATGTGAATAAAGCCTTTATTGTATAGCAAACCATGTCACCCTTCTTTCTTGATTTATATATATATAATGTATAATAAACAATGCAATATAATTACCTCATTACCAGAGGTTTCCCGAATAAAACGAATACAAAAAACGTCCTCAACGAATGAGGACATTTTTTGTATTCGTCTTATTCGGGAAACCTCTGGTATTGAGGTAATTATATTGTATTGTTTATTATACATTAAATTTAGCTCTGGTACTTACATAGAACACTCTTCACTCCTATGACTTTTTCAATTTTCAACGGAAACTTCAATACTTATATATATATATATATATATATATATATATATATATATATATATATATATATATATATGTATATATATATAACAAATTTAAGATGGGATTCTACAGGACTAGAACTGTTTCATATGAGGGAAATCAACAGGAATGCCTAATGATTTCGTTCGAATGAAACATTTATAGTCCTGTATTAAATGTGTTGTATACACTCTATCAACGTATTGAGTACCTTACTGTGTGGTTACCCCCGATTGAACCTGAGACTCAAATATATATATATGTAGATGTGTATGTGTGTGCGTGTGTGGATTGGCATTATATAGAGAGCATTGGAGAACATGTTTTGTGGCATACAGATACATCCCTTTACATTTTGAGTTCAAATCATCCCGAAACTTTGCACTAAGCTCTGTTAGAAAACAAAAGTCGTTTGAAATTGTATAGTTTCAGTTTGCTCTCCTTCACTAATATATTTATTTCGAAGAACTACATTTAATCTGATATGTTTGTATTGCGGATGACACACGATCCATAATATTTTCTTTCTCGATAGAATAACATAGGTTATACGTATGTATTTTAAAGATGTCAGATTTTAAGGAGGTGATATTTAAAGACAGTATTATAACCTACAGTATTATAATAGGTTTTCATTGTTATTGGATAGCACCTTTGGTTTTATACTACACCAGATAATATGTAGTGTGTGATCTTTGAACGTATCTCTCTTATTCCATCTCTCTCTCCCTTTGTCTCTCTTTCTCTGTGTTTCTCTCTCTCTCACACACACAGACACCCCCACCACACACACACATATACACATATGTATATATATAAATATACATATATATATATATATATATGAGTATGTACGTGTGTGTGATTGTATAAGTCTCTCTGTCTCTCTCTCTCTCTCCCTCTCTCTCTCTCTCCCTCTCTATCTATCTATCTATATATCTATATATATATATATATATATATATATATATATATATATAAAATAATAATAATATATATATATATGCGCGCGCGCGCATGTGTGTGTGTATGTGTGTGTTTGTAAGACACACCACCTAGTGGTCACTACTGGTTGTGATGTATGCTCTTTCTTAATAGAGATGACTGATGAGGGGGCAAACGTATAACTGCGGACATCCATTCATTTGAAAATGATCATGGTGAGGTGTGTGTATGTGTGTATGTGCACGCGTGTGTGTGCATATGTGTGTGCGCGCTTGTGTGTGTGTCTATGTGTGTGTCTGTCTGTGTGGGTTTGTGTGGGATAGGGTGGATGTGCGAGAGAAGGAAATATCTGACTGCGTTAGTGGCAGGAAGAACCGAAGAGCAATCGTTATAGTATGGGGATTTAATAATCCTCACAACAGCAACTAAGAATATATAATACCTTTAAGCGTGCTGCTGTCTTCACTGAGGTCAAACGTTTCAGTTATCATAATTAACTTAATGTTTCTCTCTCTTCACACAAATACATACAGAAGACTATGTATACACATAACTAACTATACACAAAGAAGCATATAAACTATATACGAAGAAGCATACACATGGAAACACACACATACATATATATAGAGAAATACACACAGAAACACACACATACATATATATAAAAATACACACGTAAACACACACATACATATACATATATAGAAATTCACACGGAAATACATACATATATATATAGAAATACACACGTAAACACACACATACATATATATATATAAATACACAATGAAACACATACATACACATATATATATAGAGAAATACACACAGAAACACACACATACATATATATAGAGAAATACACACAGAAACACACACATACATATATATAGAAATACACACATACACATATATATAGAGAAATACACACAGAAACACACACATACACATATATAGAAATACACACAGAAACACACACATACATATATATCGAAATACACACAGAAACACACACATACATATATATAGAAATACACACAGAAACACACACATACATATATATAGCAATACACAAGGAAACACACACATACACATATATATAGCAATTCACACGGAAACACACACATACATATATATATAGAAATACACACACACATACTCACAAATATACGCAAAGAAATGCACGAATACACTCAGAAACACACACACATAACATACATACAGAAATACAGAAACATACTAGAAGTATAACTGTATATATATATGCACACTTACGTAGCAATAAGCGTTTATGTTATTACTTCAAGTGAAGCTTGAACCTATTTCATGATTTAACAAGAGATGAGGCTATAATATATCATGGATCTATCCTTAATCCTTTTCTGATATCCACACAAATGATAATTTATCAGATTATATTCTTCATTAGACAACTTAATTATAAAAGAGGGCTGTTTAAGCTACTCTGTTTAAATGAAGTTTCCGACCATCTCTTACTATATTTATCGCTTCTATATAATAACGGTATTCATTATTACAGTGAATGCCTGAATATATCTGCGTATTTCTTAGATTTCGATGTGAAAATACGATAAAAGTAGAGTTTAATGCTGTTAAAATGTGAAGATCTCGTTAGCCGTTAATTTACTTTGCACTAAATACGTTGGTTTTAACTTATCCACCTAAATATCTATATATCCTTTCTCATTTTCTCAATTTTCAAGATAGCTTATTAGCAACAACACGTAATTCTCTTCTATCTACCCCTTTCTCTGTTTATTTGATTCATCTTAATTTCAATATGGGTATCTATGTATTTATCTCTCCGTGTGTCTGTCTCTCTACATATATCTAACTATCTATCTATTATATACAGAAACATTTGGTAATGGAGTAGTTATATATTGTGTTGTTCACTTTCTAATTAAATAGCTCTGTATTATACATAGAGCACTCTTCTTTCCTTTTTCTTTTTCTTCGAAAATACTTAGCATATATATATATATATATGTATATATATATATATATATATATATATATATATATATATATATATATATATATATATATATATATATATATATATATATATATACACTAAGAGTGAGAAATGAAGTTTCGTTTCATTCTATTCCATTTATATATATGTATATATATATATATATAAATATATATATAAGAAGGTAGTACAGCATAATCGAAGCTCTGGTTGCGGGAAAGCTAACGAATGCTGTCGGGAAGTGCAGCCAAAAGCACTCAATAAGGAATTTACCTTAGAGTTATAACATTACGTTTAGACAGCTATGCAAATTTGAAGCCAGCGACCGAAAAGCGAGCCACCAGGACATATATATAAATATACAGAATGAGATACAAGAAACAATCAATATTCATATATAAAAATAAACAAAGAGTGTCAAACCTTATATCGGGAAGTTCATATCCGTTGCTCCAAGAGTAAATATATAAATACATTATCGGAGAAAGCTAATATATATTATAATTTTGACTAACCAATGTTATGTATTTAACGCCACAGAAATATGTATTACGGCAGATTTTAAATGAAATATATTATGAATATCTATATCTGGTCTTTACAATTATCATTATATATCACGTTTATCGGGGATTGGCAGTATCGGTAGAGGGTCTGACGCTATGCTTTGCAGCAAAGAGTTACGCCCCTTTATGGTTTGAGTTCAAATCCCGCCGAGGTTAACTTTGCCTTTCATCCTTACGGGGGTCGATAAAATAAAGTACCAGTAATACACTGGGATGACTGCTGGCCTTGTGCCAAAAGTAGAAACAATTATATATCACGTTTATCACACAGTTACATCTGTTTAACTGTTTATTTATTACATATTCAATATGTTAAGATTAACCATACTGATATTGATTATATGTTACAACAAAATAGTAGCGAAGTAGACATTCTGACATAATGCAGAACTGATAGGAATAAAATTCGACAGATTGTTTGATACTAGTTAAAGGAAGTTCCTATAGAAGCATACGACAATAGATGTCTGTGGGTTGCAGGAAAAATCAATGGGGAAACCTTATAAAACACCCGAGTATATATATATATATATATATAAATACATTATCGGAGAAAGCTAATAGCGATACTCCGGCCAAATCCCAACTCACTCAACAAACATTAGGAAATAAGTGAGTATATTCCTAATTAAACGTTCGGCGTGCTAACTAATTGTATTGTGTGGAAAATTGGCTGTATTATTTCATATGAGATATATCAAATATATCTCTTCCCAGACGGACGTCTCATTTCATTATAAGATTCCTACAAGTTGGGTGAAATTATACCAATTTATGTAGAAGCTTGTATAAGATCAACAGATACTTATTCAGGTGGGCTCTTATAATGTTATTGGGTGCCCAATAACATTAATATTGATAATCAAATCAACATCAATATTTAGCGATAATCACCATCAGTGCTTGAGGTAGCTGTTAGGTTGCTAGCCCAGCAGTGCTAAAGAAATTCTCATAGTGTCTCAAAAAAAGAGGAAGGAGAATTACTGCCAAAAAACAATACATGCGCAGGACAATGAATTCTAAAAGGAATTCAAGCCACGTGCTAGAACTCAATTGGAATTTGAAAAAATATCCATGTGTGTATATCGTTTGATGACACACACAGATATTTTCTCGGGCAAAATAACAGAATGAGATACAAGAAACAATCAATATTCATATATAAAAATAAACAAAGAGTGTCAAACCTTATATCGGGAAGTTCATATCCGTTGCTCCAAGAGTAAATATATAAATACATTATCGGAGAAAGCTAATAGCGATACTCCGGCCAAATCCCAACTCACTCAACAATATATATATATATATATATATATATATATAGGAACGAGTAGGACCCCGACGGCTGAGCTCAAGCCGTTTCGACGGCTAATTCTGAGTCCAGAATTAGCCGTCGAAACGGCTTGAGCTCAGCCGTCGGGGTCCTACTCGTTCCTATTGCCCACTCTACTACCCTAAGTATTGAGTACTTTGGTGCGTTATCGT
>OZ024742.1:247047324-247072324 GCA_964016885.1 Eledone cirrhosa
AATGGTTTCGATTTAGCGCAATTTATCCAAACACAAATACTCAGTCCTTCCTATAGAAATATCAGGGCGATAAGAAGCTGTCCTTCAATCACATACTCTTACAGAACTTTTCACACCAGGTCCCTTGGAACGCCACTGTATACACACCTTTGTTATACTCACGTAGAGTCCTTTCGCAGAGTGAATATTTGGTCGGCTATGCTATGCAGATGGCAAAAACCACACTGTTCTTTAATTAACTTTGACTCGACAATATCCCTACATCTCTTTGATAGATATCTAAAATAGACTTTATCTCTTCTGTCTTCCTTTTTTAAAATTGGGATTAGCACAGCTTATTGCAATTGTCTAGGGGCCTTTCCAGAGATCCAGGCGACTCGACACACACACCAGTCTGGGCATGTCATCTCTACTTAAAGCTTTTAATAGCGGGCCGAATTGTAACCTTCACAGAGGCCTTGCCATATTTCAACGCTTTAATTGCTCTTGTGACCTCAGCCCCTCAGAGGTTAGTCTTAATTCATAGATCTATTTCATGTACATCAGATATTGTGACCGGATTTAATAGACCAGCAAAGTATTCCGACAGCCCATCCGCCGACATCGTATTAAGTTCATTGCCACGGAACGTCGTCACGAACCAAAGTATCGTGTTCCTTCTTTGCTTAAACTTTAATCAGTTCTTATAATAAATATTTGCTCTACGGGTTTATATATATATATATATAAATATATATATATATATAAATATATATATATAAACCCGTAGAGCAAATATTTATTATTTATAGAGGTGAGTGAGGTTAGCTGGACATGCTCACCGACACCAAGAGTTGACATTGCACTTAGTGTTCCTGTGGGAGCCCCTACATGGACACACTGGAAGAGGAAGACCAAGGTTAACGTATGTTGATGCCCTAAGGACAGACACTGGTCTGTTTGAGACGCAGGATATGGCAGCGATAATGAGGGACAGAGACCGCTGGAGAGAACTCGTCAATGGATCTCGGGAATTTTACCCGCCCTAGAATATATATATATAATCCTTATCGAACCCTCTTCGGATTTTAGTCTTCACATTTATTATTACTATTAATATATATACATATATATATTTTTTTACAAATAAACACGCCTACCTCTATACACTCACACACATACATATATATATGTTTTAAATATATATATATACATATATATATTATCAAGAAAACGAAAAATCAGTGATGCATCTGGACTAAGTTTATTTCGTGTTACAAATGTTTCGCCGGCATGTAGCTTGAGTCATGGTCCTTGTATGGATCTGGCTGATTCTACTTCTGCGGGTTCTTTCAGACACAGCTGTTATGTCCGGAGAACCCGCAGAAGTAGAATCAGCCAGATCCATACAAGGACCATGACTCAAGCTACATGCCGGCGAAACATTTGTAACACGAAATAAACTTATTCCAGATGCATCACTGATTTTTCGTTTTCTTGATAATATCTAAACTCTACTCTGATGAATATCGAGTGCTAATTTTGGCATCCCGACTACGGAAGCACCATAACTACCACTATACACTAATATATATATATATATATATATATATATATATATAAGAGAGTATTGAAGTTTGTTTGAAGCATTGTGGAATAATAAGGTAAATTTCTTTAAGTCGTTTGGAAGCCTCGACAATGCAGATGGGTAAATCTCCGGGTAACAAGATCCGGTAGTGGAAAGAGAGATGTAAGTGGGTGTACGTTAAGATACGTGGCGTGTATAAGACTGTAACGTGTAGAGGAATGAAGCAAAGAGCGTAAAGGATAAAAATAAAAATAACAACACGAGAAAGAGTTACCTTGGGAGAGATTTAATTGTCCCTATATATTTCGGATTCACATCCATCAACTGGGGTATTTTCCGGGGGGTGGGGGGTTGTCTGTATGAAAGGTGCGAAACGTGTCCTCTGCTGTTCGTTGTTTTGAATATCTGAGGTATTCAGCAGAGCGCGCGTGCGTGTGAAATGGGGTCGGTCAGGCAGAGGTCAGCGGCCGAAGTAGTTCTTTCAATTGTGGGAGTGCGGTGGCGCTAGCTGTCAGTCCACTCTCTGCCTGTTTGGTGAATCTTACTGTGTGTGTGTTGTTGTCTCGCTTGTGTGTGTATGAGCGTGTGTTGTTGCCTTGTTCCTCTGTATTGGCAGTGTAGTATGTTCGTATGGTGGAATGCTACTGTGTGCGTGTGTGCGTGTGTTGCTGCATCGTTTGTTAACTTAAACCAACCACCTCATTTCGCTTCTCTCGGATCGGTTATTTAATTGTAGCCCTAGGCGTTTGATCCAAAGTGTTTCCTTGATACGTAACGTGCCGACGTTTCTTTCTGTCGCTAGAATTGTGACTATGGGCCTTCCGTCTTTGATTCCGCATTTGGCTGTTTCCGGAAAGACTAGGCCCTGGTTTTAGTGTGTTCCTTGATCCGGATGTGCAACGGCCGGATTGTGCTACCTATATAGTATTGGTTGCACTTGTTACATTCTATCTTATACACGACGTATGTGCGTAGGCAACAGTTCGCATGGCGTATCGGGCAGTCTCTGAGGGACCACGCCTCAGTGGTTTCCCGGGTTTCCTGGAGAGGCATCTTCGCAGGGAGGGGCCCGAGTGAGCCAGGTGGATGTCGAGGCCCTCCCTCCGTATAGCTTTGCGGATAGCGTTGGTGGTATTCTCGCCCAGGTGTGGCATTTTAAGGAAGCACTTGCCTTGGGTGCCTCTCTGTCTCTTGTGTCTGGTGTCTCCTACTCTGTCTGTGAGCGAGGTAGGGTACCCGTTCGTCTCCAGCACCTCGAGGAATCGCTTGGTATGAGTGACACCACTTGCGGGATCGCTGCATCTGTTTCTGATTCGCGCGATCTCGTTCGTGATGTATCCTCTTTTGGCACTGTTAGGGAGGGCGGACTTGTAGTGGACGAACAGGTCCCTGTAGGCTGCCTTTCGGTAGAAGGTACAGTGGATCCCTCCCTGTTCCGTGATGTTGATTCGGAAGTCGAGGAGGGCAAGTGACCCGTCGTCGTTGGGGTGTTCAACACTGAAGTCAATGTTCTCGTCCGTGTTGTTGAACGTCTCATAGATTCTGTTCGCCATGTCTTGGGAAGATGTGAGGATGAGGATATCGTCCACGTACCTTGAGAAAAAGGCGACGGCGTTGGGGTGGCAGGCGTTGAGTGCCTTGCGCTCGAGGCTGTCCATGTAAGAGATCGCTAGCACACCCGACAGGCTTGATCCCATGGGCAGTCCCGAGGGATGTTGGTATGTTTGGTCAAGGAATCCGAAGTAGGTGTTGTCGACGACGATGGATAGGAGTTGGTGAATGTCAGTGGTGGTGAGCCCGAAGCAGTGTAGGTCGGTGGGTTGGACGCGTTCCATCAGTATACTGACGGCCATCAGTATACTGAAGGCATATCTGTTATTCTTTCTGGTGTCGGGATCCATTTGATGCAAGCGCTTCAACACCTCCTCGGAACTGTTAACGTGTCCCGGCAAGGTGTCTAAGATGGGTTTGAGTATTCTGGCTAGGAGCCATGAAATTTTGTAGAGTGGTCCTTCCACTCTCGATACAATGGGCCTGATCTTCAGGTCGGGTCCCTGTTTCTGTGTTTTCACGAGGTGGTAGAAGGCGTGTAGTCTGCTGTTCCTCGTGAGGAGGTTGTATCTCAGCTTTTTCGGGAATTTCCGCCGGTCGCAGATGTAGGTCCAGGCGGCGTTGATGTGCTCTTCTATCTGCGCGAGAGTGATTCCCGTGACCTTGGTGTAGAAGTTGTCATCGTGAAGGTGTTGGAGGGCCAGGGTGTTGTAGGCCTCTCTGCTGATGACGCAGAATTATTTTCCCTTGTCGGAGGGGAGGTAGATGAGGGTCTTCGATTGTAGGTTGGAGAGACTGGTGAGTTGAGATTTGGTGAGGTTGTGTGTTGTGCGTGTGTGTGTGTTTGTGAAGTATATCCGAGATGGAGTGTTTTAGCCTGATGAGTTTCGTGTCGAGTTCGTGGTTGGTGGGTGGGGGGTGGAGTGGGTTGTCGGGGTGGTAAGTGGGGAACTTGGGTGGGTTGCTTGGGCGCTGTTATTTTCTGTGGCGCTGTTGATGGCGGTCACCTATTTAATTTGGTAAGCGGCTCGACAAAAGTTGGCCTCGATGTTGATTTTGAGTCTGTCGTTGAGTCGTTGTGAGACGATGAACTTCGGTCCGAGGTGTCGGAGTTTCAGCTCGTCGCTCGTGAGAGTGCCGGTTAGGTCGGTGACGAGGTGCGTCGCATCGTTGAGGTGTGGCTCGGTGTTGTTGGATGCGGCGGTGGCGGTTGTTAAGTTGTTGTTTTCCACGTGGTTCTGGTCCGTCTGTTCGTTAGTGTCGATGTTCTCGTTGTGGAGTTTAGACAAGATCCACTCATATTTCCGCTTGAGCCGTTTTTTCTCGTATTGGACTCTACACAATTTCATGGCTCCTAGCCAGAATACTCAAACCCATCTTAGACACCTTGCCGGGACACGTTAACAGCTCCGAGGAGGTGTTGAAGCGCCTGCATCAAATGGATCCCGACACCAGAAAGAATAACAGATATGCCTTCAGCCTTGATGTAGTCGCTCTCTACACCTCGGTCCCGACACTCCCGGCCGTCAGTATACTGATGGAACGCGTCCAACCCACCGACCTACACTGCTTCGGGCTCACCGCCACTGACATCCACCAACTCCTATCCATCGTCGTCGACAACACCTACTTCGGATTCCTTGACCAAACATACCAACATCCCTCGGGACTGCCCATGGGATCAAGCCTGTCGGGTGTGCTAGCGATCTCTTACATGGACAGCCTCGAGCGCAAGGCACTCAACGCCTGCCACCCCAACGCCGTCGCCTTTTTCTCAAGGTACGTGGACGATATCCTCATCCTCACATCTTCCCAAGACATGGCGAACAGAATCTATGAGACGTTCAACAACACGGACGAGAACATTGACTTCAGTGTTGAACACCCCAACGACGACGGGTCACTTGCCCTCCTCGACTTCCGAATCAACATCACGGAACAGGGAGGGATCCACTGTACCTTCTACCGAAAGGCAGCCTACAGGGACCTGTTCGTCCACTACAAGTCCGCCCTCCCTAACAGTGCCAAAAGAGGATACATCACGAACGAGATCGCGCGAATCAGAAACAGATGCAGCGATCCCGCAAGTGGTGTCACTCATACCAAGCGATTCCTCGAGGTGCTGGAGACGAACGGGTACCCTACCTCGCTCACAGACAGAGTAGGAGACACCAGACACAAGAGACAGAGAGGCACCCAAGGCAAGTGCTTCCTTAAAATGCCACACCTGGGCGAGAATACCACCAACGCTATCCGCAAAGCTATACGGAGGGAGGGCCTCGACATCCACCTGGCTCACTCGGGCCCCTCCCTGCGAAGATGCCTCTCCAGGAAACCCGGGAAACCACTGAGGCGTGGTCCCTCAGAGACTGCCCGATACGCCATGCGAACTGTTGCCTACGCACATACGTCGTGTATAAGATAGAATGTAACAAGTGCAACCAATACTATATAGGTAGCACAATCCGGCCGTTGCACATCCGGATCAAGGAACACACTAAAACCAGGGCCTAGTCTTTCCGGAAACAGCCAAATGCGGAATCAAAGACGGAAGGCCCATAGTCACAATTCTAGCGACAGAAAGAAACGTCGGCACGTTACGTATCAAGGAAACACTTTGGATCAAACGCCTAGGGCTACAATTAAATAACCGATCCGAGAGAAGCGAAATGAGGTGGTTGGTTTAAGTTAACAAACGATGCAGCAACACACGCACACACACACACAAGCGAGACAGCAACACACGCACACAGTAGCATTCCACCATACGAACATACTACACTGCCAATACAGAAGAACAAGGCAACAACACACGCTCATACACACACAAGCGAGACAACAACACACACTCAGTAAGATTCACCAAACAGGCAGAGAGTGGACTGACAGCTAGCGCCACCGCACTCCCACAATTGAAAGAACTACTTCGGCCGCTGACCTCTGCCTGACCGACCCCATTTCACGCGCACGCGCGCTCTGCTGAATACCTCAGATATTCAAAACAACGAACAGCAGAGGACACGTTTTGCACCTTTCATACAGACAACCCCCCACCCCCCGGAAAATACCCCAGTTGATGGATGTGAATCCGAAATATATAGGGACAATTAAATCTCTCCCAAGGTAACTCTTTCTCGTGTTGTTATTTTTATTTTTATCCTTTACGCTCTTTGCTTCATTCCTCTACACGTTACAGTCTTATACACGCCACGTATCTTAACGTACACCCACTTACATCTCTCTCTCCACTACCGGATCTTGTTACCCGGAGATTTACCCATCTGCATTGTCGAGGCTTCCAAACGACTTAAAGAAATTTACCATATATATATATATATATATAAATAAGAGGTATAAGTCAACATTTCTTAGTTTACTTCTCTTACAGGGAGCAATATATATATATATATATATATATATATATATATATATATATATATATATATATATATATATATCAATTGCTCCTGGTATCGCCGATCGGCATGTGTTATTACAGGTAGGAAATTAACTTCAGTTTATCCAGTATACCAATTTAGATACATTAAATTTGTGGCTGAACATCGATCACGTCGCCTTAATTCAGTGATCTATGACGAATGCATTACATTCAGCATTAAGCCAGCACCTTGGGAAAAGCTACTGATTAATATAGAGAATCTGAAGTATATGGAAAGGTAAAGAGAAACAATGAGGGCACGAGTTATATAAGGTTTTTATTTCGGTGTGCTTTAGTACGGAACCACTTGTAAAGGCGCGTGCCTTACTTCGTGGAGTGTTTTCTCATTGTGAGTTCAATTATCGGACCAAGCGGCATGTTATGTCCTTGAGTAAACATTTCATTCAATATTATTCCAGTCCATTTAACTGGAAACATATCTCGATGATACAGGTCCTTATCTGTATTGCCACTCCCCTTCCGCTCGCACAACATTGGTGGCGTGGTAAAAATTAGTTGTACCTGAAAATCAAAGGCCAGCCTTGTCACACTGAGTCATGCCGTATCTCCTTGGGGGAACTGGTATGACCGACTGCTGGTCTTCCACGAGAAACATATTGCTCAGACTTGGAGAGGAACTTTCGTGGTCAGTGATGAATGAATAATGTGGTGATCGTTGGGTTATAATCCATGTGTATTGGAAATATAATGTGAGTATATTTTCTTGAGATTTGGCAGTGTTTTCATAAAGTTGATTAAACAGCATCCAACGGTCAGTCAAATATGAATGTAGCCAATAAAATTTATTGGATAAAAGCACGCATCTTTTCAGTATACCATAACGCATAAGATATATTTTTACTGCCATGTTTATATTATGTCTACAGCCGATGGCTGTAGACATAATATAAATGTCACTAGACCGAGAGTCGCATATCTCACTGTGAAATATTCTCTTCTCTGGTGGGTGTAATGCTATCTATCTATAAATGTTTATTTATCTAAATATTGTTAATAAGATCCTACACGATATTGAGAAGTAAAATACATATATGACATGGGAAATTAAGTTAAAATTTGAATTTTTTCAAACTTCTAACCACCACCAACCCCGTCAACAAGAATACTATCAACTTCACCACCAACACCTTCCAATTTCTTTATCTGATTAACGTCAATGAAATTTGTATCTAATCTGTCTTCCCAAGCTATTTATATTCATGTAAGTTCGATAATCATCTAATCAAGATTCAGTAGTAGTAGTGGTGGTAATGACGGTGGCGGTGGTTGTGTTATTGGTAGTAGTGTGTCAGCGGTGTGTAAATGTGTTTCGACGATGAGGGGTTGATATTAAGATAGGAAATATGCATGCTTTATATAATATCATGTATTCCAATCATTATGTGATGAAATATTTCCTGAAATTGTATTAGAAATAAAAAAATACATAAAGATGGCGGCGAAATACAGGGGATATCGACATTTTTATACTGTTTAATCCATTATGGCCGTCATATACGTGAGATTATAATTTAAAGGTGTACATAACCGAATAGTAAAGAGGCACGTGGTTTAGTGGGTAGAGTGTGAGGCTCATAATCATAATCTAGAAAAAATGAGTTGTACCTGTCATTCAAATGATCAGTCATGTAACACATTGTATTTCACTGGATTTTCCTAAGATTTATGCAAAGTGTACACGTGTTTATATAAAGCACTGTCACTTGCATGAGCTGGTTCTTCTGTTAGTCGGAAAACTGGAACACTCCTCGTCACAACCAAGGGAGTTCACCTTCCTCCTTCTTCATTGTCCACTTATTCCTGGCAGAGTAATGGGCGCAGATATCCCAATCAGGCATACCAGCGGATGCTGTCAGAAACAACTGTCTCCACTTGATCCGGCTGTAACGAAACCAGCTGAGCTCATGGATGATATCCAACCATCTTGCTCAGGGTCTCTCGCCATTTGTTTTTTTGTCCAGTAAAATCTGTCTAGCGATTCTTTCTTTTTACATTCTGACATGCCCATATTATCGGTGCTGCAATCAAGAGACAATGTCTTCTTTCCTTGTTTACCAGTATCAGATCAGGTCTTCTTGATGTGATATTCTCATCATATTGTATGTTGAAGTTACATAAAAGCTTCACAGTTTGATTTTGCAGTACGGCCTTAGGCTTGTGCACATACCGTTTTTTGAGATCTCTCTAGCCAAAACGTTCCATACAGTTCCCAATGCATAATTCGTGCAACATTATCATGTCCCAGCTTGTACTCCTCCTGCGCCAATATACTATATGTACTATGTGGCTCACTGTTTCTCCTGTTATCCCACACGATCTGCACAATAGATACATTCCTCTATGGCCAATATTGAACTTTACATATTTTGTTAGTAATGCCTGCATCCGGGCTACACATATCAAAGTTTCTGTTCATATCAACCTTCAAATCTCTCTTCTTCACCCAGGTCCAGCCTTTTCTTTCTCTATCCTATCATTATAGTGTTATTTTTCAATATCTTTAATCAATTGCCATGCACCCTTTTTTTCTCATTTTCTTATTCTGTCTACTGTCATTCTCTGAATTTATCTTTGCTCCTGTAGTTTTCTGAGCCTATTACTTTAGCTTATCTCACATCAGTCAAGAACTTCTCATCGCTTAATATACTAATCAAGTCCATTTTCATCGCTTCTTATGCAGTCCACACATGTAATAAACCACCTACTTTCATTGTTTCTAGCTGTATAGAATCTATCTACAACCCCGTTTGCATTAAATGCTCAAACATTGTTAGTCGTTTTCTTCCTGGCCTTCCTGTATAATTATTTCATCACATCCCGTGTCCACTTTAGAATATTACACCTTCCTCTAATATTCACTTGCAAATGATTCCTTTATCTTTTCCCTGTTCGTAATCTCGCCCCAATTATTATCCACCTGGAGGTCTGGTCAGAACCAAACCCCGAATAACGTTACCGGTCCGTCCATCCAAGTCTAGTTCTGGTGGAATCTTTGGAATGAGAACGCTTACAGTTCTTTTTCCCATCTGGGAGGAGTACATAATGGCCTTCCTGGTTTTGCAAGGGGTCACTGAGTATGTTACAGCCAGGGTTTGTGATTTAAACAGCACCGAGATGGTGCCGTATTCTGTACTCTTCACTATGTATTCTGTGTCAACTCTGATGTACCTTAGTGCAGCTTCGACTTCTGCCTGGGAAGTGTTGGTTGCTATTTTACTCTCCACTGAGATGCATCTAAAGATCACCGTTCTCCTCTCCACCGCTTTATGGTCCCTGCCTGGACGGTTAATTTGGCCCTTCTTTGCTGTTGTTTAATGAACTTCCATGCTTGCGCCAACTTCTCTCTTTTGAGAAAGGTCCATGTTAAAGCATGGCCTTTTTTGGCTACTGCAGCAGCGAAAGCGTTCTTGTTGTTATCCGTGTTGCTGGCCACATTGTTGTTAGTGTTGTTGTTGTTGTTATTTTCGTTGTTGTTTTTGCTGCCATTGTTTCTTTCGTCTGTCGTTTTGTTGTTGGTGCTGGTGCTTGTGATTTTGTTGTTGGCAATACTGCCTATATTTGTGCTAGGGGCGGTGTTACTTGGCCCAACGCCTGCACCGCTGTCACACGCCAGCAGACTCAAAGTTGATGATATTCTTAGTTATAATAATGATTACGGTAACGATGGATATTTTAATACTGAGGATGATGTTGAAAATAATGTTAATGATGGTGACGATGATTGAAATAATGACTCTAATGATGGTAAGGATATTGATGATGATGTTGATGTATATCATGATGAAAGTGGTTCGACAGAGAGAGAAGACGACAGAAAATATACCAGACTTGAAAACGAAAGTAATGTAGGTCAATATTATCGACTACATTCATTTAAGGCAGTGTTCTAGCAGGACGGTAGTATAATAACAGAATCCAGTGAAAAAAAAAAAAGAATATGACATTACTATAAGACAGATGTCGTAAAGTACGTAGAATTACCGACAATTTCCAATGAGAAAGAATTAGTTATGGATGTTATCATTGAGTACAGCACCAATTGTCAAACGTGTTAGGAGGTAACAATATAGAATGCCTGCATTTAGTCTAGGCGGCGAATTGGCTAAGGTGTTAAACCGTTGGATTAAATGGTTCGGAATATGTTACGGCTCTTTGCACTCTGTGTTTAAATACAGCTGATGTTAACTCTGCCTTTCATTCTTTCGTTGTCGATAAATAAATGAATAAAGAGCTAGTGAGGGAGTGGCAGAGGGGTTGAATAACCGAACGAAAAGCCTTGTGTTATGGTATCTGATCCGGCTTCGTGAGTTCTGAGTTCAAATCCCACCTCTTACTGGCAGGGGTTGCGATCAATAGAGAGTATCAACAAGGAAAACAAAAAAGTTATGGAAACATCGTTTTCTCGGTTCGATCTGACGACTGGCACGTTTTATTTTCCTATTTAACATTGACTTCGGATAGCGGATGTGGTCAAAAGAAACATTTCATAAAAAACATCTTTACACACATAAACATAGAAAGAATATCTATTAAAAACACTGCCACAGTAGTTCTCCCGTCTTTAATCAATGCAGTTCTGTGATATCTATACAAAGCTATCTATCTAATATCAATAGTAATTAGTGATATAGTGTGCGTGTATAGTGCTTGGCAAGTGTATCGAGTATGTGGTGTGGTGCCGGTATATATTGATATAGGTATTGGAGGTGTGTCTGAATATGATGGAATATCTGTATAGGTATGCATGTATGGTGAAGGCAACTCAGGAAACCGGGATAACTCTATAAAATATGCGGCTCAGTAGTTACCGATGATGTTGATCTTTTCTTCTTTTCGGGTTATAGCTACTGTTGCTCAGAGAGTGGGATTGGATCAGTGTACAGTCTTTCCTCACTTAAAACAATCTTCACGCACAGGCATTGCACGATAGAATTAATTAATAATGATTAATAATGGTATATCGTGCAATGGTCATACTCGATAACGAGGGGGCAGCCATCATATATATATATATATATATATATATATATATATATATATATATATATATATATATATATATATATATATTAAAATAACAGATTAAAGTTTAAGTAAAGAATCGCTGCTTTCACCCTTAACGGGATCTTCTGAAACTAACAAAGTCCATATATATATATATATATATATATATATATATATAGGGCGGGTAAAATTCCCGAGATCCATGGACGAGTTCTCTCCAGCGGTCTCTGTCCCTCATTATCGCTGCCATGTCCTGTATCACCAACAGCTTGAGATCGGTGTGGGAGTCGGACCCACGTAAAGACCTGAAAATCCGCCTCTACATTGCTGCAGTGGAGTCTGTGCTGCTGTACGAGTCTGAGACTTGGACACTGACCAAGAAACTCACTCAGATGGTGGATGGGTGCTACACGAGAATGCTGAGGATAGCTCTGAACATTAATCAGTATATATATATATATATATATATATATATATATATATATATATATATATATATATAAACAAATAACGAAACGAAAGTAAATTTCGTTTCGCTTCTAACTCACTTTTGTATGACTGACGCTTAAACAATTAAGTTAAAGTGTACGTCTACATATGTATACGGAAGTACTAGTATGCATATAAATACACACATGTATACATATGTACATGTACCGAGTTTTTCACTAGACACTTTACAGTGAGTGTCCAGCTAGTCTGTATGTAAACAAACAGACGAACCGGGTTTTAAAGTCATACGAGTTTTCAAGGAAACACACTTCCTCTATTCCCCAGAGAGCCAGACAGGAATATTGGACTAGTTTCGATGTTATTACATCTCATCAGCAATATATACCTATCTTCCGGCTTCTCTGGAGAATTGTAAAAGCACATATCGTTATATGCTCTTTCTATGAAAATCAGTAGTGGGCAGGCTAATTTGCATAGAACGTGAGTCATTGTACGCGCCGGTTCAGCGGAAACGATAAAAACAAATAACGAAACGAAATTAAATTTCGTTTCGCTTCTAACTCACTTTTGTATGACTGACGCTTAAACAATTAAGTTAAAGTGTACATCTACATATGTATACGGAAGTACTAGTATGCATATAAATACACACATGTATACATATGTACATGTACCGAGTTTTTCACTAGACACTTTACAGTGAGTTTCCAGCTAGTCTGTATGTAAACAAACAGACGAACCGGGTTTTAAAGTCATACGAGTTTTCAAGGAAACACACTTCCTCTATTCTCCAGAGAGCCAGACAGGAAAAAGCATATAACGATATGTGCTTTTACAATTCTCCAGAGAAGCCGGAAGATAGGTATATATTGCTGATGAGATGTAATAACATCGAAACTAGTCCAATATTCCTGTCTGGCTCTCTGGAGAATAGAGGAAGTGTGTTTCCTTGAAAATTCGTATGACTTTAAAACCCGGTTCGTCTGTTTGTTTACATACAGACTAGCTGGACACTCACTGTAAAGTGTCTAGTGTACACTTTAACTTAATTATATATATATATATATATATATATATATATATATATATATATATATATATATATATATATATATATAATAATAATACTATTTATAGTTATGTATATACTATAATCAAGGAAAGGTCAATAATTTCCTACTACCTTCTAACCAGTAAGAGAAATAGCTCAATGTAAGAACATCAGTTGTTTTACAGAGCAGGAAAATAATTTATTTATATATATATATACATGTATGTATGTATGTATGTATGTATGTATGTATGTATGTATGTATGTATGTATGTATGTATGTATGTATGTATGTATGTAGGGCAAAGGAGCTCTTAAGAGTCAATGGCCATCCAAAATCACCGGGAGAGATGACACCTTAGCCTTTGTCAAGGCAGAATTCTAGGAGAAGGAAAACTCTGATATAACACATGCAACCCTGATGGTATCCAATGATGTTGACTTATTCTTCTTTTTGGTAAATATCATCTTGGTTAAGAGAGTGGGACTGGCTTTGTGCAGTGCCTTTGCTCACTATGAAAGCTTCACGGCACAGGCATTGCTTTATATCTGGAGATCTCTCTGCACTTGTCATCACATGGTACCATGGGCCCAGCACTATGTGTCAATAATTGTCACAAGTGTAATGTTTGTACCAGAGCTTTCAAGTCGCTGGCTGGACTAAAACGTCACACTTGTTCAGCGCATCGGTAGGGGTTCTCCTACATGGATATAAAGTAGTGGCCGTACTCGAAAACGAGTTGGCAGCCACCATGTATGTATGTATGTATGTATGTATGTATGTATGTATGTATGTATGTATGTATGTATGTATGTATGTATGTATGCATGTATGTATGTATGTATGTATGTATGTATGTATGTATGTATGTATGTATGTATGTATCCTGAAGATACACAAGTATAGACATACATATGAGGGAGTCCAACAAATAGCAATTTTGCTCGATGAAGGAATTATTAAGAATCAATTATTCAGAGCATAATACAAATTATATTTAGGAAGCACAAATAAGATAAACAAATATTTACCTGTTTCATTGAGCAACCTCAGAACATTTTTGGTGTAAAAATCTCAAATCATCAGGGAACATTTTCAAACATGAAAGAATTGAACTGAGTTGTCCCATTCAAAATTATCGCTGGTGTATCTGTTCCCACATGTGTGTATGTGTGTGGGTGGGGTGTAACAGTGTCTTTATATATTGCTACACCCGAACGTTTCTGTGTGTGATATGTGTAATCTTGTGTGTGCCTGCATGTGTGCGTATGTTTGTGTGTCTTTTAAATTGCTACTCCCGCAAATGTTTGTGTGTGTTTAACATTACTGCATATATGTGTCCTGCTACCATATCAAGGTGAAAATCGTATACATACACAGGATTAACGCAATGACCAAACAGATTTTAGCAGCCACCGATATAGCAGAAATTAAACCTTCCTTCAAAAGAAAACAAGGATGGAATAACAACAATGCCACAGCCTAGTGGCTGGTGACACCCTAGAATAGAATATACAATCGTGTACAAACAGATATAAACCCAGCCTCAATAGAAAGCAAGAACAGAATAATATTAACTTCATGAGTTAGTGAAGAGTGACAAAAAGTATTACTATTTATCTATCTATCTCTATTAGCCTAATTCTCCAATTCTTTCTATCTTTCTCCCCTTCTCTCACGTTGTATATATATATATATATATATATATATATATATATATATATTTATATATATATATATATATATATATATGTAAGTATGTATGTATACGTACATACATATATGTATACAGACTCACAGTAGCATGCATATATATATATATATATATATATATATATATATACATATATACATACAGGTACACATACATATATGCACGCATCAGTTTAGCGGACGCTTATTATAACGCCGCTTTGTTCGTTTGTAAACAAACTGAACAGCCTGAATTTATGCCATACGGTGTTAAGGCAACCACGTCACCTTTTTGTTCAACACTGACACAGGAACGATGTACTAGTTTCAAGCTTGTTAGCTATCATCAGCACCGTTTACCCATCTGCCAGATAGTTGAACGTTCGAAAGTATATACTTTCCTTATGAAAATTAACGGCTGAGCAGCCTAATTTGCATATTGAGTGAGTTAAATCGGTCAGGCATACCGAAAACGATAAGTTGAAAAAAATGAAAACGAAATTTCATTTCTCACTCTTAGTATGGCACTTACTTAAATGTAAGTATGTATGTATACGTACATACAAATATGTATACAGACGTACAGTAGCATGCATATATATATATATATATACATATATACATACAGGTACACATACATATATGCACGCATCAGTTTAGCGGACGCTTATTATAATGCCGCTTTGTTCGTTTGTAAACAAACTGAACCGCCTGAATTTATGCCATACGGTGTTAAGGCAACCACGTCACCTTTTTGTTCAACACTGACACAGGAACGATGTACTAGTTTCAAGCTTGTTAGCTATCATCAGCACCGTTTACCCATCTGCCAGATAGTTGAACGTTCGAAAGTATATACTTTCCTTATGAAAATTAATTATATATATATATATATATACATATATATATATATATAATTATATATATAAAAAACATGAGAAGAAAGAAGAATACTGCGTGGTTTGCACATGGGTTACATATGATAAAAATAGTGCTTCGTCAGTGATTTTCCAACCATCATTTGTATTTCATCGCATTAAAAATCAGATACCTCAGGTTGGTGCGAGCAATAACTAAAAGAAGTTATTGGGACCAGAATTCGCGTAAGGCGAGGGGGACAAGTAAACAACATAGAAGGATAAAAGCATACCGAAGATAGGAAAATAAACAAGCAACATGGTTGTCCAGTCAGCATAAGCTGGGTGGATTTCATGAGCGAGAGAGGTACAGACCGTGTTGATGTGTGTGAGATGTGAGCAAGAAGAGACCCACACAAGCCAAACGGGAGGAAGTGAGAAGGGGAGAAACATATAATTATTTATATATATATATATATATATATATATATATATATATATATATATATATATATATATATATATATATATATATATATATATATATATATATAACGGAAGAAATGTGGAAAGGAACCAGGTGGACCATAACGCACCAAAGTACTCAATACTTAGGGTAGTAGAGTGGGTAATAGGAATGAGTAGGACTGATGGATCCATTTGCCCCCGTCGACAACAGATGCAGAGATCGTAATGTAATCTACCAGTGCAACGTGAGGACGGACACCTCCAACAAAGCTTATTTAGGATTAACCGCATGTGACTTCAAGACCCGGATATACCAACACAGACATACCTTCCGAAACCCGGCCCGGCGTCACGCCACTACACTCTCGGGCCACATATGGGACCTCAAGGATAACAACATTACCTATGATCTTCCTTGGAGGTTACTGTCCAGAGCCAACTCTTACACGGGAGGACGCCGTCCGTGCAATTTATGCTCGGAGGAAACTTTACAAATGCTGTTTTTGACGGACCAACTCCTAAACAAGAAAGATGAACTGGCTACTGCATGTAAACACAGATTGCGTAGGACTTACCTCGCCCTCAAACGCCATAATGACCCGGGTGGGGGGGGGGGCAAACTAGGGCTATAACACCCCACTTGCCGATTTTGTAATGGGTAACCCCTGCTTGCTAAGGGAGACGTAAGATCTTCTTTTATATCTTTTTATCGCTTCCTCTATATTTCCTTCTTCCCCCCATCCCCCCTAGTCCTTCCACCCCAGTTCTCTTTCTTTGTCGTCGTCTTTTTCTCGCCCACACGAGGCAGCCCCTCGGTCCTTTGTAGCCTCAGTACCCCCACCCCCTTCCCCTATTCTATGATAGATTTGGCCGACTCCGCTTTTTATAGCAGATGTGTTAGACCCTGGATACTTACCCTCTTATCCGACCGCTGCCTCTTTTCCGTGCTTTCTATATTTCTAGGGGGGGGGGGGGGGGGGGTTCTGAATTAATTTTCCGTATCAAATTTTACTTTTACTTCGTATGAGCTTTTATGTAGCTTGCACTAGAACTTTTGTATCGTGGCGGCTCCCTTAGAGATAGTATTAGTATTCTTTTTCGGGACTCTGAATTATTATTTCGTATTAGTTTACTTTTTTGCACTGGGTGGTTGCTGGCCTTGTGCCTGGGGTAGAAACTTTAATTATTTCTTGGTAGTTTCTTTAGAATTTTGGCCCCTCACTTGTTGACCCGTCACCGTAAGATATACTCGGTTTATTACTTATACCTCTTAAAAGGGTCTCATTTTAATTCCGTCCCACCTAGTATATTTCTTTAGCCTAGCAATAGTGAGAGACTTAGGTCGTAGTAACCAGAAATTGTTTATTTTTGTTTACATTTAATTGCTTTTTAACACTCTTTTCTATATTTACCCCTTATTGTTCTACTTACTGTTTCGACTTCCTCTCCCTCCCCCTCCCTAGTATCTTCTTTGACCTCACGCCCAGCTATAGCTGGCACTATCAACGCCTGAATGGGTCTCCTCCACCCCTCTCCCTCTTTCTCCTACTGGCAGGTTTAGCTACCCCATCCCTCCACAAATTGCCATCATAGAATTATTATGTCTCAACTACAAACTTTTGACCAATCCCTGTGACAATCACTTTGACCATATATGGAATTACCCCTTGAGAAGGTCGGCTATTCAAATACCAGGATAAAAATTTTCATTTAGTCCAGAATTAGCCGTCGAAACGGCTTGAGCTCAGCCGTCGGGGTCCTACTCATTCCTATATATATATATATATGTATGTATATATATATATATATAAATGTAATCTGAGCTTTTCGAATATTGATAATAATATTCGATTCGTTTGCAATTATGCAAACAGACTCTTTTAAGCCATGTCAGTAGAATGAGCCCCTCTTCTTCCACTTGTATTGGCATGTAAACAGAACCGCACGCACTAATGTTTCTGGGTTATTACCCTTCATCAGTGCAGTTTACTGCTCACCTGCCAACTGTCAGAGCTATTGAAAATATATGATAATTTCTGAAATATACAGTGACTCAAACACACACTCACACTATTACTCTGCTCTGCATATCAACCTCCTTTCTTACCAGTATTTCCCCTCCTTGTTATATTTAATATGTCATCCTCCTTCCTCTGTCATCTCTTCCTTCCTCTCAATTCCTCCTCCCCGCTACTCTTTCTTTCACTGTCCTCTTCCTCCTTCTCTTCCTACCTTTTCTTTACTCTTCTTCATTTTCCTCTCCTCCTCTGCCTTCCACTGTGGTCTTACCACTTCTTTCTCCATTCCACTTATCTCCTTTCACCTCGCTTCATCTCTCACACTCAACATCTCTCCCCCACTACCCCTCTTTCCTAATAACTCCCTTCCTCTCTCACCCTTTCATTAGCCCCTCCTTTCAATTCCCTACCCCTACATACTCTCACCACTTTCAAGAGGCTGTATATTCCGTCCTTCGTAGAATATTCTAGATCTGCCTCTCTCACTCTGTAGCAATATGGTAAGCAGAGACCTCCATAACGTTGAACCTATTAAAATATCCCATTTCTGACGCAGGTAATCGGAGAAAGTTCTAGAATTTCTCCAAATGCCACTGATTGCATTCAAAATGGAGGAAAAAAGCTTTTTAGAAAAATTATTTTATATTCACAATGTATATTGGTTTGTTTTAATATTTTACAATTTTAATAGAAATATGATGTATGGAATAACAGTATTTATCGCACGGACAATAATTACACACATATGTGTGTATATATGTATGTAAATGTATATGTAGGTGTGTATGTATATATGGTGTATGTATGTATCTATGTATGCATGCATGTATGCATGTACGTATGTATGTGATTATATATGCGTGTATGCAAGAATATATGTATATATATATGAAATATATGAAATGAATATATATATGAAATGTATATATATATATGTGTATTGATTCACGTTTGTATATATGTATGTATGCTTGCAAGTAAGTATGCATGCCTGTATGTATGAATGTATATATGTCCGTATGGATGTCTTTATCTACTTCAACAGCACACTCAACCAAATATATACCCCCCCCCCCCCAAACACACTTATATATATATCTTATATATAAGCTACCTTAAAGGGAGCTATTTCCTTGTCATTGCAAAATAGAAGTATTTCCACTCATTGACTCGCGGAAAAACATTTTCACAAGTCCAGTTTTATCAATTTCCCCTGTATTTTCGTATAAGTGTCTGTGCGGCGAATTTATTTCTGTGGTTTCTTCATTAATGGCCGCAAATAAAGGTATTTTTTATTATGTAATATATATAGGGAGAAGTAGATAGACAGATGAATATTAGGTATATAGACAAAGAGATACATAGACAGATAAATAGATACATAAATGGAGAAAGTTGAAGGGAAAGAGCAACATCGCAAAAGTAGTTTCCTTCTGCGAATTTGCTGTAAGCCGATTTCCCAGCCGGTTTCCGTCTGTTTCGTTTAATAGAGCCAATGCGTCTCCGTAAAATAAGATAGACGAATTGCACACTTTACCTTCTATATCGCCTATATATATCGCATAATATATATATATTTACACACACACACACACACTAATGTATATATATATATATATATATATATATATATATATATATATATATATATATATATATATATATATATATATATGTTTGTATAAATATATATATATATATATGTATATATATGTATATATATATATATACAAGTAGAAGCTTAGTAAAATCGAAGCTTTGGCTGTGGCCAAGCAAAGTCGACCTACAATATGGAATGAGTAGCAAAACACAGGACGGTGCAAATGGGCAATTCTGTGTGTAAAGAAAATAAAAAAACAAAGAAAATGACAAAAAAGAATGAAAGGAAAATTCTCCAACAGGGAGTAACTTCCGAGGAACACTCGTGGAGAAAGCCCATTATGAAAGCCCATTAAGAAAGCCACGGTGACCCTGACCACAAAGGCAAGTGCCCTCGTCCAGTTTTCCACCTTCAATTTACAGGCGCACACTCAGAGCAGGCCCATTCACTCAAGCCATGCTTGCCTCTCTCACCCATCTTTCAACAAAATACTGGGAAGGGAGCACTTCCCTCTCACCCTTATTTTCCTTTTCAAATGAAATTTGAAAAAGTTAATCAGGGCATTACCAAAGAGGTAAGTGCTCTTCTTCAGCCCTTTCAAACGCGTTCACCACACGATCTCTTTCGCCATGGCCACCAGACAGATAAAAACTGCCTGCCCTTGCTGGCTAAATGAAGACGGTAGGGCAATCCTCACGATGGACTCAGCTGACAGCCGGATCGGTGCTACATGCGACAGCAGGTGTTCGACATAAACCCACAAGTCAGCAATGCTCGGACACTGGACGAGTGCGTGCAGGACGGTTTCGTCGCCCAGCGCGCTTCTCGGACAGACCCGGCTGACGGCACTTCCATGCCTGTAGAGTTTATTCAGAACTGGCAAAGCTCCTCGGTAGCACTGCTAGGCCAGGGATTTCTCGAAGTTGTCCATGAGCCCCATCCCGAAAGTTCTCCCGAAGAGATTGGCTAGTTGATTTTTCTCGACGCCCAGAGTCTCCTCAACAATATGCGCTCAAGGAATGATACCTAAGGTGTCTAATAATTACTTATCCAATATCCCAGGAAACCCACGTATAGAAGAAATACAAAGGATTGTACTGATGGGAGCTGCCCATAAAGTAAGAAATATTCTGTCGATAAAGGTATATCACAAGTGTAAACACATAAAGATACATGTGTGAATGTTTTTCTTGAACATGGTGGACCTTATTGTCTCTTGAGGTCACTGGTTGGGACTTGGTGATAACTCGTATGAACATAAACCAAGATAAATGAAATTATAACAATAATAAAAATAATCAACAAAATCTGTAAGTTATTGACTTGTAATAAGATGCACCAGCCGAAAGCGGATGTTGATCATCTTTACCCTCCTAGAACTCAAGGAGGCCGTGGCCTGATTTAATTTGAACTTACAAGATCACCACTATTGGACTGGCCAAATACCTTGAAACAACAAACGACTGTATGCTGAAAGTAAGAAGCTTCATTCTATCTTGAAGGAGGGCAACAAATATGCTACTGATTTCATCCTTGATACCCAGGTTGGACTGACTAAGGAAACTGTTGCAACTAATGTTGCTAAGCACATAAAATTAATGGCAAAAGCAAAAGGGCAAGAGCAATTAGCATCAAAATGGGAGCAGAAACCTCTGCATGGCAAATATATGGCCCATAGTAAAGACGGTGATGTTGACTAAAAGAACACCCATCAGTGGCTACGTAGTTCAGAGCTAACAGCAGAGAGCGAAGGATTCATCTTAGGTGCCCAAGATCAAAGCTTACTGACACAGAATTGCGAAGCCAATGTGGAAAGAACGAAAAAAACGAAGATAATACGTCATGTGTGGATCGTGGAGAACAATAGCACGCAAAGACAAAACCACGTAAATGGTATAGCAGAAGTCGCAGACTAAAATTCTAACTAGGAGACCGAATGAATCTCCGCTACAGAGTTAACGACAAAGTAAATAAATACAATACAGAAGTAATCGAAATAAATAAATACATGCACGCAAACAAATACGTACATACACAAGCATACGTTTTTTTCGTTCATTGCCAGAGAATTGCCATCTCTCTTCATAATGTATTTTTAACTCTGATACTGGTTCAGTCTAATTCAACCGGATTGGTCTGTCCCAGTCATTCATTGAGCAACATCGGTAAGGTTGGCACCATTAACTCACGGTTGGGTGTGGATGCATTCATGTATATGTGTGTGTCCGCATGTATCTGTGTGTTTCTAAATATATTGTTCATAACTCCCTCTGGTCGAGTAATCTTTGAAGTGTGGTGACTGCTGGAAAGCTGCCATTACTCATACTTCTCGCCTCCTTCACCACCTCTTCTACGGCTTCGATATAAATACCCCCTCCGCCTCCGTGGTATTTTCTTCGGGGTTATAAGAGGCTTAGCTCTGTTTCTCGACCGTTATATCGCGTGACTATCTCCCCCTCCGCCTTTTGGGATTCTTTCTCACGTCGTGTAGACGCGTTCTTGAAGCTAGTAAAATGAGGTATCCTCTTGATAAGTCGGCAGACCTCGCAAGGACTCTATATCTTTATGATGTATTGTTTTTGTTTATGCCACGAAACTACGTAGTCGAGGAATCTAGGAGCAGTTTAGGTATGATACATTTTATTACTAATTATATCTAAATGTTTCTTCTCTCTTCATAATGTATTTTTAACTCTGATACTGGTTCAGTCTAATTCAACCGGATTGGTCTGTGCCAGTCATTCATTGAGCAACATCGGTGAGGTTGGCACCATAAAACTCACGGTTGGGTGTGGATGCATTCATGTATATGTGTGTGTCCGCATGAATCTGTGTGTTTCTAAATATATTATATATATATATATATATTTACGTGGTTTTGTCTTTGCGTGCTATTGTTCTCCACGCTCCACATATGACGTATTATCTTCGTTTTTTTTCGTTCATTGCCAGAGAACGTCTCTATGAACCACCTAAGAGAACATTAGTCTACGACCTCTTTTATACCATAAACATGGTTCTGTCTTTGCGCGTAATTGTTTTTCCCGCTCCTATTAATGACGTATTATATTCGTTTTTTCCCGTTGTTTGCCAGCGAACGTTTCCACGAACCAAAGTATCGTCTTCCTGTCTTCTTCCGGTTGCAACGTTTTTTGGAATATCCACTTCTCCGTTTACAGATTGACTTTGTTAGTTTCAGAAGATCCTGTTAAGGGTGAAAGCAGCGATTCTTTGCTTAAACTTTAATCTGTTATTTTAATAAATATTTGCTATACGGTTCTTATATATTTGATATATATTTATCCTTATCGAGCCCTCTTTGGATTTTAGTCTTCAAATTTATTACTATTACTATATATATATATATATATATATATATATAGAGAGAGAGAGAGAGAGAGAGAAACACAAACATAAAGACAATTCCCACTCTTCAGTAATCATTTGTGAGTTGCAGATGTTTCGACGCATTAAAGACAGTACATCTCACCACAGAGCGTTAATAACTACGAGGTATGTACTGCTGTCTAATGTTCCTCCTCTCTATCGTTATATTTTTTTTTGTATACTTTTTTTTTCTTCTTTCTTTTCTGTTTAATTTATTTTTATTTTTCAGTCGTTCTTTTCGCCAGCGTTTTTTTTTTTTTTTTCTGCTGATTCATTCCCTAGTAACTATACCTCGTAGTTATTAACGCACAGTTAATTCACCATAACGGGAACGATTGATTCACCTTAGCGGATCTTCAGCTTGTAATGGACATGGTTATACGGAACAGGGAGGACCTCTCTGTTCCGTATAACCATGTCCATTACGGGCTGAAGTTCCACTAAGGTGAATCAATTATTCACGTTATGGTGAATTAACTGTAGTGTTACCTCTTCAATCTAACTCGTCCCATTGACTGAGTGCTCTGCCACTACGGATATTACCTTCTAGTGTTCTACCTTTCTCTCTCTCCCTCTCTCCCCCTCTCTCTCTCTCTATATATATATATATAGAGATATACATATGATGGCTGCAACCTCTGCCAAGAGTATTGCAATCGCTTGTCAGATTCAGATGTGGGACGCTCGGATATGGCTTTTGAAGCCTGCTAGAGACTTTTTCACACACTGACAACAACTATGGTTCTCCTTGGCTTGAAGTCCTGCATCAGGTTGCCCGTGAACCCTCACAACACCGTGGAGATCATACTTCACTGGTTCTCTTTGAACATGGCTGCGACTGTGGCTCCTGAGACCAGATTTGCTCAAGCAAATTTTCCCACACTCAGGGCACTTCAATTCAATGGACACACCGATCGTTTCGAGATATGCACCAGGGCACAGCTTACGCACATCCCGTTTGACTTTCTCGTGCTCTATGCGTCTGTCCTCAAAATTATGGACCCCATCATTCACCATTCCACGCCAAGTTTTTCTTTCAAGAGTTTCTATCTCCCAGTCAGCCATCATCAAACCAGGTTTTTTTCAATGAGTCCTTTAAACAATCCTTGACTCGGAGCTTTGGCTTGTGAGGTGGTCTCTTACCCTCACAAAGCTCGCCATACAAGAGGTGTTTTGGGATTCGATCATCCTCCATTCTGCAGAGGTATCCGGTCCATCGCAAACACCGTTGGTGGATGATACTCGCAATGGTCCGCCACTCACTTCTCTCAAGGACTTCAACATCACTCACATGCATCTGCTACTTGATACCGAGCATCTTTCTGAGACTCTGCTGGTGAAACCGTTCCAGTCTGTGGATATGCCGTTTGTAGGCAACCCATGTCTCACATGCATACAGCAAAGCTGACAGTACACGTGCAACATACACTCCCACCTTGGTCCTTATTGTGATTCCTCGCCTGCACCAAAGACGGTCGTTGAGCTTCGAAATGACTCACTTGCCTTACTAATACGTAGACCAACTTCTGTATCCAGAGAGCAGGTCACACTCAGAGTACTCCCCAAACACACAAATGTGTCAGCAGCCTTCAGCTTTTGACCGTATACGTGTATGGAGGGTTCATTGAAAACTTTATCCGGAGCAGGTTTGGTACATATCGACAGTCTTCTTCAGACTGATTGTCAGTACCAAAGCACTGCACGCATTGGAAAAAGAATCCATAAGGTGTTGCATGTCACTCTGGGAGTGTGCAAAGAGATATCAATCATCTGCATATAAACATTCTCTGATCAAGGTACTCAGTACCTTAGTGTTGGCAGTGAGAAGCCTATGGTTAAACAGCTTGCCGTAAGTGCCATATCTAAGATAGATACCGTGTTGACAATCCTT
>OZ024742.1:247077324-247129824 GCA_964016885.1 Eledone cirrhosa
CTGTTAGTGGGGGACTGGAATGGAATCCTAGATGCACCTTGGGACTATGTGGGAGCATGTCCCGATAGAGGGGGTTGTAACAGCCTCAAACAGTTAATCGGCCGATTTACCTGGCCGATAGATATCCACTAGATTTTCCGACTGTGCCACTGTGGTCGTGGATTAATCGTAGCGGAACATCTAGATCGTACCTAAATAGGGTTCTAGTTAGAAAGAAGGGCGGGGACATGTTAAGCTGCCCACAAATGTTCATGGTTGCCTATTCAGATCACAAATTAGTGGCCTGCTTAGTCAACCTTGACAAAACTCATAGACAGGGACCCGGCTACTGGAAGCTGAACTTGCCGTTATCGATATGCAAAGCCTACAGTAGACGGATTAGCACTTTAGTTAAGCAGCACTTGACGGGGGCCATTGTCAACAACAGATGGTGGTACTCTCTCAAGAGGGAAGTTAGATTAGACTCGATAGGTTTTAGTAAAGAATTAGTGTTAGATAGAAATAAGACCGAAAAGGAACTGGTAGATAAAGTAGAAGAGGCACTTAGGAGTGGCAACGTAGCCAGCGTGCTAGCGACGAGAACGGCCTTGGACCAGTTCTTCGACGCAAAGCATGAAGGCTGCTTGTCACAAGCAAAATCTGTGCTCTGGGAAACGAGGGAGCCAAAGCTGTTAGCTGGGCCCGAGTGACGGAGGCGAAAAGTGGAAACAAGTCCACGATTCGGTCTTTGAAGGACCAAGACAGACGTGAGCCGAAGCAAATGTGCGCGGCCTTTCAGCGGCACTTTGCTCAACTGTTCGGGCAGGGCGGCGCAGCGGGAGGGGCTATGGATTTCGCTTCATACCTCGACGGCCTACCACGACTCTCGGACAGTGAGACGAAGTTCTGCGAAAGGCCTATTTAGGCCGCTGAGATAAGGGACGCGCTGAGCCAATGAGGCAAACGCAAATCTCCAGGTCTCGACGGTGTACCCTACGAATTTTACGTAGCAATGCCGGACTTGTTCTCCGGTCTCCTGGAAGCGGTCAACTGCAACTGGCAGCAGAACGGGAGAATTCCCAGTTCTGTGACCAAGGGCGTAATCACGTTAGTCAGGAAGGACGAGAGCAAGGGAGATGACACAGGAAACTTCCGCCCCATAACTCTACTGAACACAGAGTTACAGATTTTGGCCAAGGTGTTGGCAAAGAGGCTGGTGCTTGTCGTCGAAGACCTGGTGGGTGAAGCGCAGACATGCACAATCCCGACCAGGTCCATACACGACAACATCCACCTCATGCGATACATCATAGAGAGGGTAGGGTGTAAACCCGGCTTCGGTGGGGCCCTGATCAACATGGATCAGTCTAAGGCTTTCGATAGGGTTGACCATCGTTACCTGGATGCGGTGCTCGAGACGGCGGGCTTCGGTCCCGTGTTCAGGGGCTGGATTGCTGCAATGCACAACAGCAACATCTGCTCAAGGGTCAAGTTGAACGGCTACCTCACGGAGCCGTTTCATATCACGCAATCCATCCGACAGGTATGCCCTCTCTCCTTCCTTCTGTACGTACTGACTCTCGAGCCACTACTGCGGAGGTTGGAGCTATTGCAGGGCATCCCTTTGGAACCGGAACTGCTAAAAGCGGCGTCGGCCTACGCCGACAACATGACAGTAATGGCATCCAGCACCTCGCAAATCGGGGAGATCGGCACCTTACTGGAGGAATACGAAAGGTTCACAGGAGCGAAGCTGAACCGGGACAAATCCGTCGGTTTGCAACTCAGAAAGTGGAGAGGCAAACTGATGCCTTCCGATGACGTCGTGGGACGCTGGACGGAAGGACCGGTAAAGCTGCTCGGGGTCTGGTTTGGTTCTGACCTCCAAGTGGAGAAGAAGTGGAACGAGGTGACGGCCGAGGTGTTTGCGCTCACCCAGAAGTGGGCCGAGTGCAAACTATCCTTGAGATAGTGTGGTGGACAGGTCTGAAAGGGCTGACGACGAGCACTTACCTCTTCGGTGATGCCCTGATTGACTTTTTCAAATTTCATTTGAAAAAGTCAATCAGGGCATCACCGAAGAGGTAAGTGCTCGTCTTCAGACCTTTCAGACCTGTCCACCACACTATATCTTTCGCCATGGCCACCAGACATATAAAAACTACCTGCCCTTCCCGGCTAAAGGAAGAGGGCGGGGGAATCCTCACGATGGACTCAGCTGATAGCTGTGAGCGCCTGAAGACATTCCAGTCTCCAAGAGCTTCCTCTCGGTCTTCGCTTGACCCAGGACTGCAGCTCCGTCAAGGAGACGAGCTGGGGAAAGACGCGTCTAGCAAAAGGCGACCACACCTGAACACTGTCGAGGAAGAGGTGGAGATGTCGTAGCCTGAGCGCGTGTCTGCGCATCATCAGCCACGACTTGTCCAGCCACGGCATGCCCAGCCCGCCACGTAGCGGGTGTTGACAGCAGATGGACTTCCTGACCAACGGAGCGCGTCCGTTCCACAAAAAGCGAAAGAGCAAACGCTCCAGCGCAGTCAGGCGGGGCTTAGGACAAGGTACGACGGTCAGGCGGTAGTAGATGACGGACGCGACGTACGCGTTAGCCACCTCCGCTCGAGCTTTCAATGATAGATTCCTCTCCACCCATTTCTGGGTGAGAGAAGCCACCCTGCTCGTCACCTCGTCCCAGTTTTTGTCCGTCTGGAGGTCCGGACCAAACCAGACCCCTAGCAATTTAACCGGTCCGTCCAGCGCCCGACGACGCTGTTGGACGGCATGGACCTGCCTCTCCAGGTGCCGAGCTGGCCGACCGACTTTCCCTGGTTCACTATTGCTCCTGTCACCGCTTTGTATTCTCTTAGTGTAGTGCCGATCGCCTCGATGTATTTGGCGTTCGACACCACTACGGTGACATCGTCGGCATATGCTGACGCGGATCTTCCGCATTCTAGTTCGCGCGGGACCCCCCTCAACGTCTCCAGTTTGTGCAGTAATGGCTCGAGAATCAATACGTACAAGAGGGACGATAGGGGACATCCTTGGCAGACCGAACGCATAATGTTGAACGGTTCCGAAAGGTGACCGTTCACTCTCACCACAGAGCAGATGTCGCTGTGCATGGCAGCGATCCAGCCTCTGAAGACGGCCCCAAATCCAGCCGCCCCCAGGACTGCCACCAGATAACGATGGTCGACCCTATCGAAAGCTTTCGACTGATCTAAATTGATCAAGGACCCACCCGTGCCAGGTTCCATAGCTACCCTCTCCACGATGTATCGCATGAGGTGGAGGTTGTCGTAGATGGATCTGTCGGGAATGGCGCATGTCTGCGCCTCTCCCACCAGACTACCAACGACAAGCGCCACGCTCTTTGCTAGCACCTTGGCCAAAATCTTGAACGCTGTGTCTCGTAGAGTTATGGGCCTGAAATTATCTATGTTATCCCCCTTGTTCGGACCCTTTCGCAGCAGCGCCACCAGACGGACAAAAACTGGGACGAGGTGACGAGCAGGGTGGTTTCTCTCACCCAAAAATGGGCCGAGAGGAAGCTATCCCTGAAAGGTCGAGCGGAGGTGGGAATTCTCCCGTTCTGTTGCCAGTTGCAGTAGACTTCCGCCAAGAGGCCCCCGAACAATTTGCATTGAAGAATTGGTCAAGGGCCAATTTCGCCGTAAGTAAGTCGGTCGCGATGCCTTTGCTAAGCGCCTCGTCTAATTTTCTAACTAATTCTCCCTCTGCTCTATTTTTCTCTATTGCTAAATCCTTACTAAACCTAATGGAGTCTATTCTAACTGCTCTTTTCAGAGCAAACCACCACTTGTTGTTGACGATGGCCCCCATCAACGCCCGCTTAACTAGTTCGCTAATCCGGTCTCTGTAGGCCTTGCGCGCTGGTAAGGACGCGTTTAGCTTCCAGTAGCCGGGTCCTCGTCTATGAAGCCTATCTAATTCAAGCACACAGATCACGAATTTGTGGTCCATGTAGCTGACTATCTTGAATTGTGGACAGCCTATGCTAGACCTATCTATTTCCCTACAAAATACTCTATCTAGATATGATCTGGATGATCCGACGCGGTTTGTCCAAGTCCACATTGGCACATTCGGGATATCCAATTGGTACCTGTCAGACAGTTCAAAACGCCTGAGCAGGTTGGTGAGGCTCTTGCACCCTCCTCCCCTATCCGCTAATCTCACGCATTCCCAGCGTGCGTCTAAGATCCCCTTCCAGTCGCCCACTAATACTAAAGTGCGGGACGTTCCAAGAAAGGTCTCCAGACGTCGGAAGAAATCAGGCCGCCCTGCTCCTGTCGGGGGTTAGACGGCCACTAGCATGAAAGCTTGCCCGTCTCCGCTGGCCACGTCCAGCACCACCAACTTACCTTCAGGGTCCAGGAAGATGGCCCGTATGGCGAGATCCAAACCTCTCCGAAAAAGCACAGCAACTCTTCCCCCGATCCAGGACGGCTGGGAGATGCGTACACATTGTAGCCGCCGAAGATCGGTGCGAAGGCCCGTGCTTCGGAATCTGGTTTCGCTGATGGCTACTACATCTATGTTTAGTGACCTGAGGTCGTTGAGCAAGTGGTACTGTTTCCATGACGACCCCAAGCCACGCGCATTAATGCTGCCTATTCTGAGTGAGGTCATGTTGAAATGGAGTGGAAAAGATGGGAAAGACCACTTACCTTACTTCTCGTAGAGGAAGGATGGTTTCTCCATCCCTTTCCACTTGATCGTCTGGTGAAGGAACCGTTGAATCGTCCCTTCGGCTGGTCGTCGGCTCTTCTGTGAGTATATCCGAATATATTCTCCGGTTGAGTGCCCCTCTGAAATTACCAACTGCGTTGGGGAATTTTTTTTTATGTTTGTGTATTGTTTCTGTGCTATTCTTACCAGTCTTATGTTCGTTGGTGTTTTGATTGGTGCTGGTATTATGTAGTCGTGCTGTGAAATGTCTGTGTGTTCAATTATGTAAGTCATTAGTTTCTTGTTGAGTGTATTTATTGCTGTGCATTTCTTTTTCTGGGGGTGGGGTGTGGTTCTGCTATTTTCTTGTCGTTGTTGCTGGGTATGTGTGTTTTGTTGTTGTGTTTGCGATATTGGTGCTTGTGGTGGTGGTGTTGAAGGTGTTGTTGTTGTTGGCGGTGGGGTTGCCGCCGGTGGTGATGGTGGTGCCAGTGTGGGTAGTGATGGTTGTGGTGGTGTTGCTGCTGTAAGTCTCTTTGCAGTAGCCTTTACCATTTTTTCATTTCTTCCCTCCCTTTTCGAAGGCGTCGATGCGCTGCTTCTGCGTTTGTGCCTTCTTGCGACCTTTTGCCATCCCTCTCCCACGTCACACTCCATGTCCAATTCTGTGAGGTCGGGCAGGGGTACCAGCTCCACTCTTTCACTTGTTCTTGTTGGTAATGGTTGCAGTGGAGTCTCTGTTGCAGCTGCCTTTGGTATTACTGTTGTTGTTGTTAATATTTCCACTGCTGCTGCTGTTTTTGATTTCCGTGGCGTGGGCATAGGTGCCACGGATCTATTCTTCCTCCTTGCCGCCTGGCCTGTTGCTGGTAGCAGTGGAGCCAGTTTCGAAAGGAGGGGGGTTTTCTCCTTTCTCAGGGTCTTGTAATTGCAGAAGGCTCTGAGGTGAGTCTTCGACCCACAGCGAAAGCCATTCGGGCGTTTACCCTCAACACTTATGGGCAGTTGAGTGCCGTTATCGAAGTCTATCACATCCGGGATAGCTTCAATGCACTCTTGGTTGGTTTGAATTAACATCTCAATGGAGGTGCCTACCCAATCTTCTCGTACTTTTTTCTGTACTTGCAGTACAGTTGTTTTGTCCTCGATTCCGACAAGGACAGACGCGGCCAGCCAAGAAAGGGTAATCCCGGGTGGCGGGGGACGGGGGACGACAATGTGGGTCAGTTTGACCCTCACAATTTTTTGCCCGCAGTAGGAGGGCACCAATACCATTTCCTCGCTCCTTAGGGTCACTAAGGATTGAGCCTTTGCCTCGTGGGGTGTGGTAAAAAGCACGTCCACGGTGGCATATTTCTTGCCTCGGGTGATATGCAGTTTTCCGCTGCCACACAGACCCTAAGGCTTTTTGTATTTGAGCCTCTGTGGCTCTTTCAACCCTACATCATTTTGTGCTTACTGTACAGTACGTGACCGTACATTGCTGTTGGGTTTCGAAACATTTTTCGGCTGCCTTGCAGATTGCTCGGTGTCCGATTTTCGTCACCATCTTCTTTGCTTCCTGTAATTCCTCATTTGTTATAAGGATGGTTTCCAGGTTCTTTGCGATACCTGCAAACGAGATTGGTTTTTCTTTCTTGTTGTTGTTGTTGTCGTCAGCGCTGCTGTTACTTTTGTTGTTGCTGCTGGTACTACGACCGCCGCCGCCGCTGTTGCTGTGATTGTTGTTGTTGCTGCCGTTGCTGTTGTTGTTGCTGTTGCTGTTGCTGCTGCTGCTGTTGTTGTTTATGCTGCTGCTGATGTTGTTGCGGCTGCTACTAGTGTTTTCCTTGTCACTGTTGCTGCTGCTGTTATTACGGCTGCTGCTGCTATTCTTCATGACGTCAGACGAATGAAATGGCTTTCCGTATTTACCGCACACATTTTTCGTCGTTGTCGTCGTCGTGGAGAAATGTTTCACGGAATGCACGTTCTGTTGGTGAAAGCTACCAGAAACTATATTTTTCTTTTTCTTTAATGGCGTCGCTTGCGAAAGAGGCGACACCACCTGTAGAGAAGGGAGGGAGAGAAACAATATTCTCTCTGATGTAGTGACGATTGAGGAAGAAGACGGAATGAGTGGGAGTGACTTGTGAAAATTATTTTTTGTAGCCATGTTTTTTACGGTTTAAAATGAATATTGGGCACAAAACCCCAATAAGCGGTTATTTAACCCCGAAGGGCCAATTAACGGGCAGAAAGACCCTTCTCACGAGGAGGAGGGTGTTTTTATCTACAATTTGGTTCAAGTTTTAAACAATTTACAATTGTTATAGCGGTTAAAAATTACTATACCTTACAGAGCCGAGCCTCTGTCAAACATGGTATTCAATAATAATAATAATAATAATAATAATAATAATAATGCCATATTGACAAGGAGGAGGCTAGCTCACTGTGTAGGATCTGCGGAGAGAGAGAGTGGAGACTGTGGCTCACATTGTATCCGAGTGTAAACACCTAGCCCAGACTCACTATAAGGGCTGGAGATATGATGTGATGGGCATGGTGGTCCACTGGCACCTATGCAAAGTAAACAATTTACCACATTCTGAGAAGTGGTATCAGCATAAGCCAGGGTAGGTGATAGAAAACGATCAGGTGAAGGTGCTATGGGATTTTAGGATACAAACGGACAAGAAATTAGAACACAATAGGCCTGACCTGGTGGTTTTGGACAAGGAAAAAGATCGTGCCTGATTGTATATGTAGCCTTCCCATTTGACACGAGAGTGCAAGAAAAGGAGAGGGAGAAAATTAACCGATACCAGGACCTAAAGTGGGAGGTAAAAAGGATTTGGAACTGCCATGAAATCAAGGTTGTCCTGATTGTCATAGGCACGCTATGTATTATCTCAAAGAGTTTCCAAGAATGGTTAAGGAAGATTAGTCCAGCCCCGCTTTTTGGAACACTTCAAAAGGCATGCTTGCTGGGAACAGCAAGAACTCTCCGATACGCCCTGAACATCTGAGGCTGCAGGAAGCGACTTGATATTCATTTCAACAAACTTCCCAGTTAAATAACATCAATGGCTGAGACTTAAAGGACAATAATAATGAAATATTGTGTACAGTGCTCAGGTGCACTACAACTCATTAAAGGTGCTTGTATAGTACATAGAATAATGTACAAATGTTAAGAAAATGAACAGTGTACGAGTCACAAAATACATGTGCGTATGTGTATGGAGGGAGACAACAGGTGTAGTGTAGGCGAATCTCAGAGAGCATGGAGGTTTTAAAGGATGAAGTGCCTTGACAGTTAATAACTGATGCAGTTAGTTTGTTCCATGCTTCAGCAACACTGAGCGTGAAAAAATGTTTCCGAAAATCATGGGAGCTGTGCTGTTTTCTGACTTTGTTGGCATGCCCACGTGTGTTAGACAGATGGAGGTCAAAAAGCTGCTCAGGGTTATTTTTGGCAAGATGGTTAATAATTTTGGGGGTGTTTACCAAGTCAGTTGCCAGACGTCGGAGCTTCAATGTATCCATACCCAGGGAAGCAAGGCGTTCAGAGTAGGGTAGATGCCCGATGGAGGGTATTCGCTTGGTTGCACGTCTCTGAACAGTTTCCATGCGGTCAATGTTCTGAGCAAGATAGGGGTTCCAGACTGGTGATACAAATTCTAAGTGTGACCGCACCATAGCTATATACAGTTTTAAATAGATAGCTGGAGAACGGGTGACAAAGGTCTTGCTGAGTGATGCTAAGACACCCTCGGCCTTCTTGACAATTTTAGAGACTTGCTTCTACCAACGCAACTTGCTGCTGACAGTAATGCTCAGGTCATATTTACAAGAAGACTTCTTGATATTTGTGTTGTGGAGGGAGTATGTGGACGCTGGATTTTTAGTCCCAAAATGCATGGTGGTACACTTGTCCACAGCCAACTTGTGTTGCCAGTCTGTGATCCATTATAGTGTTCAGGATCTGTCCTTTTCATCTCAAGGTACAGCTTGTGTGTGTGAGCCTGTGTGTTTATCTGAACAGATAACGTGATTCTGCAGAGTTTTCGCGCAACATGTCCTCCAACGGAAGGTTTCAACCACCAGAAAGTAAGTTATATTATTAAATTCAACCACATTTTTCATTCTTTTCAAAATAATTCGAAAGCGAAAGGGGGTGATTTTCATGAGAAATATGGTAACGAAAGGGTTATGGTACGATACATGACATTGATTGAGTAGGGAAATAAAATAATGACAAGCAAATAAATATTTTTAATAATATTTAAAAAGTTTTAAGAGCAGCCTCCATGGATAAAAAGATAGGAATAAAAAATTTAAATATAATTTAGAGCATAAGGAAATTGATACACAGACAAGTCTCATGCATGTATATATATATATATATATATATATATGTGTGTGTGTGTGTGTGTGTGTGTGTGTGCATTTGAAAAAATAAAAAACCCATGAGGATTATCATATATTTTGAAATATCGCAATAACGCATTGCATGACTTAGAGACACACATCAAAACACACTACAACACAATACACATACAAACATACATACATACACCCACATGAACAAACAGCACAAATCAACACACACCCCCCCATATCACACACATACGTACAACACACTATACACAATCCAAAAGTTATATTCACATATATCAACACAAAACTTTCACAAATACAAAGTACAATACAAAACGCATAATTCCAATCCACACACACACGATTCAACACAAATGTCCCCCCCCCCCCCACACACACACACATATGTACATATCAGTACAAACGTATACACATATATCCACACACACTCACATTAACCTATTACGACATTCTAATAGAAATAGGAGACAATATTTTTCGAAAGTTTTCGTAGTTGAAAGTAAAACTCAATTCTTGCTTAACTGAATTCTCAGTTGCACGTCAATTAGCGAGATTTGAGCGCAGCTGAACAAGAATCTAAAGTTACTGATGACCGACAAAAATGATAAAAAATATATCAAGAATAATAACCCATCTGTTTCCCCACTCTACAACTCTCAAATTTATTCATTTACTAAATCTTAAGATTTTCAGAGTTATTAATTTTCATAATACTTAAGTTTGTTACATTTTTTCACTCCGTAAACATTCAATTAAACAGCATTTATGCGTGTCTCTGTATGTTTGAGTTTGCGTGTGTTGGTGTGTACGTATATATATATATATATATATAGACAGAGACATACATACATTAATACATACATACACTAATTGCCAATTCGTCATACAAAGTCTGCTAATATCCGAAATGTACACACACATATACAGTACATTGTGTGTACATTTACTGTTCAATAGGCTTCACTAAAGCTAAATCGCCTACATTTAGTTGTCAGGAGAAAACTCTAGTTTATCAAATCGCACATTACTCTCTCTCTCTGTATATATATATATATATATTTATATATATATATATATATATATATATATATATATATATATATATATATATATATATATATATATATATATATACGTATATATATATAATATATGTGTGTATTTATATGTATATATATATATATATGTAAACATATATATATATATATATATATATATATATGTATATTTGTGTGTATTTGTGTGGTGGGTAGGTGTGTATGTGTTTGAGTGTGTAGGTTCATGTATTTGTGAAGGCGTGTAGCCACACGCTATAGGCCATTCACGTCATTAAGCATCAATTCTAACACCGTGCTCCATAATTATTTGTGTATTAATTAGTAATTAGTATGTTTTAGCCATCATATTTCTTTTATATATATATATATATATATATATATATATATATATATATATATATATATATATATATATATATATATATATATATATATATATATATATATATATATGTATATATATATATATATATAAATATATATATATATATATTTATACACATATATGTATACAGACGTACAGTAGTATGTATATACATACATATATGCACACACATATATATGTACGTATGGGTTTACCGAACATTGAATTGGCAGTATCGGTAGAGGGTCAGACGCCATGCTTTCTAGCATAGTTATGTCCCTTTATGATCTGAGTTCAAATCCCGCCGAGGTTAACTTTGCCTTTCATCCTTACGGGGTCGATAAAATAAAGTACCAGTAATGTACTGGGTATTTGCTAGCCTTGTGCCAAAAAGTAGAAACCATTATAATGCTCGGTTTGTTTGTAAACAAACAGCCCGAATTATTAGCCGTACAGTGTTCGGCAACCATCTTTGCCATTTTGTTCAACACTGACAAAGGAACGATGAACTAGTTTCTAGCTTATCAGCTGTCATCAGCGCCGTATACCTTCGCAACGCCTCCGGGGGCCTTTGCAACACCTCCCGGGGGTGGGGGGATGTAGCGCCTAATTTGAAACCTCTAGTCTAGGGTTTATTAGCAAAACACTAACATAATATGTTTCATAATAGGAATGTACATAAAGACACATACAATTATGAACCACACTGTAGTAACGCTACTGATAATTAATCTTAGAAATTTATTTTACATAAATACTAGCAGTGTATTCCGGCGTTGCACGGGTAAGAACATTGGTAATAGCACCTCCAATTAGAAACGTTTATTTGTGAGTGCCTGTTAAAAACTCACGAAAATATACCGACATGAAACTTGTTTTATTCGGAGAAAATTAAGAAGTTGAAAGTACAGTTTAGCTGTCTACGTGCATTGTTCATAGACATATTGTTGAGCCCCTTCATTTCATACTCCTCTGTTTTGGCCTTTTGGAGTAAATGTGAAGGAGAAAGTCACAGGTTAAGTTGGCAGAAGATTCCAGTGTCATAACAGTAAGGCGTAGGCTACTTACCTCAAAAGTTCATTCGCACTCTTTCCACTAAGTTACTCTTTCTCTCTATCCCTCTCGGTACAGTTCCTTGCGAATTTCTCGCGTAGGCCTGGTGTAGATTTGCACCCGATCCATCTACCTGATGCACATGTCTGCTTTGTACGTCTTTTGGAGGAAGGAGTGACCAGCAGTACGTTGTTCTCTATTATTACGAAAAGGTGTAGCAGAGCATCCTGCGTGAACTAACAGCTCGGGTGGAAACTGCTTACCTCGAAGATTCATTCGCCATCGTTCTTGTCAATGCTCCGTTTACTTGGTATTTGTTGGTCTACAGTTAGATGAATGGCGCACAAAGGGTTAATGTTTATTGGCAAGAAGTTTTTTGAATAAAAAAGACGGGTTAAAGCGACCTACAATGTATCTGTATATATATTTATATATATATACGTATATATATATATATACACGTATATATATATATATATACACATATACATCCCTTCACGCACACACATCCCACTAACACCTCTATTAATATACACCCCATCGCCCCACTTCACCACCTTCCTCCTCCACCCTTAACACCTACCCACCCTCTCCCCTGTCCACCGCACCTCCGCACACACAGACACACACAATCCTCACCTCACTCCACCTGTCATCCCGCTCTACTGTTATCTCTTCATCCCTCTCTACTGCTATCTCTTCACCCTGTCTTGACCCTCTGACCACTTCGTGTTGCGCGAGCACCCCACTTCCCTCCACTTCCGACCACCACCAACATTGGATTCTACACCTTCGGTCATCTCTCCAACGATCCACTCCATAACATGAAAAATATCCAGCACCTCTCCACACATCTGACGGAACTACCCCAGGAACTTACCCAAGAACATACACGCACACATTTTTTTTCGCACCACGCCACCCACATCCACACCACATATAAACACAAACACACACGTGCGTACCCCCACATATACACAACCTCCGGAATTCACACGCCACCTCGCCCACCCCTGACCCATCGCCTTCCACACACACGCACACAACGACTTACACCCCACCTCACGCACACAACTTTTCCTGAACATGGAACCTCGTTCTTCCTCAAACTCTCACATACACATGCACACACACACTCACGTACAACTACACACATACACAAGCACCACCTTCAGCCTTCCTCGCTTCGACCCCCGGCCTCCCTCTCCTAACTCCACCCGCCACCACCCTTACACGCCTCACACCCTTCCTCCACTTGTTCATCGTATTGCTTATTCTTATGTTTATTTTTACGTTTATTTTTATTTTTATTTGTTCTCCTCCCCCCTTTTTTTCTAAATGTATTTCCACGCACCCTCTGAACTCTCTTCCTAACCTATTTACTCTTGAAGAAGGGCTTATGCCCGAAACGTCCCCCCCCACCACTCTCAAAAGCGTTAACCAAATAAGCCTTAATTTGTCTGTCTCTCTTTTGTTCCCGTATAAAAATTTGCACTTTATATACATATATATATATATATATATATATATATATATATGTGTGTGTGTGTGTGTGTGTGTGTGTGTGTGTGTGTGTGTGTGTGTGTGTGTGTGTGTGTGTATATATATATATATATATATATAAATATATATATAAATATATATATACATATACATATATATATGTGTGTGTGTGTATATATATACATATATTTTTATGTGTATATTTATATATATGTATATGTGTATATATACAGTTTTTTTTATAGATATAGATATATAGATATATGGAATAGAATGAAACGAAATTTCATTTCTCACTCTTAGTATGGCACTTACTTAAATGTAAGTATGTATGTATGTATACGTACATGCATATATGTATACAGACGTACAGTAGTATGTATAAATATACATACATGCACACATATATATATATGCACGTATCGGTTTACCAAACATTTATTATAATACTCGGTTTGTTTGTTTGTAAACAAACAAACAGCCCGTATTACGCCGTACTGTGTTTAGGCAACCACGTCACCTTTTTGTTCAACACTGACACAGGAACGATGTACTAGTTTCAAGCTTATTAGCTATCGTCAACATCGTATACCTTCCTGCCAGATGGTTGAACGTCTGAAAGTATATACTTTTCTTATGCATATTAACGGCAGAGCAGCCTAATTTGCATATCGAGTGAGTTCAGTCGGCTGGGCACATCGAAAACGAAAAACTGGAATAGAATGAAACGAAATTTCATTTCTCACTCTTAGTATAGATATAGGTAACGTATATACCTTTTCACATACATCCCTATTTTGAACCATGCAGCATTACTTAAACTGATAATATATATAAATATATATAGACATTTACATATATAAAAAAATATGGAGGAGTACCCAGTAGACCTGATACTTTGAATGTTCCCCGGTTTTCTACTAAAGAGAATCACTCCAGGTGTAGCCGCTACTTCTCCGAATTTAGAGATCACAGCTCCAATACTATAGGCATGTGGTTAGAATGTCTAAGGAAAGACTCGCTGGACAGACTTTACGGGCGAAACCAACAGGTAGGAGACCCAAGGGTAGACCCTGAGCAAGATGTTGGATAACATCAATGAGCCTGCCTGGTCATGCTTGGGGATCCAGCCGGATCATTTGAAGACGGTTGCTTCTGATGGAACCCACTGGAGGAAATGTTTGAGGATTTTTCCCCCACGACCCTATCAGGAATAATAATAATAATAATAATAATAATAATAATAATGATTTCTTTATTAACCACAAGGGTTTACACAAAGTAGACATTAAGGACAGTACAGGACAGTACAGGACAAAAGGGCATTTCTGCGTGTAAAAAAAAAACAGAAGATGTAACAAAAAAAGAAAACAATGAAGAATTCCCCAATAGAGGGGAGACTTCCGAGGGACATTCGTGGAGAAAACCCATTAAAAAAAATTCACGGTGACCCAGACCACCAGGGCAAGTGCCCTCTCCTAGTTTTCCACCTTTAATTTACAGGCACATATTCAGAGTAGGACCATTCACAGGGCCATTTTTGCGTCTCTCACCCATCTTTCAACAAAATGATGGGAAGAGAGCACTTCCCTCTCTACCCTGATTTTACTTTTTAAATGAAATTTGAAAAAGTTAATCAGGGCATCACCGAAGAGGTAAGTGCTCGTCTTCAGCCCTTTCAAACGTGTCCACCATACTATCTCTTTCGCCATGGCCACCAGACAGATAAAAATTGCCTGCCCTTCCCGGTTAAAGGAAGAGGGCGGGGCAATACTCACGATGAACTCAGCTGATAGCTGGATTCGTCTTACACGCGACAGCAGGTGTTCGACATAAACCCACAAGTCAGCAATGCTCGGACACTGGAATAGTGCGTGCAGGACGGTTTTGTCGCCACTGCGTGCATCTCGGACATGCTCGGCTGACGGCACCTTCATGCCTGTAGAGTTTATCCCGAACTGGCAAAGTTCCTCGGTAGCACTGCCAGGCCATGGATTTCTGGAAGTTGTCCATAGGCCCCGGTCCGAAAGTTCTTCAGAAGGGATTGGCTACTTGATTTTCGTCGACGCCTAGAGTTTCCCCAAGTACGTCATCGCTGTTCCCTGCCTCTCCAGGTGCCGAGCTGCAGGCCCACCGACTTTTCCTGGTTCACCATGGCTTCTGTCACCGCTTCGTATTCTCTTAGTGTAGTGCCGATCGCCTCGATGTATTTGGCGTTCGACACCACTACGGTGACATCGTCGGCATATGCTGACACGGATCTTCCGCATCCTAGTTCGCGCGGGATCCCGCTCAACGTCTCCAGTGTGTGCAGTAATTGCTCGAGAGTCAATACGTACAAGAAGGACGCGAGGGGACATCCTTGGCGGACCGAGCGCATGATGTTGAACGGTTCCGAAAGATGACCGTTCACTCTCACTACAGAGCAGATGTCGCTGTGCATGGCAGCGATCCAGCCTCTGAAGACGGGCCCAAAGCCAGCCGCCCTCAGGACTGCCGCTAGGTAACGATGGTCGACCCTATCGAAGGCTTTCGACTGATCTAAATTGATCAAAGACCCACCCGTGCCAGGTTCCCTAGCTACCCTCTCTACGATGTATCGCATGAGGTGGAGGTTGTCGTGGATGGATCTGTCGGGAATGGCGCATGTCTGTGCCTCTCCCACCAGACCACCAACGACAAGCGCCAACCTCTTTGCTAGCACCTTGGCCAATATCTTGAACTCTGTGTTTAGCAGAGTTATGGGCCTAAAATTATCTATGTTATCCCCCTTGTTCGGATCCTTTCTCAGCAGCGCCACCAGACGGACAAAAACTGGGACGAGGTGACGAGCAGGGTGGTTTCTCTCACCCAAAAATGGGCCGAGAGGAAGCTATCCCTGAAAGGTCGAGCGGAGGTGGCGAATGTGTACATCGCATCCGTCATCTACTACGGCCTGACCGTCGTACCTTGTCCTAAGTCCCGCCTGACTGCGCTGGAGCGTTTGCTCTTTCGCTTGTTTGTAGAAGGGACGCGCTCCGATGGTCAGGCGGTCCATCTGCTGTCAACACCCGCTACGTGGAGGGCTGGGTATGCCGTGGCTGATGATGCGCAGACACGCGCTCAGGCTACGACATCTCCACCTCTTCCTCGACGGTGATCAGGTGTGGTCGCCGTTTGCTAGACACGTTTTTCCCCAGCTCGTCTCCTTGACGGAGCTGCAGTCCTGGGTCAAGCGAAGACCGAGAGGGAGCGCTTGGAGACTGGAATGTCTTCAGGCGCTCACAGCCCTCGACCAATCGGGCAATGTGATCGGTGGAAACTCCACCTTGGCGTTCTATAGGGGATTAGTGGAGGGGAAGAGCGACGACGTACTTGGAGAAACTCTAGGCGTCGACGAAAATCAACTAGCCAATCTCTTCGGAAGGACTTTCGGGCCGGGGCCTATGGACAACTTCCAGAAATCCATGGCCTGGCAGTGCTACCGAGGAGCTTTGCCAGTTCGGGATAAACTCTACAGGCATGGAGGTGCCGTCAGCCGGGCATGTCCGAGATGCGCGCAGGGCGACGAAACCGTCCTGCACGCACTCGTCCAGTGTCCGAGCATTGCTGACTTGTGGGTTTATGTCGAACACCTGCTGTCACGTGTAGGACGGATCCAGCTATCAGCTGAGTCCATCGTGAGGATTGCCCCGCCCCCTTCCTTTAGCCGGGAAGGGCAGGCAGTTTTTATCTGTCTGGTGGCCATGGCGAAAGAGATAGTATGGTGGACACGTTTGAAAGGGCTGAAGACGAGCACTTACCTCTTCGGTGATGCCCTGATTAACTTTTTCAAATTTCATCTGAAAAGGAAAATCAGGGTAGAGAGGGAAGTGCTCTCTTCCCAGCATTTTGTTGAAAGATGGGTGAGAGAAGCAAGTATGGCCCGAATGAATGGGCCTTCTCTGAGTATGTGTCTGTAAATTAAAGGTGGAAAACTGGGAGAGGGCACTTGCCCTGGTGGTCAGGGCCACTGTGGTCTTTTAATGGGCTTTCTCCACAAATGTCCCTCGGAAGTCTCCCCCCTATTGGGGAATTTTTCTTTGTTATTTTATTTCATCCTCTGTTTTTTTTACACGCAGAAATGCCCATTTGTCCCGTCCTGTATTGTCCTGTACTGTCCTTAATGTCTACTTTATGTAAACCCTCGTGTTTAATAAAGAAAACATTATTATTATTATTATTATTATTATTATTGAATGCCATGGTTGACGGAGGCTCGGCTCTGTAAGGTATAGTAATTTTTAACCGTTAAAACAATTGTAAATTGTTTAAAACTTGAACCAAATTGTTGATAAAGACACCCTCCTCCTCGTGAGAGGGGTCTTTCTGTCCGTTATTTGGCCCTTCGGGGTTAAATAACCAGTTATTGGGGTTTTGTACCCAAAATTTCATTTTAAACAAAAAAACATGGCTACCAAAAAAAAAAAATTTCATACGTCACTCCCACTCATTCCGTCTTCTTCTTCCTCAATCATCACTACAGGAGAGAGAAGATTGTCTCTCTCCCTCCCTTCTTTAAATGTGTCTCTCTCCCTACCTTCTCTTTCGCAAGCGACGAAAGAAAAGAAAAGTCTCGTGCAAAGCGTGCAAGGTTTCTCCACGACGACGACGACAGCGACGAAACAGGTGTGCGGGAAATACGAAAACCCAGTTCATTCGTCTGACGTCAGGAATAATAGCAGTAGCAGCCGTAATAACAACAGCAACAGTGACAATGAAAACAACAGTAGCAGCCGCAACAGCATCACCAGCAGCATAAACAACAACAGCATTAGCAGCAGCAACACCAACAACAACCACAGCAACAGCGGCGGAGGCAGTAGTCGTAGTACCTGCAGCAACAACAAAAGTACCAGCAGCTCTGACGACAACAACAACAGCAGAGAAAAACCAATCTCATTTGCAGGTATTGCGAAAAACCTGGAAACAATCCTCATAACAAATGAGGAATTAGAGGAAGCGAAGAAGATGGTGACAAAGAACGGACACCGAGCAATCTGCAAGGCAGCGAAAAATTTTTTCGAAACCCAAGAGCACTGTACGGTCACGTACCGTACAGTAAGTACAAAATCCCGTAGGGTGGAAAGAGCCACAGAGGCCCAAATACAAAAAGCCTTGGGGTCTGTGTGGCAGAGGAAAACGCACATCACCCGAGGCAAAAAATACGCCACCGTAGACGTACTTTTTGCCACACCCCAGGAGGCAAAGGCCCAATCAATAGTGACCCTAAGGAGCGAGGAAATGGTGTTGGTGCCCTCCTACTGCGGGCAAAAAATTGTGAGGGTCAAACTGACCCACGTCCCCCCCGGAATGACCCCTTCTTGGCTGGCCGCGTCTGTCCTCGTCGGAATCGAGGACAAAACAACTGTACTGCAAGTACAGAAAAAAGTAAGAGAAGATTGGGTCGGCTCCTCCATTGAGATGCTAATCCAAACCAACCAGGAGTGCATCGAAGCTATCCCGGATGTGATAGACTTCGATAACGGCACTCAACTGCCCATAAGTGTTGAGGGCAAACGCCCGAAATGCTTTCGCTGTGGATCGAAGACTCACCTCAGGGCCTTCTGCAACGAGAAGACCCTGAGAAAGGAGAAAACCCCCCTCCTCCCGAATCCGGTTCCACGGCTACCAGCAACAGGACAAGCGGCAACCAGGAACGATAGGTCCGTGGCACCCATACCCACTCCACGGAAATCAAAGACAGCAGCAGCAGTGGAAATATTAACAACAACAACAGCAATACCAAATGCAGCTGCAACAGAGACTCCAGTGCAAACATCACCAACAACAACAAGTGAAAGAGTGGAGCTGGTACCCCTCCCCGACCTTACAGAATCAGACATGGAGTGTGAGGTGGGAGAGGGATGGCAAAAGGTCTCAAGAAGGCACAAACGCAGAAGCAGCGCATCGTCGCCTTTGAAAAGGGAGGAAAGAAATGAGAAAAGGGTAAAGTCTACTGCAAAGAGACCCACAGCAGCAACACCACCAACACCATCACCACCCACACCAGCACCACCATCACCACCGGCGACAACCCCACCGCCAACAACACCTTCAACACCACCACCACAAGCACCAACATCGCAAACACAACAACAAAACACACACACCCAGCAACAACGACAAGAAAATAGCAGAACCACACCCCACCCCCAGAAAAACAAATGCACGGCAATAAACACACACAACAAGAAACTAATGACTTACATAATTGAACACACAGACATTTCACAACAGGACTACATAATACCAGCACCAATCAAAACGCCAACTAACATAAGACTGCTAAAAATAGCACAGAAACAATACACAAACATTAAAACGAAATTCCCCAACGCAGTTGGTGATTTCAGGGACCTAGGAGGAACCATTAATCGAAGAGTATATTCAGACATTCTCTTAGAAGAGCCGACGACCAGCCGAAGGGACGATTCAACGGTCCCTTCACCAGACGATCAAGTGAAAAGGGATGTAAAAACCATCCCTCCTCTACCAAAAATACGGTAAGTGGTCTTTCCCATCTTTTCCACTCTATTTTAAACATGACCTCACTCAGAATAGGCAGCATAAATGCGCGTGGCTTGGGGTCGTCATGGAAGCAGGGTCACCTGCTCAACGACCTCAGGTCACTAAACATAGATGTAGTGGCCATCAGCGAGACCAGAATCTCCGAAGCACGGGCCTTCGCACCGATCTTCGGCGGCTACGATGTGTACGCATCTCCCAGCCGTCCTGGATCGGGTGGAGGAGTTGCTGTGCTTTTTCGGAGAGGTTTGGATCTCGCCATACGGGCCATCTTCCTGGACCCAGAGGGTAAGCTGGTGGTGCTGGACGTGACCAGCGGAGACGGGCAAGCTTTCAGGCTAGTGGCCGTCTATGCCCCGACAGGAGCAGGGCGGCCTGATTTCTTCCGGCGTCTGGAGACCTTTCTTGGAACGTCGCGCTCTTTAGTGTTAGTGGGCGACTGGAACGGGATCTTAGATGCACGCTGGGACTGTGTGGGATTAGCGGATAGGGGTGGAGGGTGCAAGAGCCTCACCAACCTGCTCAGGCGTTTTGAACTGTCTGACAGGTACCGATTGGATTTCCCGAATGTGCCAATGTGGACTTGGACAAACCGCATAGGGTCATCCAGATCATATCTAGATAGAGTATTTTGTAGGGAAATAGATAGGTCTAGCATAGGCTGTCCACAATTCAAGATAGTCAGCTACACGGACCACAAATTCGTGATCTGTGTGCTTGACTTAGATAGGCTTCATAGACGAGGACCCGGCTACTGGAAGCTAAACGCGTCCTTACCAGCGCGCAAGGCCTACAGAGACCGGATTAGCGAACTAGTTAAGCGGGCGTTGACGGGGGCCATCGTCAACAACAAGTGGTGGTTTGCTCTGAAAAGAGCGATTAGAATAGAATCGATTAGGTTTAGTAAGGCTTTAGCAATAGAGAAAAATAGAGCAGAGGGAGAACTAGTTAGAAAATTAGACGAGGCGCTTAGCAAAGGCATTGCGACCGACGTGCTTGCGGCGAAATTGGCCCTTGACCAATTCTTCAATGCAAAGCACGAAGGCTGCGTTGTCAGAGCTAGGGTGCGTGCTCTCAGACACGAGGGGACGAAAGCCGTTCAATGGGCCCGAGTGGCGGAGGCGCGTCGTGGCAACAAAGCCACGATCCGGTCTTTGGTGGACCACGACGGGCGCATGCTACTCGATCCCGGGCAAATGTGTGAAGCTTTTCAGCGACACTTCGCTCAGCTGTTCGGGGGCAGCGGGGGGCCGGGTAGAGGGATGGACTTTAGTGTCTACCTCGACGGACTGCCGCGGCTCTCGGCCACTGAGGCGAAGTGTTGCGAAAAGCCGATAACAGCCGCTGAAGTAAGGGAGGCAATGACTGGCTGCACAAGGGGTAAATCGCCTGGTTTGGATGGTCTGCCCTATGAACTTTACGTACAGATGCCAGACTTGTTCGGAGGCCTCTTGGCGGACGTCTACTGCAACTGGCAACAGAACGGGAGAATTCCCAGTTCTGTGAGCCGAGGAGCGGTGGCACTGCTGAGAAAGGATCCGAACAAGGGGGATAACATAGACAATTTCCGGCCCATAACTCTGCTAAACACAGAGTTTAAGATTTTGGCCAAGGTGCTAGCAAAGAGGTTGGCGCTTGTCGTTGGTGGTCTGGTGGGAGAGGCGCAGACATGCGCCATTCCCGACAGATCCATCCACGACAACCTCCACCTCATGCGATACATCGTAGAGAGGGTAGCTAGGGAACCTGGCACGGGTGGGTCCTTGATCAATTTAGATCAGTCGAAAGCTTTCGATAGGGTCGACCATCGTTACCTAGCGGCAGTCCTGAGGGCGGCTGGCTTTGGGCCCGTCTTCAGAGGCTGGATCGCTGCCATGCACAGCGACATCTGCTCTGTGGTGAGAGTGAACGGTCACCTGTCGGAACCGTTCAACATCATGCGCTCGGTCCGCCAAGGATGTCCCCTCTCGTCCCTCTTGTACGTATTGACTCTCGAGCCATTACTGCACAAACTGGAGACGTTGAGGGGAGTCCCGCGCGAACTAGGATGCGGAAGATCCGTGTCAGCATATGCGGACGATGTCACCGTAGTGGTGTCGAACGCCAAACACATCGAGGCGATCGGCACTACACTAAGAGAATACGAAGCGGTGACAGGAGCAATGATCAACCAGGAAAAGTCAGTGGGCCTGCAGCTCGGCACCTGGAGAGGCAGGTCCATGCCGTCCAACAGCGTCGTCGGGCGCTGGACGGACGGACCGGTTAAATTGCTAGGGGTCTGGTTCGGTCCGGACCTCCAGACGGACAAAAACTGGGACGAGGTGACGAGCAGGGTGGCTTCTCTCACCCAGAAATGGGCGGAGAGGAAGCTATCCCTGAAAGGTCGAGCGGAGGTGGCTAACGCGTACATCGCGTCTGTCATCTGCTACCGCCTAACCGTCGTACCTTGTTCTAAGCCTCGCCTGACTGCGCTGGAGCGTTTGCTCTTTCGCTTTTTGTGGAAGGGACGTGCTCCGATGGTCAGGCGGTCCATCTGTTGTCAACACCCGCTACGTGGAGGGCTGGGCATGCCGTGGCTGATGATGCGCAGGCACGCGCTCAGGCTACGACATCTCCACCTCTTCCTCGACGGTGATCAGGTGTGGTCGCCGTTTGCTAGACGCGTTTTTCCCCAGCTCGTTTCCTTGACGGAGCTGCAGTCCTGGGTCAAGCGAAGACCGAGAGGGAGCGCCTGGAGACTGGAATGTCTTCAGGCGCTCACAGCCCTCGACCAATCGGGCAATGTGATCGGTGGAAACTCCACCTCGGCGTTCTATAGAGGATTAGTGGAGGGGAAGAGCGACGACGTACTTGGGGAAACTCTAGGCGTCGACGAAAATCAACTAGCCAATCTCTTCGGAAGAACCTTCGGGCCGGGGCCTATGGACAACTTCCAGAAATCTCTGGCCTGGCAGTGCTACCGAGGAGCCTTGCCAGTTCGGGATAAACTCTACAGGCATGGAGGTGCCGTCAGCCGGGCATGTCCGAGATGCGCGCAGGGCGACGAAACCGTCCTGCACGCACTCGTCCAGTGTCCGAAAATTGCTGACTTGTGGGTTTATGTCGAACACCTGCTGTCGCGTTTAGGACGGATCCAGCTATCATCTGAGTCTATCGTGAGGATTGCCCCGCCCTCCTCCTTTAGCCGGGAAGGGCAGGCAGTTTTTATCTGTCTGGTGGCCATGGCGAAAGAGATAGTATGGTGGACACGTTTGAAAGGGCTGAAGACGAGCACTTACCTCTTCGGTGATGCTCTGATTGACTTTTTCAAATTTCATTTGAAAAGGAAAATCAGAGTAGAGAAGGAAGTGCTCTCTTCCCAGCATTTTGTTGAAAGATGGGTGAGAGAAGCAAGAATGGCCCGAGTGAATGGGCCGACTCTGAGTATATATCTGTAAACTAAAGGTGGAAAACTGGGAGAGGGCACTTGCCTTGGTGGTCAGGGTCATTGTGGCTTTTTACTGGGCTTTCTCCACAAATGTCCCTCCGAAGTCTCCCCCCTATTGGGGAATTTTTCATTGTTATTTTCATTGTTATTTTTGTTACATCCTCTATTTTTGTTTTTTTTACACGCAGAAATGCCCATTTGTACCGTCCTGCATTGTCCTGCACTGTCCTTAATGTCTACTTTATGTAAACCCTTGTGGTTAATAAAGAAATCATTATTATTATTATTATTATTATTATTATTATTATTATTATTGAATGCCATGGTTGACGGAGGCTCGGCTCTGTAAGGTATAGTAATTTTTAACCGTTAAAACAATTGTAAATTGTTTAAAACTTGAACCAAATTGTTGATAAAGACACCCTCCTCCTCGTGAGAGGGGTCTTTCTGTCCGTTATTTGGCCCTTCGGGGTTAAATAGCCAGTTATTGGGGTTTTGTACCCAAAATTTCATTTTAAACAAAAAAACATGGCTACCAAAAAGAAATTTCATACGTCACTCCCACTCATTCCGTCTTCTTCTTCCTCAATCATCACTACAGGAGAGAGAAGATTGTCTCTCTCCCTCCCTTCTTTAAATGTGTCTCTCTCCCTCCCTTCTCTTTCGCAAGCGACGAAAGAAAAGAAAAGTCTCGTGCAAAGCGTGCAAGGTTTCTCCACGACGACGACGACAGCGACGAAACAGGTGTGCGGGAAATACGAAAACCCAGTTCATTCGTCTGACGTCAGGAATAATAGCACTAGCAGCCGTAATAACAACAGCAACAGTGACAATGAAAACAACAGTAGCAGCCGCAACAGCATCACCAGCAGCATAAACAACAACAGCATTAGCAGCAGCAACACCAACAACAACCACAGCAACAGCGGCGGAAGCAGTAGTCGTAGTACCTGCAGCAACAACAAAAGTACCAGCAGCTCTGACGACAACAACAACAGCAGAGAAAAACCAATCTCATTTGCAGGTATTGCGAAAAATTTGGAAACAATCCTCATAACAAATGAGGAATTAGAGGAAGCGAAGAAGATGGTGACAAAGAACGGACACCGAGCAATCTGCAAGGCAGCGAAAAAATTTTTCGAAACCCAAGAGCACTGTACGGTCACGTACCGTACAGTAAGTACAAAATCCCGTAGGGTGGAAAGAGCCACAGAGGCCCAAATACAAAAAGCCTTGGGGTCTGTGTGGCAGCGGAAAACGCACATCACCCGAGGCAAAAAATATGCCACCGTAGACGTACTTTTTGCCACACCCCAGGAGGCAAAGGCCCAATCAGTAGTGACCCTAAGGAGCGAGGAAATGGTGTTGGTGCCCTCCTACTGTGGGCAAAAAATTGTGAGGGTCAAACTGACCCACGTCCCCCCCGGAATGACCCCTTCTTGGCTGGCCGCGTCTGTCCTCGTCGGAATCGAGGACAAAACAACTGTACTGCAAGTACAGAAAAAAGTAAGAGAAGATTGGGTCGGCTCCTCCATTGAGATGCTAATCCAAACCAACCAGGAGTGCATCGAAGCTATCCCGGATGTGATAGACTTCGATAACGGCACTCAACTGCCCATAAGTGTTGAGGGCAAACGCCCGAAATGCTTTCGCTGTGGATCGAAGACTCACCTCAGGGCCTTCTGCAACGAGAAGACCCTGAGAAAGGAGAAAACCCCCCTCCTTCCGAATCCGGCTCCACGGCTACCAGCAACAGGACAAGCGGCAACCAGGAACGATAGGCCCGTGGCACCCATACCCACTCCACGGAAATCAAAAACAGCAGCAGCAGTGGAAATACTAACAACAACAACAGCAATACCAAATGCAGCTGCAACAGAGACTCCAGTGCAAACATCACCAACAACAACAAGTGAAAGAGTGGAGTTGGTACCCCTCCCCGACCTCACAGAATCAGACATGGAGTGTGAGGTGGGAGAGAGATGGCAAAAGGTCGTAAGAAGGCACAAACGCAGAAGCAGCGCATCGTCGCCTTTGAAAAGTGAGGAAAGAAATGAGAAAAGGGTAAAGTCTACTGCAAAGAGACCCACAGCAGCAACAACACCAACACCATCACCACCCACACTAGCGCCACCATCACCACCGGCGACAACCCCACCGCCAACAACACCTTCAACACCACCACCACAAGCACCAACATCGCAAACACAACAACAAAACACACACACCCAGCAACAACGACAAGAAAATAGCAGAACCACACCCCACCCCCAGAAAAACAAATGCACGGCAATAAACACACACAACAAGAAACTAATGACTTACATAATTGAACACACAGACATTTCACAACAGGACTACATAATACCAGCACCAATCAAAACGCCAACTAACATAAGACTGCTAAAAATAGCACAGAAACAATACACAAACATTAAAACGAAATTCCCCAACGCAGTTGGTGATTTCAGGGACCTAGGAGGAACCATTAATCGAAGAGTATATTCAGACATTCTCTTAGAAGAGCCGACGACCAGCCGAAGGGACGATTCAACGGTCCCTTCACCAGACGATCAAGTGAAAAGGGATGTAAAAACCATCCCTCCTCTACCAAAAATACGGTAAGTGGTCTTTCCCATCTTTTCCACTCTATTTTAAACATGACCTCACTCAGAATAGGCAGCATAAATGCGCGTGGCTTGGGGTCGTCATGGAAGCAGGGTCACCTGCTCAACGACCTCAGGTCACTAAACATAGATGTAGTGGCCATCAGCGAGACCAGAATCTCCGAAGCACGGGCCTTCGCACCGATCTTCGGCGGCTACGATGTGTACGCATCTCCCAGCCGTCCTGGATCGGGTGGAGGAGTTGCTGTGCTTTTTCGGAGAGGTTTGGATCTCGCCATACGGGCCATCTTCCTGGACCCAGAGGGTAAGCTGGTGGTGCTGGACGTGACCAGCGGAGACGGGCAAGCTTTCAGGCTAGTGGCCGTCTATGCCCCGACAGGAGCAGGGCGGCCTGATTTCTTCCGGCGTCTGGAGACCTTTCTTGGAACGTCGCGCTCTTTAGTGTTAGTGGGCGACTGGAACGGGATCTTAGATGCACGCTGGGACTGTGTGGGATTAGCGGATAGGGGTGGAGGGTGCAAGAGCCTCACCAACCTGCTCAGGCGTTTTGAACTGTCTGACAGGTACCGATTGGATTTCCCGAATGTGCCAATGTGGACTTGGACAAACCGCATAGGGTCATCCAGATCATATCTAGATAGAGTATTTTGTAGGGAAATAGATAGGTCTAGCATAGGCTGTCCACAATTCAAGATAGTCAGCTACACGGACCACAAATTCGTGATCTGTGTGCTTGACTTAGATAGGCTTCATAGACGAGGACCCGGCTACTGGAAGCTAAACGCGTCCTTACCAGCGCGCAAGGCCTACAGAGACCGGATTAGCGAACTAGTTAAGCGGGCGTTGACGGGGGCCATCGTCAACAACAAGTGGTGGTTTGCTCTGAAAAGAGCGATTAGAATAGAATCGATTAGGTTTAGTAAGGCTTTAGCAATAGAGAAAAATAGAGCAGAGGGAGAACTAGTTAGAAAATTAGACGAGGCGCTTAGCAAAGGCATTGCGACCGACGTGCTTGCGGCGAAATTGGCCCTTGACCAATTCTTCAATGCAAAGCACGAAGGCTGCGTTGTCAGAGCTAGGGTGCGTGCTCTCAGACACGAGGGGACGAAAGCCGTTCAATGGGCCCGAGTGGCGGAGGCGCGTCGTGGCAACAAAGCCACGATCCGGTCTTTGGTGGACCACGACGGGCGCATGCTACTCGATCCCGGGCAAATGTGTGAAGCTTTTCAGCGACACTTCGCTCAGCTGTTCGGGGGCAGCGGGGGGCCGGGTAGAGGGATGGACTTTAGTGTCTACCTCGACGGACTGCCGCGGCTCTCGGCCACTGAGGCGAAGTGTTGCGAAAAGCCGATAACAGCCGCTGAAGTAAGGGAGGCAATGACTGGCTGCACAAGGGGTAAATCGCCTGGTTTGGATGGTCTGCCCTATGAACTTTACGTACAGATGCCAGACTTGTTCGGAGGCCTCTTGGCGGACGTCTACTGCAACTGGCAACAGAACGGGAGAATTCCCAGTTCTGTGAGCCGAGGAGCGGTGGCACTGCTGAGAAAGGATCCGAACAAGGGGGATAACATAGACAATTTCCGGCCCATAACTCTGCTAAACACAGAGTTTAAGATTTTGGCCAAGGTGCTAGCAAAGAGGTTGGCGCTTGTCGTTGGTGGTCTGGTGGGAGAGGCGCAGACATGCGCCATTCCCGACAGATCCATCCACGACAACCTCCACCTCATGCGATACATCGTAGAGAGGGTAGCTAGGGAACCTGGCACGGGTGGGTCCTTGATCAATTTAGATCAGTCGAAAGCTTTCGATAGGGTCGACCATCGTTACCTAGCGGCAGTCCTGAGGGCGGCTGGCTTTGGGCCCGTCTTCAGAGGCTGGATCGCTGCCATGCACAGCGACATCTGCTCTGTGGTGAGAGTGAACGGTCACCTGTCGGAACCGTTCAACATCATGCGCTCGGTCCGCCAAGGATGTCCCCTCTCGTCCCTCTTGTACGTATTGACGCTCGAGCCATTACTGCACAAACTGGAGACGTTGAGGGGAGTCCCGCGCGAACTAGGATGCGGAAGATCCGTGTCAGCATATGCGGACGATGTCACCGTAGTGGTGTCGAACGCCAAACACATCGAGGCGATCGGCACTACACTAAGAGAATACGAAGCGGTGACAGGAGCAATGATCAACCAGGAAAAGTCAGTGGGCCTGCAGCTCGGCACCTGGAGAGGCAGGTCCATGCCGTCCAACAGCGTCGTCGGGCGCTGGACGGACGGACCGGTTAAATTGCTAGGGGTCTGGTTCGGTCCGGACCTCCAGACGGACAAAAACTGGGACGAGGTGACGAGCAGGGTGGCTTCTCTCACCCAGAAATGGGCGGAGAGGAAGCTATCCCTGAAAGGTCGAGCGGAGGTGGCTAACGCGTACATCGCGTCTGTCATCTGCTACCGCCTAACCGTCGTACCTTGTCCTAAGCCTCGCCTGACTGCGCTGGAGCGTTTGCTCTTTCGCTTTTTGTGGAAGGGACGTGCTCCGATGGTCAGGCGGTCCATCTGTTGTCAACACCCGCTACGTGGAGGGCTGGGCATGCCGTGGCTGATGATGCGCAGGCACGCGCTCAGGCTACGACATCTCCACCTCTTCCTCGACGGTGATCAGGTGTGGTCGCCGTTTGCTAGACGCGTTTTTCCCCAGCTCGTTTCCTTGACGGAGCTGCAGTCCTGGGTCAAGCGAAGACCGAGAGGGAGCGCCTGGAGACTGGAATGTCTTCAGGCGCTCACAGCCCTCGACCAATCGGGCAATGTGATCGGTGGAAACTCCACCTCGGCGTTCTATAGAGGATTAGTGGAGGGGAAGAGCGACGACGTACTTGGGGAAACTCTAGGCGTCGACGAAAATCAACTAGCCAATCTCTTCGGAAGAACTTTCGGGCCAGGGCCTATGGACAACTTCCAGAAATCTCTGGCCTGGCAGTGCTACCGAGGAGCCTTGCCAGTTCGGGATAAACTCTACAGGCATGGAGGTGCCGTCAGCCGGGCATGTCCGAGATGCGCGCAGGGCGACGAAACCGTCCTGCACGCACTCGTCCAGTGTCCGAAAATTGCTGACTTGTGGGTTTATGTCGAACACCTGCTGTCGCGTTTAGGACGGATCCAGCTATCATCTGAGTCTATCGTGAGGATTGCCCCGCCCTCCTCCTTTAGCCGGGAAGGGCAGGCAGTTTTTATCTGTCTGGTGGCCATGGCGAAAGAGATAGTATGGTGGACACGTTTGAAAGGGCTGAAGACGAGCACTTACCTCTTCGGTGATGCTCTGATTGACTTTTTCAAATTTCATTTGAAAAGGAAAATCAGAGTAGAGAAGGAAGTGCTCTCTTCCCAGCATTTTGTTGAAAGATGGGTGAGAGAAGCAAGAATGGCCCGAGTGAATGGGCCGACTCTGAGTATATATCTGTAAACTAAAGGTGGAAAACTGGGAGAGGGCACTTGCCTTGGTGGTCAGGGTCTTTGTGGCTTTTTACTGGGCTTTCTCCACAAATGTCCCTCCGAAGTCTCCCCCCTATTGGGGAATTTTTTCATTGTTATTTTCATTGTTATTTTTGTTACATCCTCTGTTTTTGTTTTTTTACACGCAGAAATGCCCATTTGTACCGTCCTGCATTGTCCTGCACTGTCCTTAATGTCTACTTTATGTAAACCCTTGTGGTTAATAAAGAAATCATTATTATTATTATTATTATTATTATTATTATTATTATTATTATTATTATTGAATGCCATGGTTGACGGAGGCTCGGCTCTGTAAGGTATAGTAATTTTTAACCGTTAAAACAATTGTAAATTGTTTAAAACTTGAACCAAATTGTTGATAAAGACACCCTCCTCCTCGTGAGAGGGGTCTTTCTGTCCGTTATTTGGCCCTTCGGGGTTAAATAGCCAGTTATTGGGGTTTTGTACCCAAAATTTCATTTTAAACAAAAAAACATGGCTACCAAAAAGAAATTTCATACGTCACTCCCACTCATTCCGTCTTCTTCTTCCTCAATCATCACTACAGGAGAGAGAAGATTGTCTCTCTCCCTCCCTTCTTTAAATGTGTCTCTCTCCCTCCCTTCTCTTTCGCAAGCGACGAAAGAAAAGAAAAGTCTCGTGCAAAGCGTGCAAGGTTTCTCCACGACGACGACGACAGCGACGAAACAGGTGTGCGGGAAATACGAAAACCCAGTTCATTCGTCTGACGTCAGGAATAATAGCACTAGCAGCCGTAATAACAACAGCAACAGTGACAATGAAAACAACAGTAGCAGCCGCAACAGCATCACCAGCAGCATAAACAACAACAGCATTAGCAGCAGCAACACCAACAACAACCACAGCAACAGCGGCGGAAGCAGTAGTCGTAGTACCTGCAGCAACAACAAAAGTACCAGCAGCTCTGACGACAACAACAACAGCAGAGAAAAACCAATCTCATTTGCAGGTATTGCGAAAAATTTGGAAACAATCCTCATAACAAATGAGGAATTAGAGGAAGCGAAGAAGATGGTGACAAAGAACGGACACCGAGCAATCTGCAAGGCAGCGAAAAATTTTTTCGAAACCCAAGAGCACTGTACGGTCACGTACCGTACAGTAAGTACAAAATCCCGTAGGGTGGAAAGAGCCACAGAGGCCCAAATACAAAAAGCCTTGGGGTCTGTGTGGCAGCGGAAAACGCACATCACCCGAGGCAAAAAATATGCCACCGTAGACGTACTTTTTGCCACACCCCAGGAGGCAAAGGCCCAATCAGTAGTGACCCTAAGGAGCGAGGAAATGGTGTTGGTGCCCTCCTACTGTGGGCAAAAAATTGTGAGGGTCAAACTGACCCACGTCCCCCCCGGAATGACCCCTTCTTGGCTGGCCGCGTCTGTCCTCGTCGGAATCGAGGACAAAACAACTGTACTGCAAGTACAGAAAAAAGTAAGAGAAGATTGGGTCGGCTCCTCCATTGAGATGCTAATCCAAACCAACCAGGAGTGCATCGAAGCTATCCCGGATGTGATAGACTTCGATAACGGCACTCAACTGCCCATAAGTGTTGAGGGCAAACGCCCGAAATGCTTTCGCTGTGGATCGAAGACTCACCTCAGGGCCTTCTGCAACGAGAAGACCCTGAGAAAGGAGAAAACCCCCCTCCTTCCGAATCCGGCTCCACGGCTACCAGCAACAGGACAAGCGGCAACCAGGAACGATAGGCCCGTGGCACCCATACCCACTCCACGGAAATCAAAAACAGCAGCAGCAGTGGAAATACTAACAACAACAACAGCAATACCAAATGCAGCTGCAACAGAGACTCCAGTGCAAACATCACCAACAACAACAAGTGAAAGAGTGGAGTTGGTACCCCTCCCCGACCTCACAGAATCAGACATGGAGTGTGAGGTGGGAGAGAGATGGCAAAAGGTCGTAAGAAGGCACAAACGCAGAAGCAGCGCATCGTCGCCTTTGAAAAGTGAGGAAAGAAATGAGAAAAGGGTAAAGTCTACTGCAAAGAGACCCACAGCAGCAACAACACCAACACCATCACCACCCACACTAGCGCCACCATCACCACCGGCGACAACCCCACCGCCAACAACACCTTCAACACCACCACCACAAGCACCAACATCGCAAACACAACAACAAAACACACACACCCAGCAACAACGACAAGAAAATAGCAGAACCACACCCCACCCCCAGAAAAACAAATGCACGGCAATAAACACACACAACAAGAAACTAATGACTTACATAATTGAACACACAGACATTTCACAACAGGACTACATAATACCAGCACCAATCAAAACGCCAACTAACATAAGACTGCTAAAAATAGCACAGAAACAATACACAAACATTAAAACGAAATTCCCCAACGCAGTTGGTGATTTCAGGGACCTAGGAGGAACCATTAATCGAAGAGTATATTCAGACATTCTCTTAGAAGAGCCGACGACCAGCCGAAGGGACGATTCAACGGTCCCTTCACCAGACGATCAAGTGAAAAGGGATGTAAAAACCATCCCTCCTCTACCAAAAATACGGTAAGTGGTCTTTCCCATCTTTTCCACTCTATTTTAAACATGACCTCACTCAGAATAGGCAGCATAAATGCGCGTGGCTTGGGGTCGTCATGGAAGCAGGGTCACCTGCTCAACGACCTCAGGTCACTAAACATAGATGTAGTGGCCATCAGCGAGACCAGAATCTCCGAAGCACGGGCCTTCGCACCGATCTTCGGCGGCTACGATGTGTACGCATCTCCCAGCCGTCCTGGATCGGGTGGAGGAGTTGCTGTGCTTTTTCGGAGAGGTTTGGATCTCGCCATACGGGCCATCTTCCTGGACCCAGAGGGTAAGCTGGTGGTGCTGGACGTGACCAGCGGAGACGGGCAAGCTTTCAGGCTAGTGGCCGTCTATGCCCCGACAGGAGCAGGGCGGCCTGATTTCTTCCGGCGTCTGGAGACCTTTCTTGGAACGTCGCGCTCTTTAGTGTTAGTGGGCGACTGGAACGGGATCTTAGATGCACGCTGGGACTGTGTGGGATTAGCGGATAGGGGTGGAGGGTGCAAGAGCCTCACCAACCTGCTCAGGCGTTTTGAACTGTCTGACAGGTACCGATTGGATTTCCCGAATGTGCCAATGTGGACTTGGACAAACCGCATAGGGTCATCCAGATCATATCTAGATAGAGTATTTTGTAGGGAAATAGATAGGTCTAGCATAGGCTGTCCACAATTCAAGATAGTCAGCTACACGGACCACAAATTCGTGATCTGTGTGCTTGACTTAGATAGGCTTCATAGACGAGGACCCGGCTACTGGAAGCTAAACGCGTCCTTACCAGCGCGCAAGGCCTACAGAGACCGGATTAGCGAACTAGTTAAGCGGGCGTTGACGGGGGCCATCGTCAACAACAAGTGGTGGTTTGCTCTGAAAAGAGCGATTAGAATAGAATCGATTAGGTTTAGTAAGGCTTTAGCAATAGAGAAAAATAGAGCAGAGGGAGAACTAGTTAGAAAATTAGACGAGGCGCTTAGCAAAGGCATTGCGACCGACGTGCTTGCGGCGAAATTGGCCCTTGACCAATTCTTCAATGCAAAGCACGAAGGCTGCGTTGTCAGAGCTAGGGTGCGTGCTCTCAGACACGAGGGGACGAAAGCCGTTCAATGGGCCCGAGTGGCGGAGGCGCGTCGTGGCAACAAAGCCACGATCCGGTCTTTGGTGGACCACGACGGGCGCATGCTACTCGATCCCGGGCAAATGTGTGAAGCTTTTCAGCGACACTTCGCTCAGCTGTTCGGGGGCAGCGGGGGGCCGGGTAGAGGGATGGACTTTAGTGTCTACCTCGACGGACTGCCGCGGCTCTCGGCCACTGAGGCGAAGTGTTGCGAAAAGCCGATAACAGCCGCTGAAGTAAGGGAGGCAATGACTGGCTGCACAAGGGGTAAATCGCCTGGTTTGGATGGTCTGCCCTATGAACTTTACGTACAGATGCCAGACTTGTTCGGAGGCCTCTTGGCGGACGTCTACTGCAACTGGCAACAGAACGGGAGAATTCCCAGTTCTGTGAGCCGAGGAGCGGTGGCACTGCTGAGAAAGGATCCGAACAAGGGGGATAACATAGACAATTTCCGGCCCATAACTCTGCTAAACACAGAGTTTAAGATTTTGGCCAAGGTGCTAGCAAAGAGGTTGGCGCTTGTCGTTGGTGGTCTGGTGGGAGAGGCGCAGACATGCGCCATTCCCGACAGATCCATCCACGACAACCTCCACCTCATGCGATACATCGTAGAGAGGGTAGCTAGGGAACCTGGCACGGGTGGGTCCTTGATCAATTTAGATCAGTCGAAAGCTTTCGATAGGGTCGACCATCGTTACCTAGCGGCAGTCCTGAGGGCGGCTGGCTTTGGGCCCGTCTTCAGAGGCTGGATCGCTGCCATGCACAGCGACATCTGCTCTGTGGTGAGAGTGAACGGTCACCTGTCGGAACCGTTCAACATCATGCGCTCGGTCCGCCAAGGATGTCCCCTCTCGTCCCTCTTGTACGTATTGACGCTCGAGCCATTACTGCACAAACTGGAGACGTTGAGGGGAGTCCCGCGCGAACTAGGATGCGGAAGATCCGTGTCAGCATATGCGGACGATGTCACCGTAGTGGTGTCGAACGCCAAACACATCGAGGCGATCGGCACTACACTAAGAGAATACGAAGCGGTGACAGGAGCAATGATCAACCAGGAAAAGTCAGTGGGCCTGCAGCTCGGCACCTGGAGAGGCAGGTCCATGCCGTCCAACAGCGTCGTCGGGCGCTGGACGGACGGACCGGTTAAATTGCTAGGGGTCTGGTTCGGTCCGGACCTCCAGACGGACAAAAACTGGGACGAGGTGACGAGCAGGGTGGCTTCTCTCACCCAGAAATGGGCGGAGAGGAAGCTATCCCTGAAAGGTCGAGCGGAGGTGGCTAACGCGTACATCGCGTCTGTCATCTGCTACCGCCTAACCGTCGTACCTTGTCCTAAGCCTCGCCTGACTGCGCTGGAGCGTTTGCTCTTTCGCTTTTTGTGGAAGGGACGTGCTCCGATGGTCAGGCGGTCCATCTGTTGTCAACACCCGCTACGTGGAGGGCTGGGCATGCCGTGGCTGATGATGCGCAGGCACGCGCTCAGGCTACGACATCTCCACCTCTTCCTCGACGGTGATCAGGTGTGGTCGCCGTTTGCTAGACGCGTTTTTCCCCAGCTCGTTTCCTTGACGGAGCTGCAGTCCTGGGTCAAGCGAAGACCGAGAGGGAGCGCCTGGAGACTGGAATGTCTTCAGGCGCTCACAGCCCTCGACCAATCGGGCAATGTGATCGGTGGAAACTCCACCTCGGCGTTCTATAGAGGATTAGTGGAGGGGAAGAGCGACGACGTACTTGGGGAAACTCTAGGCGTCGACGAAAATCAACTAGCCAATCTCTTCGGAAGAACCTTCGGGCCAGGGCCTATGGACAACTTCCAGAAATCTCTGGCCTGGCAGTGCTACCGAGGAGCCTTGCCAGTTCGGGATAAACTCTACAGGCATGGAGGTGCCGTCAGCCGGGCATGTCCGAGATGCGCGCAGGGCGACGAAACCGTCCTGCACGCACTCGTCCAGTGTCCGAAAATTGCTGACTTGTGGGTTTATGTCGAACACCTGCTGTCGCGTTTAGGACGGATCCAGCTATCATCTGAGTCTATCGTGAGGATTGCCCCGCCCTCCTCCTTTAGCCGGGAAGGGCAGGCAGTTTTTATCTGTCTGGTGGCCATGGCGAAAGAGATAGTATGGTGGACACGTTTGAAAGGGCTGAAGACGAGCACTTACCTCTTCGGTGATGCTCTGATTGACTTTTTCAAATTTCATTTGAAAAGGAAAATCAGAGTAGAGAAGGAAGTGCTCTCTTCCCAGCATTTTGTTGAAAGATGGGTGAGAGAAGCAAGAATGGCCCGAGTGAATGGGCCGACTCTGAGTATATATCTGTAAACTAAAGGTGGAAAACTGGGAGAGGGCACTTGCCTTGGTGGTCAGGGTCATTGTGGCTTTTTACTGGGCTTTCTCCACAAATGTTCCTCCGAAGTCTCCCCCCTATTGGGGAATTTTTCATTGTTATTTTCATTGTTATTTTTGTTACATCCTCTATTTTTGTTTTTTTTACACGCAGAAATGCCCATTTGTACCGTCCTGCATTGTCCTGCACTGTCCTTAATGTCTACTTTATGTAAACCCTTGTGGTTAATAAAGAAATCATTATTATTATTATTATTATTATTATTATTATTATTATTATTATTATTATTGAATGCCATGGTTGACGGAGGCTCGGCTCTGTAAGGTATAGTAATTTTTAACCGTTAAAACAATTGTAAATTGTTTAAAACTTGAACCAAATTGTTGATAAAGACACCCTCCTCCTCGTGAGAGGGGTCTTTCTGTCCGTTATTTGGCCCTTCGGGGTTAAATAGCCAGTTATTGGGGTTTTGTACCCAAAATTTCATTTTAAACAAAAAAACATGGCTACCAAAAAGAAATTTCATACGTCACTCCCACTCATTCCGTCTTCTTCTTCCTCAATCATCACTACAGGAGAGAGAAGATTGTCTCTCTCCCTCCCTTCTTTAAATGTGTCTCTCTCCCTCCCTTCTCTTTCGCAAGCGACGAAAGAAAAGAAAAGTCTCGTGCAAAGCGTGCAAGGTTTCTCCACGACGACGACGACAGCGACGAAACAGGTGTGCGGGAAATACGAAAACCCAGTTCATTCGTCTGACGTCAGGAATAATAGCACTAGCAGCCGTAATAACAACAGCAACAGTGACAATGAAAACAACAGTAGCAGCCGCAACAGCATCACCAGCAGCATAAACAACAACAGCATTAGCAGCAGCAACACCAACAACAACCACAGCAACAGCGGCGGAAGCAGTAGTCGTAGTACCTGCAGCAACAACAAAAGTACCAGCAGCTCTGACGACAACAACAACAGCAGAGAAAAACCAATCTCATTTGCAGGTATTGCGAAAAATTTGGAAACAATCCTCATAACAAATGAGGAATTAGAGGAAGCGAAGAAGATGGTGACAAAGAACGGACACCGAGCAATCTGCAAGGCAGCGAAAAATTTTTTCGAAACCCAAGAGCACTGTACGGTCACGTACCGTACAGTAAGTACAAAATCCCGTAGGGTGGAAAGAGCCACAGAGGCCCAAATACAAAAAGCCTTGGGGTCTGTGTGGCAGCGGAAAACGCACATCACCCGAGGCAAAAAATATGCCACCGTAGACGTACTTTTTGCCACACCCCAGGAGGCAAAGGCCCAATCAGTAGTGACCCTAAGGAGCGAGGAAATGGTGTTGGTGCCCTCCTACTGTGGGCAAAAAATTGTGAGGGTCAAACTGACCCACGTCCCCCCCGGAATGACCCCTTCTTGGCTGGCCGCGTCTGTCCTCGTCGGAATCGAGGACAAAACAACTGTACTGCAAGTACAGAAAAAAGTAAGAGAAGATTGGGTCGGCTCCTCCATTGAGATGCTAATCCAAACCAACCAGGAGTGCATCGAAGCTATCCCGGATGTGATAGACTTCGATAACGGCACTCAACTGCCCATAAGTGTTGAGGGCAAACGCCCGAAATGCTTTCGCTGTGGATCGAAGACTCACCTCAGGGCCTTCTGCAACGAGAAGACCCTGAGAAAGGAGAAAACCCCCCTCCTTCCGAATCCGGCTCCACGGCTACCAGCAACAGGACAAGCGGCAACCAGGAACGATAGGCCCGTGGCACCCATACCCACTCCACGGAAATCAAAAACAGCAGCAGCAGTGGAAATACTAACAACAACAACAGCAATACCAAATGCAGCTGCAACAGAGACTCCAGTGCAAACATCACCAACAACAACAAGTGAAAGAGTGGAGTTGGTACCCCTCCCCGACCTCACAGAATCAGACATGGAGTGTGAGGTGGGAGAGAGATGGCAAAAGGTCGTAAGAAGGCACAAACGCAGAAGCAGCGCATCGTCGCCTTTGAAAAGTGAGGAAAGAAATGAGAAAAGGGTAAAGTCTACTGCAAAGAGACCCACAGCAGCAACAACACCAACACCATCACCACCCACACTAGCGCCACCATCACCACCGGCGACAACCCCACCGCCAACAACACCTTCAACACCACCACCACAAGCACCAACATCGCAAACACAACAACAAAACACACACACCCAGCAACAACGACAAGAAAATAGCAGAACCACACCCCACCCCCAGAAAAACAAATGCACGGCAATAAACACACACAACAAGAAACTAATGACTTACATAATTGAACACACAGACATTTCACAACAGGACTACATAATACCAGCACCAATCAAAACGCCAACTAACATAAGACTGCTAAAAATAGCACAGAAACAATACACAAACATTAAAACGAAATTCCCCAACGCAGTTGGTGATTTGAGGGACCTAGGAGGAACCATTAATCGAAGAGTATATTCAGACATTCTCTTAGAAGAGCCGACGACCAGCCGAAGGGACGATTCAACGGTCCCTTCACCAGACGATCAAGTGAAAAGGGATGTAAAAACCATCCCTCCTCTACCAAAAATACGGTAAGTGGTCTTTCCCATCTTTTCCACTCTATTTTAAACATGACCTCACTCAGAATAGGCAGCATAAATGCGCGTGGCTTGGGGTCGTCATGGAAGCAGGGTCACCTGCTCAACGACCTCAGGTCACTAAACATAGATGTAGTGGCCATCAGCGAGACCAGAATCTCCGAAGCACGGGCCTTCGCACCGATCTTCGGCGGCTACGATGTGTACGCATCTCCCAGCCGTCCTGGATCGGGTGGAGGAGTTGCTGTGCTTTTTCGGAGAGGTTTGGATCTCGCCATACGGGCCATCTTCCTGGACCCAGAGGGTAAGCTGGTGGTGCTGGACGTGACCAGCGGAGACGGGCAAGCTTTCAGGCTAGTGGCCGTCTATGCCCCGACAGGAGCAGGGCGGCCTGATTTCTTCCGGCGTCTGGAGACCTTTCTTGGAACGTCGCGCTCTTTAGTGTTAGTGGGCGACTGGAACGGGATCTTAGATGCACGCTGGGACTGTGTGGGATTAGCGGATAGGGGTGGAGGGTGCAAGAGCCTCACCAACCTGCTCAGGCGTTTTGAACTGTCTGACAGGTACCGATTGGATTTCCCGAATGTGCCAATGTGGACTTGGACAAACCGCATAGGGTCATCCAGATCATATCTAGATAGAGTATTTTGTAGGGAAATAGATAGGTCTAGCATAGGCTGTCCACAATTCAAGATAGTCAGCTACACGGACCACAAATTCGTGATCTGTGTGCTTGACTTAGATAGGCTTCATAGACGAGGACCCGGCTACTGGAAGCTAAACGCGTCCTTACCAGCGCGCAAGGCCTACAGAGACCGGATTAGCGAACTAGTTAAGCGGGCGTTGACGGGGGCCATCGTCAACAACAAGTGGTGGTTTGCTCTGAAAAGAGCGATTAGAATAGAATCGATTAGGTTTAGTAAGGCTTTAGCAATAGAGAAAAATAGAGCAGAGGGAGAACTAGTTAGAAAATTAGACGAGGCGCTTAGCAAAGGCATTGCGACCGACGTGCTTGCGGCGAAATTGGCCCTTGACCAATTCTTCAATGCAAAGCACGAAGGCTGCGTTGTCAGAGCTAGGGTGCGTGCTCTCAGACACGAGGGGACGAAAGCCGTTCAATGGGCCCGAGTGGCGGAGGCGCGTCGTGGCAACAAAGCCACGATCCGGTCTTTGGTGGACCACGACGGGCGCATGCTACTCGATCCCGGGCAAATGTGTGAAGCTTTTCAGCGACACTTCGCTCAGCTGTTCGGGGGCAGCGGGGGGCCGGGTAGAGGGATGGACTTTAGTGTCTACCTCGACGGACTGCCGCGGCTCTCGGCCACTGAGGCGAAGTGTTGCGAAAAGCCGATAACAGCCGCTGAAGTAAGGGAGGCAATGACTGGCTGCACAAGGGGTAAATCGCCTGGTTTGGATGGTCTGCCCTATGAACTTTACGTACAGATGCCAGACTTGTTCGGAGGCCTCTTGGCGGACGTCTACTGCAACTGGCAACAGAACGGGAGAATTCCCAGTTCTGTGAGCCGAGGAGCGGTGGCACTGCTGAGAAAGGATCCGAACAAGGGGGATAACATAGACAATTTCCGGCCCATAACTCTGCTAAACACAGAGTTTAAGATTTTGGCCAAGGTGCTAGCAAAGAGGTTGGCGCTTGTCGTTGGTGGTCTGGTGGGAGAGGCGCAGACATGCGCCATTCCCGACAGATCCATCCACGACAACCTCCACCTCATGCGATACATCGTAGAGAGGGTAGCTAGGGAACCTGGCACGGGTGGGTCCTTGATCAATTTAGATCAGTCGAAAGCTTTCGATAGGGTCGACCATCGTTACCTAGCGGCAGTCCTGAGGGCGGCTGGCTTTGGGCCCGTCTTCAGAGGCTGGATCGCTGCCATGCACAGCGACATCTGCTCTGTGGTGAGAGTGAACGGTCACCTGTCGGAACCGTTCAACATCATGCGCTCGGTCCGCCAAGGATGTCCCCTCTCGTCCCTCTTGTACGTATTGACGCTCGAGCCATTACTGCACAAACTGGAGACGTTGAGGGGAGTCCCGCGCGAACTAGGATGCGGAAGATCCGTGTCAGCATATGCGGACGATGTCACCGTAGTGGTGTCGAACGCCAAACACATCGAGGCGATCGGCACTACACTAAGAGAATACGAAGCGGTGACAGGAGCAATGATCAACCAGGAAAAGTCAGTGGGCCTGCAGCTCGGCACCTGGAGAGGCAGGTCCATGCCGTCCAACAGCGTCGTCGGGCGCTGGACGGACGGACCGGTTAAATTGCTAGGGGTCTGGTTCGGTCCGGACCTCCAGACGGACAAAAACTGGGACGAGGTGACGAGCAGGGTGGCTTCTCTCACCCAGAAATGGGCGGAGAGGAAGCTATCCCTGAAAGGTCGAGCGGAGGTGGCTAACGCGTACATCGCGTCTGTCATCTGCTACCGCCTAACCGTCGTACCTTGTCCTAAGCCTCGCCTGACTGCGCTGGAGCGTTTGCTCTTTCGCTTTTTGTGGAAGGGACGTGCTCCGATGGTCAGGCGGTCCATCTGTTGTCAACACCCGCTACGTGGAGGGCTGGGCATGCCGTGGCTGATGATGCGCAGGCACGCGCTCAGGCTACGACATCTCCACCTCTTCCTCGACGGTGATCAGGTGTGGTCGCCGTTTGCTAGACGCGTTTTTCCCCAGCTCGTTTCCTTGACGGAGCTGCAGTCCTGGGTCAAGCGAAGACCGAGAGGGAGCGCCTGGAGACTGGAATGTCTTCAGGCGCTCACAGCCCTCGACCAATCGGGCAATGTGATCGGTGGAAACTCCACCTCGGCGTTCTATAGAGGATTAGTGGAGGGGAAGAGCGACGACGTACTTGGGGAAACTCTAGGCGTCGACGAAAATCAACTAGCCAATCTCTTCGGAAGAACTTTCGGGCCAGGGCCTATGGACAACTTCCAGAAATCTCTGGCCTGGCAGTGCTACCGAGGAGCCTTGCCAGTTCGGGATAAACTCTACAGGCATGGAGGTGCCGTCAGCCGGGCATGTCCGAGATGCGCGCAGGGCGACGAAACCGTCCTGCACGCACTCGTCCAGTGTCCGAAAATTGCTGACTTGTGGGTTTATGTCGAACACCTGCTGTCGCGTTTAGGACGGATCCAGCTATCATCTGAGTCTATCGTGAGGATTGCCCCGCCCTCCTCCTTTAGCCGGGAAGGGCAGGCAGTTTTTATCTGTCTGGTGGCCATGGCGAAAGAGATAGTATGGTGGACACGTTTGAAAGGGCTGAAGACGAGCACTTACCTCTTCGGTGATGCTCTGATTGACTTTTTCAAATTTCATTTGAAAAGGAAAATCAGAGTAGAGAAGGAAGTGCTCTCTTCCCAGCATTTTGTTGAAAGATGGGTGAGAGAAGCAAGAATGGCCCGAGTGAATGGGCCGACTCTGAGTATATATCTGTAAACTAAAGGTGGAAAACTGGGAGAGGGCACTTGCCTTGGTGGTCAGGGTCTTTGTGGCTTTTTACTGGGCTTTCTCCACAAATGTCCCTCCGAAGTCTCCCCCCTATTGGGGAATTTTTTCATTGTTATTTTCATTGTTATTTTTGTTACATCCTCTGTTTTTGTTTTTTTACACGCAGAAATGCCCATTTGTACCGTCCTGCATTGTCCTGCACTGTCCTTAATGTCTACTTTATGTAAACCCTTGTGGTTAATAAAGAAATCATTATTATTATTATTATTATTATTATTATTATTATTATTATTATTATTATTGAATGCCATGGTTGACGGAGGCTCGGCTCTGTAAGGTATAGTAATTTTTAACCGTTAAAACAATTGTAAATTGTTTAAAACTTGAACCAAATTGTTGATAAAGACACCCTCCTCCTCGTGAGAGGGGTCTTTCTGTCCGTTATTTGGCCCTTCGGGGTTAAATAGCCAGTTATTGGGGTTTTGTACCCAAAATTTCATTTTAAACAAAAAAACATGGCTACCAAAAAGAAATTTCATACGTCACTCCCACTCATTCCGTCTTCTTCTTCCTCAATCATCACTACAGGAGAGAGAAGATTGTCTCTCTCCCTCCCTTCTTTAAATGTGTCTCTCTCCCTCCCTTCTCTTTCGCAAGCGACGAAAGAAAAGAAAAGTCTCGTGCAAAGCGTGCAAGGTTTCTCCACGACGACGACGACAGCGACGAAACAGGTGTGCGGGAAATACGAAAACCCAGTTCATTCGTCTGACGTCAGGAATAATAGCACTAGCAGCCGTAATAACAACAGCAACAGTGACAATGAAAACAACAGTAGCAGCCGCAACAGCATCACCAGCAGCATAAACAACAACAGCATTAGCAGCAGCAACACCAACAACAACCACAGCAACAGCGGCGGAAGCAGTAGTCGTAGTACCTGCAGCAACAACAAAAGTACCAGCAGCTCTGACGACAACAACAACAGCAGAGAAAAACCAATCTCATTTGCAGGTATTGCGAAAAATTTGGAAACAATCCTCATAACAAATGAGGAATTAGAGGAAGCGAAGAAGATGGTGACAAAGAACGGACACCGAGCAATCTGCAAGGCAGCGAAAAATTTTTTCGAAACCCAAGAGCACTGTACGGTCACGTACCGTACAGTAAGTACAAAATCCCGTAGGGTGGAAAGAGCCACAGAGGCCCAAATACAAAAAGCCTTGGGGTCTGTGTGGCAGCGGAAAACGCACATCACCCGAGGCAAAAAATATGCCACCGTAGACGTACTTTTTGCCACACCCCAGGAGGCAAAGGCCCAATCAGTAGTGACCCTAAGGAGCGAGGAAATGGTGTTGGTGCCCTCCTACTGTGGGCAAAAAATTGTGAGGGTCAAACTGACCCACGTCCCCCCCCCGGAATGACCCCTTCTTGGCTGGCCGCGTCTGTCCTCGTCGGAATCGAGGACAAAACAACTGTACTGCAAGTACAGAAAAAAGTAAGAGAAGATTGGGTCGGCTCCTCCATTGAGATGCTAATCCAAACCAACCAGGAGTGCATCGAAGCTATCCCGGATGTGATAGACTTCGATAACGGCACTCAACTGCCCATAAGTGTTGAGGGCAAACGCCCGAAATGCTTTCGCTGTGGATCGAAGACTCACCTCAGGGCCTTCTGCAACGAGAAGACCCTGAGAAAGGAGAAAACCCCCCTCCTTCCGAATCCGGCTCCACGGCTACCAGCAACAGGACAAGCGGCAACCAGGAACGATAGGCCCGTGGCACCCATACCCACTCCACGGAAATCAAAAACAGCAGCAGCAGTGGAAATACTAACAACAACAACAGCAATACCAAATGCAGCTGCAACAGAGACTCCAGTGCAAACATCACCAACAACAACAAGTGAAAGAGTGGAGTTGGTACCCCTCCCCGACCTCACAGAATCAGACATGGAGTGTGAGGTGGGAGAGAGATGGCAAAAGGTCGTAAGAAGGCACAAACGCAGAAGCAGCGCATCGTCGCCTTTGAAAAGTGAGGAAAGAAATGAGAAAAGGGTAAAGTCTACTGCAAAGAGACCCACAGCAGCAACAACACCAACACCATCACCACCCACACTAGCGCCACCATCACCACCGGCGACAACCCCACCGCCAACAACACCTTCAACACCACCACCACAAGCACCAACATCGCAAACACAACAACAAAACACACACACCCAGCAACAACGACAAGAAAATAGCAGAACCACACCCCACCCCCAGAAAAACAAATGCACGGCAATAAACACACACAACAAGAAACTAATGACTTACATAATTGAACACACAGACATTTCACAACAGGACTACATAATACCAGCACCAATCAAAACGCCAACTAACATAAGACTGCTAAAAATAGCACAGAAACAATACACAAACATTAAAACGAAATTCCCCAACGCAGTTGGTGATTTCAGGGACCTAGGAGGAACCATTAATCGAAGAGTATATTCAGACATTCTCTTAGAAGAGCCGACGACCAGCCGAAGGGACGATTCAACGGTCCCTTCACCAGACGATCAAGTGAAAAGGGATGTAAAAACCATCCCTCCTCTACCAAAAATACGGTAAGTGGTCTTTCCCATCTTTTCCACTCTATTTTAAACATGACCTCACTCAGAATAGGCAGCATAAATGCGCGTGGCTTGGGGTCGTCATGGAAGCAGGGTCACCTGCTCAACGACCTCAGGTCACTAAACATAGATGTAGTGGCCATCAGCGAGACCAGAATCTCCGAAGCACGGGCCTTCGCACCGATCTTCGGCGGCTACGATGTGTACGCATCTCCCAGCCGTCCTGGATCGGGTGGAGGAGTTGCTGTGCTTTTTCGGAGAGGTTTGGATCTCGCCATACGGGCCATCTTCCTGGACCCAGAGGGTAAGCTGGTGGTGCTGGACGTGACCAGCGGAGACGGGCAAGCTTTCAGGCTAGTGGCCGTCTATGCCCCGACAGGAGCAGGGCGGCCTGATTTCTTCCGGCGTCTGGAGACCTTTCTTGGAACGTCGCGCTCTTTAGTGTTAGTGGGCGACTGGAACGGGATCTTAGATGCACGCTGGGACTGTGTGGGATTAGCGGATAGGGGTGGAGGGTGCAAGAGCCTCACCAACCTGCTCAGGCGTTTTGAACTGTCTGACAGGTACCGATTGGATTTCCCGAATGTGCCAATGTGGACTTGGACAAACCGCATAGGGTCATCCAGATCATATCTAGATAGAGTATTTTGTAGGGAAATAGATAGGTCTAGCATAGGCTGTCCACAATTCAAGATAGTCAGCTACACGGACCACAAATTCGTGATCTGTGTGCTTGACTTAGATAGGCTTCATAGACGAGGACCCGGCTACTGGAAGCTAAACGCGTCCTTACCAGCGCGCAAGGCCTACAGAGACCGGATTAGCGAACTAGTTAAGCGGGCGTTGACGGGGGCCATCGTCAACAACAAGTGGTGGTTTGCTCTGAAAAGAGCGATTAGAATAGAATCGATTAGGTTTAGTAAGGCTTTAGCAATAGAGAAAAATAGAGCAGAGGGAGAACTAGTTAGAAAATTAGACGAGGCGCTTAGCAAAGGCATTGCGACCGACGTGCTTGCGGCGAAATTGGCCCTTGACCAATTCTTCAATGCAAAGCACGAAGGCTGCGTTGTCAGAGCTAGGGTGCGTGCTCTCAGACACGAGGGGACGAAAGCCGTTCAATGGGCCCGAGTGGCGGAGGCGCGTCGTGGCAACAAAGCCACGATCCGGTCTTTGGTGGACCACGACGGGCGCATGCTACTCGATCCCGGGCAAATGTGTGAAGCTTTTCAGCGACACTTCGCTCAGCTGTTCGGGGGCAGCGGGGGGCCGGGTAGAGGGATGGACTTTAGTGTCTACCTCGACGGACTGCCGCGGCTCTCGGCCACTGAGGCGAAGTGTTGCGAAAAGCCGATAACAGCCGCTGAAGTAAGGGAGGCAATGACTGGCTGCACAAGGGGTAAATCGCCTGGTTTGGATGGTCTGCCCTATGAACTTTACGTACAGATGCCAGACTTGTTCGGAGGCCTCTTGGCGGACGTCTACTGCAACTGGCAACAGAACGGGAGAATTCCCAGTTCTGTGAGCCGAGGAGCGGTGGCACTGCTGAGAAAGGATCCGAACAAGGGGGATAACATAGACAATTTCCGGCCCATAACTCTGCTAAACACAGAGTTTAAGATTTTGGCCAAGGTGCTAGCAAAGAGGTTGGCGCTTGTCGTTGGTGGTCTGGTGGGAGAGGCGCAGACATGCGCCATTCCCGACAGATCCATCCACGACAACCTCCACCTCATGCGATACATCGTAGAGAGGGTAGCTAGGGAACCTGGCACGGGTGGGTCCTTGATCAATTTAGATCAGTCGAAAGCTTTCGATAGGGTCGACCATCGTTACCTAGCGGCAGTCCTGAGGGCGGCTGGCTTTGGGCCCGTCTTCAGAGGCTGGATCGCTGCCATGCACAGCGACATCTGCTCTGTGGTGAGAGTGAACGGTCACCTGTCGGAACCGTTCAACATCATGCGCTCGGTCCGCCAAGGATGTCCCCTCTCGTCCCTCTTGTACGTATTGACGCTCGAGCCATTACTGCACAAACTGGAGACGTTGAGGGGAGTCCCGCGCGAACTAGGATGCGGAAGATCCGTGTCAGCATATGCGGACGATGTCACCGTAGTGGTGTCGAACGCCAAACACATCGAGGCGATCGGCACTACACTAAGAGAATACGAAGCGGTGACAGGAGCAATGATCAACCAGGAAAAGTCAGTGGGCCTGCAGCTCGGCACCTGGAGAGGCAGGTCCATGCCGTCCAACAGCGTCGTCGGGCGCTGGACGGACGGACCGGTTAAATTGCTAGGGGTCTGGTTCGGTCCGGACCTCCAGACGGACAAAAACTGGGACGAGGTGACGAGCAGGGTGGCTTCTCTCACCCAGAAATGGGCGGAGAGGAAGCTATCCCTGAAAGGTCGAGCGGAGGTGGCTAACGCGTACATCGCGTCTGTCATCTGCTACCGCCTAACCGTCGTACCTTGTCCTAAGCCTCGCCTGACTGCGCTGGAGCGTTTGCTCTTTCGCTTTTTGTGGAAGGGACGTGCTCCGATGGTCAGGCGGTCCATCTGTTGTCAACACCCGCTACGTGGAGGGCTGGGCATGCCGTGGCTGATGATGCGCAGGCACGCGCTCAGGCTACGACATCTCCACCTCTTCCTCGACGGTGATCAGGTGTGGTCGCCGTTTGCTAGACGCGTTTTTCCCCAGCTCGTTTCCTTGACGGAGCTGCAGTCCTGGGTCAAGCGAAGACCGAGAGGGAGCGCCTGGAGACTGGAATGTCTTCAGGCGCTCACAGCCCTCGACCAATCGGGCAATGTGATCGGTGGAAACTCCACCTCGGCGTTCTATAGAGGATTAGTGGAGGGGAAGAGCGACGACGTACTTGGGGAAACTCTAGGCGTCGACGAAAATCAACTAGCCAATCTCTTCGGAAGAACTTTCGGGCCAGGGCCTATGGACAACTTCCAGAAATCTCTGGCCTGGCAGTGCTACCGAGGAGCCTTGCCAGTTCGGGATAAACTCTACAGGCATGGAGGTGCCGTCAGCCGGGCATGTCCGAGATGCGCGCAGGGCGACGAAACCGTCCTGCACGCACTCGTCCAGTGTCCGAAAATTGCTGACTTGTGGGTTTATGTCGAACACCTGCTGTCGCGTTTAGGACGGATCCAGCTATCATCTGAGTCTATCGTGAGGATTGCCCCGCCCTCCTCCTTTAGCCGGGAAGGGCAGGCAGTTTTTATCTGTCTGGTGGCCATGGCGAAAGAGATAGTATGGTGGACACGTTTGAAAGGGCTGAAGACGAGCACTTACCTCTTCGGTGATGCTCTGATTGACTTTTTCAAATTTCATTTGAAAAGGAAAATCAGAGTAGAGAAGGAAGTGCTCTCTTCCCAGCATTTTGTTGAAAGATGGGTGAGAGAAGCAAGAATGGCCCGAGTGAATGGGCCGACTCTGAGTATATATCTGTAAACTAAAGGTGGAAAACTGGGAGAGGGCACTTGCCTTGGTGGTCAGGGTCATTGTGGCTTTTTACTGGGCTTTCTCCACAAATGTCCCTCCGAAGTCTCCCCCCTATTGGGGAATTTTTCATTGTTATTTTCATTGTTATTTTTGTTACATCCTCTGTTTTTGTTTTTTTACACGCAGAAATGCCCATTTGTACCGTCCTGCATTGTCCTGCACTGTCCTTAATGTCTACTTTATGTAAACCCTTGTGGTTAATAAAGAAATCATTATTATTATTATTATTATTATTATTATTATTATTATTATTATCATTATTATTATTAAAATAAAGTACCAGTAATGCATTGGGTAATTGCTGGCCTTGTGCCTAAAGTAGAAACAATTATTATTATTGGCGACCTACGAAGGAAATCGTATTATCGTGAGCTCCGCAAAGGTTTGTTGTTTTCAGTTGTTTCAAATTGCAAGTTATGGAAAATTTTTGTCGTTAAGTGTTTATAAGTTCACATATATTGCTTTCTGAAAAGGACACTCAAAAAGATTGAGGCCTTGAGTCCAAAATTTAAACTTTTATAATTATCAAACAATAACTTTCTTTGAAAAAAACATGGACGACTCACAGCCACACGAAGCTGACAGCCTTCCTCACAAACTAACACCTCACACCAACACCACCATTGTAAATATTACTACGTTTGCCAACACTAAACATATAAGCAGTAGCCACCGCTCCTCGACTCATAGAGCTGGGAATTCTCCGTTTCTGTTGCCAGTTGCAGTAGACGTCCGCCAAGAGGCCTCCGAACAAGTCTGGCATCTGTACGTAAATTTCATAGGGAAGACCATCCAAACAGGCGAAAGCCGCGGCAGTCCGTCGAGGTAGACACTAAAGTCCATCCCTCGATCCGGCCCGCCACTGCCCCCGAACAGTTGAGCGAAGTGTCGCTGAAAAGCTTCACACATTTGCCCAGGATCGAGTAGCATGCGCCCGTCGTGGTCCACCAAAGACCGGATCGTGGCTTTGTTGCCACGACGCGCCTCCGCCACTCGGGCCCATTGAACGGCTTTCGTCCCCTCGTGTCTGAGAGCACGCACCCTAGCTCTGACAACGCAGCCTTCGTGCTTTGCATTGAAGAATTGGTCAAGGGCCAATTTCGCCGCAAGTACGTCGGTCGCGATGCCTTTGCTAAGCGCCTCATCTAATTTTCTAACTAATTCTCCCTCTGCTCTATTTTTCTCTATTGCTAAAGTCTTACTAAACCTAATGGACTCTATTCTAATTGCTCTTTTCAGAGCAAACCACCACTTGTTGTTGACGATGGCCCCCGTCAACGCCCGCTTAACTAGTTCGCTAATCCGGTCTTTGTAGGCCTTGCGCGCTGGTAAGGACGCTGTTAGCTTCCAGTAGCCGGGTCCTCGTCTATGAAGCCTATCTAAGTCAAGCACACAGATCACGAATTTGTGGTCCGTGTAGCTGACTATCTTGAATTGTGGACAGCCTATGCTAGACCTATCTATTTCCCTACAAAATACTCTATCTAGATATGATCTGGATGACCCTATACGATTTGTCCAAGTCCACATTGGTACATTCGGGAAATCCATTCGGTACCTGTCAGACAGTTCAAAACGTCTGAGCAGGTTGGTGAGACTCTTGCACCCTCCTTCCCTATCCACTAATCCCACACAATCCCAGCGTGCATCTAAGATCCCGTTCCAGTCGCCCACTAACACTAAAGAGCGGGACGTTCCAAGAAAGGTCTCCAGACGCCGGAAGAAATCAGGCCGCCCTGCTCCTGTCAGGGCATAGACGGCCACTAACCTGAAAGCTTGCCCGTCTCCGCTGGTCACGTCCAGCACCACCAACTTACCTTCTGGGTCCAGGAAGATGGCCCGTATGGCAAGATCCAAACCTCTCCGAAAAAGCACAGCAACTCCTCCCCCTGATCCCGGACGGCTGGGAGATGCGTACACATCGTAGCCGCCGAAGATCGGTGCGAAAGCCTGTGCTTCGGCGATTCTGGTCTCGCTGATGGCCACTACATCTATGTTTAGTGACCTGAGGTCGTTGAGCAGGTGGCCCTGCTTCCATGACGACCCCAAGCCACGCGCATTTATGCTGCCTATTCTGAGTGAGGTCATGTTGAAAAGGAGTGGAAAAGATGGGAAAGACCACTTACCTTACTTCTTGTAGGGGAAGGACGGTTTTTCCATCCTTTTCACTGCTTGTGGCCTCCTCAGGAAAGATGCCCTTATAAATCCTCCTGGAGAGTGCTTGTCGGAAGTCTCCGATGTCTTTGGGGAATTTTTGTTTTAGTGTCATGTACGTTTTCTATGTGATGCGAGTGATTTGTATGTGTGGAGGTGGTGTGAATTTTGGGGTTGTTGTGTAGTCTTTTTCTGTGATGCTGGTGTTGTGTTGGATGTAGTGTAATAATTGCTTGTTGTTCAAATTTAATGCTGTGTAGTGTGTATCGTTTTGGTTGTTTTGTTTTGTTTGCGTTTGTTGTGGGTTTGTTTCTGTCTCGCATTTTGGTGACTTTTGTGGTGTAGGTGATGGTGCTGTTGGAGTTAATGATGGTGATGGTGTTGGTGTTTGGGTTGATGGGGTTGGTGATGCTGGTGTGGATGGTGGCATATCTGTCCTAACTTTTTTGTTTCTTAGTTTATTTGTTTCCCTCTGTATTTTGTTTTTGGAGGGGGAAGGAAGAGAATTTTTTTCTTTTTTGGTTTCTTTTTTTTTTCCCGGATATCGTTTCCCACTCCTCGTCGTCACAATCTGTCTCCAGTTGTGATAGGCCGGGGAATGGAAAATCCTCCACAGCCGTTAGTTTTGGTTGTGGTGTGGTGGATGGTGTAGGCGCTGGTGCTAGTTCTGAAGCGTTGGGTGGTAGTGGTGTTGGTTCTGCTACTGTTGCTGGGGTTGTTGCTGTTATAGTTGCTTCTGTTGTTGCTGCTACAGTTGTTGCTGCCATCTCTGCTACTGGTGGTGTTGATGGTTGTGTCACTGGGGTGGGTAGGAGAGGTGGCCTCAACCTTTTAGCCTGAGGGCAGAAAGCCCTTAGGTGGGTTCCTTCACCACAAACGACACACCTAGGTCTTCTGCCCTCGACAATTACCGTGAGGTGGCTGCCGTCAGTGAGGTCTATTACCTCTGGGATCTCCTCAATGCTTTTTTGGTCCGCTTGGATCAGGAGCTCCATCCCAGATCCGGACCAGTTTTCCTGCTTTTCTTTTGCTATTGCTATTATTTTCGTGTTGGCTTCGATGCCGGCGAGGACAACCGCTATTATCCAGGGAATTTCGATGGCCGGTGGAACGTGGGTCACCCTGATCTTTACGAGTCTCTGGCCACAATAGCTTGGGACGAGTGTGAAGTCGTCACTTTTTAATGGGGCCATGGAGTGTTCTCTAGCCTCCTCTGGTGTTTCAAAGAACACATCCACGGTTCCATACTTTTGCCCACGTCTGATGTGGGTTTTTCTTGCCCACACATGTCCCAAAGCTTTTTGGATTTGGGACTCGGATGCCCGTTCCACTCGGCGCGATTTTACATTTATTGTTCTATACGACACCGTGCATAGGCGCCGATGCTCCATTTTATTAGGTGGGGGGTGAGGCTGACCCTGTACCCATTTTTCTTTACCATTTGTTTGGCATTTTCTAAATCGTCTTGAGTTACCGTGAATGCTTCAAATTGTTTTGCTACTATGGCGAAACTGAGGGTCGGTTTTATAATGTCATTGTTGTTGTTGTTGCTATCGTTATTTGTGTTAATATTAATTTTAGTTTCAGTTGTGGTGGTGGTGACGTCAGTCGTCTTTGGTGCGGAAGAGTCCATTTTGCTTGATTTCATTTCGACATCACGAGTTAATTTATTTTTTTCTTCTTTTGTTTCTGTTGTCGCGGTGGTGGTGGGGGTGGTGGTTGTCGCGGTGGTGGTGGTGGTGGTGGAGGCTTTAACACCTGCAGTCATTGTTAATGGCGGGAAATGAATGTCTGCCTGAGACAAATTTAAAATATTGCTACTGCTTATATTTTTTTTTGTGTTGGCAAACGTAGTAACATTTACAATGGTGGTGTCGGTGTGAGGTGTTATTTTGTGAGGAAGGCTTTCAGCTGCTTCGTGCAGAGGGGAATTAGCCATTTTTTTCAAAGAAATTTTTGGATAATAATAAAAGTTAAAATTTTGGGCACAAGGCCCCAATCTTTTTGGGTGTCCTTTTCGGAAAACAATGTATGTGTGCTTATAAACAGTTAACAATAAAATTTTCCATAAATGGCAATTTTTAACAAACGGAAATAACAAACCTTTGCGGAGCTCACGATGATACGATTTACTACGTAGGTCGCCAATAATAATAATAATAGTAATAATAATAATAATAATAATAATAATAATAATAATAATAATAATAATAATAATAATAATAATAATAATAATTTAGAGATCCACAGACATGGAACTGGTTGAGAAGAGGAGACCTCAAAAAGGCTACAGAAGGAATGCTAATGGCTGCGCAGGAGCAGGCCCTCAAAACGAAGTGGTTGAAGCACCATATTTACAAGGAGGAGGCTAGCCCACTGTGCAGGATCTGTGGAGAGAGAGAGGAGACTGTGGCTCACATTGTGTCCGAGTGTAAACACCTAGCCCAGACCCACTATAAGGGCTGGAGACACGATGTGATGGGCAGGGTGATCCACTGGCACCTGTGCAAAGTAAACAATTTACCACATTCTGAGAAATGGTATGAGCATAGGCCAGAGGCGGTGATGGAGAACAATCAGGTGAAGGTGCTGTGGGATTTTAGGATACAGACGGACAAAAAACTGGAACACAATAGACCTGACCTGGTGGTTGTGGACAAGGAAAAAAGATCGTGTCTGATTGTGGATGTGGCCTGCCCGTTCGACACGAGAGTGCAAGAGAAGGAGAGGGAGAAAATCAACCGATACCAGGACCTAAAGTGGGAGGTGAAAAGGATTTGGAACTGCCATGAAGTCAAAGTGATCCCGATTGTCATAGGCGCACTGGGGACTATCTCCAAAAGTTTCCAGGGATGGTTAAAGAAAATCGGCCCCTTCACGCCTTTTGGAACGCTCCAAAAGGCATGCTTGCTTGGAACAGCAAGAACCCTTCGATACGTCCTGAATATCTGAGGCTGCAGGTAGTGGC
>OZ024742.1:247134824-247162324 GCA_964016885.1 Eledone cirrhosa
CAAGATTGAGATGTGATCTTTTTCAAGTATGGGAGGTGGTTGATGCTCCCACCAATTCTTTTGATGGGGCAGGTCAAAATGCTTACACATTATCCAATGTATGTATTGTGCAGCTCTGTCATGCCTGTTTAGGTATTCGGTTGGAGCTATAGGACTGCACATTGAAATTATATGGTCAATGGTCTCTGGTTGTTTTTTGCATACACGGCATAATGGGCTGCACCCATTTTTTATTATGTTGGCTTGGTAATTTTTTGTTGGCAGACACTGATCTTGTGCCGATATAATCAGTCCTTCAGTCTCCGATTTCAGTCCAGAGGATGCCAACCACTGATGGGTTAAAGTTTTGTCAACATCAGGATTGTTAGCTCGCTCTGGGTATTTCCATACAGAGGTTTTTCTTGCCATTTCTTAGCCAGTTTCTGTAGCAGTTCTTTCTTTGCAGTTACTTTTACCTGCTTTGCTTTTTCTGTGTTTTCCATTTCAGCAGTAAATGGGACTTCTGAAATTTGTAGTCCATTACTGTATCTTTGTGCATCTTTTGTAATGGAATTTGATCTTTTGATGCTTTCGTGTTTCAAAACGAGTTTGATCATCCAATCATGTGATTCCCTTAGATATGTAGATAATCCAATTGTTGCAGTTTTCAACGCAATGTCTAACTGGATTAACCCACGTCCTCCTTCTTTTCTAGGGAGATATATTCTATCTATATCTGCTTTAGGGTGATGCATTCTGTGCATGGTTAAGAATTTTCGAATTTTTGTATCGAGCGTACGGATCTCTGTGCTTGACCAGTTGATGACATTGTAACTGTAGGTTACTACTGGTATGGCAAGCGTGTTTATGGCATCGATCCTATTCCTTGCATTCAATTCCGTTCTTAAGATTGCTCTTACTCTGCGGTAACATTCCTACCTTATCCTTTCCCTCATTGTCGAGTGCTTGATTCCGTCTCCTTCACAAACACCTAGATATTTGTAAGTTTTTTCTTGATCAAGTTCTCTTATCACGTTCCCCCGATCAAGATTAATGTCTGAACTCTTCAGCAGCTTTCCTCTGGTGAACGTTGCTTTGGCGCATTTATCTAGTCCAAACTCCATTTTAATGTCATCACTGAACTGCTTCACAGTGGATAATAGCCCTTGCAATTGTTCATCATTTTTTTGCAAATAGTTTCAGGTCATCCATGTAGAACGGGTGATTAATGGTTTTGTCATAGACTTTATATCCATGTTTTGTTTCATTGAGCATTTTACTTAATGGTATAAGTGCGATGCAGAATAAAAGCGGTGATAAAGAGTCACCCCGAAAAATTCCATTATTATTATTACTATTATTATTATTATTATTATTATTATTATTATTATTATTGGCGACCTACTTAGTAAATCGTATCATCGTGAGCTCCGCAAAGGTTTGTTATTTTCAGTTGTTTAAAATTGCCATTTATGGAAAATTTTTATTATTAACTGTATATAAGTGCACATATATTGATTTCTGAAAAGGACACTAACAAATATTGGGGCCTTGAGCCCAAAATTTAAACTTTTTATAATTATCAAACAAAAAAAATTTCTTTGAAAAATCATGGACGACTCAGAGTCACACCTTCCTCACAAACCAACACCTCACACCGACACAACAATTGTAAATATTACTACGTTTGCCAACACTAGAAATATAAGCAGTAGCAATATTTTAAATTTGTCTCAGCCAGACATTCATTTCCCGCCGTTACCAATGACTGCAGGTGTTAAAGCCGCCACCCCCACCATCACAACGACAACGACAGCAGAAACAAAATAATAAAATAAATTAACTCGTGATATCGAAATGAATTCAACCAAAATGAACTCTTCCACATCGAACACCACTGACGCCACCAGCACCACAATTGAAACTAAAATTAACAATAACAAAAATAACGATAACAACAACAGCAACAATGAAATTAAGAAAACTACCCTGAGTTTTGCCAGAGTAGCAAAAACGTGCGAAGCGATCCAGGTAACTCAGGAGGAATTAGAAGAAGTCAAAAGAATGGTAAAGAAAGATGGTTACAAGATCAGCCCCCCCCCCCGCACATACACACCTAATAAAATGGAGCATCGTCGCCTATGCACCGTATCTTATCGGACAATTAACATAAAATCGCGCCGAGATGAACGGGCATCCGAGTCCCAAATCCAAAAAGCTTTGGGATATGTGTGGGCAAAAAAAACCCACATCAGACGTGGGCAGTAATATGGAACCGTGGACGTGTACTTTGAAACAGCACAGGAGGACAGAGAACACTCCATCGCCCCATTAAGAAGTGACGACTTCACACTCGTCCCAAGCTATTGTGGCCAGAGACTTGTGAAGATCAGGGTGACCCACGTTCCACCGGCCATCGAAATTCCCTAGCTAATGGCTGCCGTCCTCGCCGGCATTGAGGCCAACACCAAGATAATCGAAATAGCGAAAGAAAAGCAGGAGAAGTGGTCCGGATCTGGGATGGAGCTCCTGATCCAAGCGGACCATAAAAGCATTGAGGAGATCCCAGAGGCAGCATTGAGGAGATCCTCACTGACGGCAGCCACCTCACCGTAATCGTCGAGGGCAGAAGGCCTAGGTGTGTCGTTTGTGGTGAAGGAACCCACATAAGGGCTTCCTGCCCTCAGGCTAAAAAGTTGAGGCCACCTCTCTTACCCACCCCAGTGACTCAACCATCAGCACCACCAGCAGCAGAGATGGCAGCAACAACTGTAGCAGCAACAACAGAAGCAACTGTAACAGCAACAACCGCAGCAACAGTAGCAAAACCAACACCACCATCACCCAACGCGCCAGAACTAGCACCAGCGCCTACACCATCCACCACGCCACAACCAGAACCAACGCCTGTGGAGTATTTTTCACTCGCCGGCTTATCGCAACTGGAGACAGATTGTGACGATGAGGAGTGGGAAACGGTATCAGGAAAAAAGAAAAAAAGAAACCAAAAAAGAAAAAAATTCTCTTTATTCCCCCTCCAAAAACAAAATACAGAGAGAAACAAATAAATTATCAAACAAAAAAGTTAGGACAGATATGCCACCATCCACACCAGCATCACCAACCCCATCACCACAAACACCAACATCATCACCATCATTAATCCCAACACCACAAAAGTCACCAAAAAGCTTAACAGAAACAAACCCACAACAAACGCAAACAAAACAAAACAACCAAAACGATACACACTACACAGCATTAAATTTGAACAACAACCAATTATTACACTACATGCAACACAACACCAGCATCACAGAAAAAGAATACACAACAACCCAAACGTTCACACCACCTCCACACATACAAATCACTCGCATCACACAGAAAACGTACACGACACTGAAACAAAAATTCCCCAAAGACATCGGAGACTTCCGACAAACACTCTCCAGGAGGATTTATAAGGACATCCTTCCTGAGGAAGCCACAAGCAGTGAAAAGGATGGAGAAACCACCCTTCCTCTACGAGAAGTAAGGTAAGTGGTCTTTCCCATCTTTTCCACTCCATTTCAACATGACCTCACTCAGAATAGGCAGCATAAATGCGCGTGGCTTGGGGTCGTTATGGAAGCAGGGCCACCTGCTCAACGACCTCAGGTCACTAAACATAGATGTAGTGGCCATCAGCGAGACCAAAATCTCCAAAGCACGGGCCTTCGCACCGATCTTCGGCGGCTACGATGTGTAGGCATCTCCAAGCCGTCCGGGATCGGGGGGAGGAGTTGCTGTGCTTTTTCGGAGAGGTTTGGATCTCGCCATACGGGCCATCTTCCTGGACCCAGAAAGTAAGTTAGTGGTGCTAGACGTGACCAGCGGAGACGGGCAAGCTTTCAGGCTAGTGGCCGTCTATGCCCCGACAGGAGCAGGGCGGCCTGATTTCTTCCGGCGTCTGTAGACCTTTCTCGGAACGTCCTGCTTTTTAGTATTAGTGGGCTACTGGAACGGGATCTTAGATGCACGCTGGGACTGTGTGGGATTAACGGATAGAGGAGGAGGGTGCAAGAGCCTCACCAAACTTCTCAGGCGTTTTGAACTGTCTGACAGGTACCGATTGGATTTCCCGAATGTGCCAATGTGGACTTGGACAAACCGCGTCGGATCATCCAGATCATATCTAGATAGAGTATTTTGTAGGGAAATAGATAGATCTAGCATAGGCTGTCCACAATTCAAGATAGTCAGCTACACGGACCACAAATTCGTGATCTTTGTGCTTGACTTAGATAGGCTTCATAGACGAGGACCCGGCTACTGGAAGCTAAACGCGTCCTTACCTGCACGCACGGCCTACAGAGACCGGATTAGCGAACTAGTTAAGCGGGCGTTGATGGGGGCCATCGTCAACAACAACTGGTGGTTTGCTCTGAAAAGAGCATTTAGAATAGAGTCCATTAGGTTTAGTAAGGCTTTAGCAATAGAGAAAAATAGAGCAGAGGGAGAATTAGTTAGACGAGGCGCTTAGCTAAGGCATAGCGACCGACTTACTTACGGCGAAATTGGCCCTTGACCAATACTTCAATGCAAAGCACGAAGGCTGCGTTGTCAGAGCTAGGGTACGTGCTCTCAGACACGAGGGGGCGAAAGCCGTTCAATGGGCCCGAATGACGGAGGCGCGTCATGGCAACAAAGCCACGCTCCGGTCTTTGGTGGACCACGACGGGCGCATGCTACTCGATCCCGGGAATATCTGTGTAGCTTTTCAGCGACACTTCGCTCAGCTGTTCGGGGGAAGCGGCGGGCCGGATCGAGGGATGGACTTTAGTGTCTACCTCGACGGACAACCGCGGTTCTCGGCCACTGAGGCGGAGTGTTGCAGAGAGCCGATAACAGCAGCTGATATACTGGAGGCAATGACTGGCTGAACAAGGGGTAAATCGCCTGGTTTGGATGGTCTGCCCTATGAAATTTACGTACAGATGCCAGACTTGTTCGGAGGCCTCTTGGCGGACGTCTACTGCAACTGGCAACAGAACGGGAGAATTCCCAGCTCTGTGAGCCGAGGAGCGCTGGCGCTGCTGCGAAAGGTTCAGAACAAGGGGGATAACATAGATAATTTCAGGGCCATAACTCTGCTAAACACAGAGTTCAAGATTTTGGCCAAGGTGCTAGCAAAGAGCTTGGCGCTCTTCGTTGGTGGTCTGGTGGGAAAGGCGCAGACATGCGCCATTACTGACAGATCCATTCACAACAACCTCCGCCTCATGCGATACATCGTAGAGATTGTAGCTAGGGAACATGACACGGGTGGGTCCTTGATAAATTTAGATCAGTCGAAAGCTTTCGATAGGGTCGACCATCGTTACCTAGTGGCAGTCCCGAGGGCGGCTGTCTTTGGGACCGTATTCAGAGGTTGGATCGCTGCCATGCACAGCGGCATCTGCTCTCTGGTGAGTGTGAACGGCCACCTTTCGGAACCGTTCAAACCATGCGCTCGGTCCGCCAAGGATGTCCCCTCTCGTCCATCTTGTACGTATTGACTCTCGAGCCATTACTGCACAAACTGGAGACGTTGAGTGGGTCCCGCGCGAACTAGGATGCGGAATATCCGTGTCAGCATATACGGAGGATGTCACTGTAATGGTGTCGAAAGCCAAACACATCGAGGCGATCGGCACTACACTAACAGAATACGAAGCGGTGACAGGAGCAATGATCAACCAGGAAAAGTCAGTGGGCCTGCAGCTCGGCACCTGGAGAATCATGTCCATGCCGTCCAACAGCGTCGTTGGGCGCTGGACGGACGGACCAGTTAAATTGCTCGGGATCTGGTTCGGTCCGGACCTCCAGACGGATAAAAACTGGGACGAGGTGACGAGCAGGGTGGCTTCTCTCGCCCAGAAATGGGCGGAGAGGAAGCTATCCCTGAAAGCTCGAGCGGAGGTGAGTAACGCGTATATCGCGTCCGTCATCTACTACCGCATGACCGTCGTACCTTGTCCTAACTGCGCTGGAGCGTTTGCTCTTTCGCTTTTTGTGGAAGGGACGCGCTCCGATGGTCAGGAAGTCCATCTGCTGTCAACACCCGCTACGTGGAGGGCTGGGAATGCCGTGGTTGATGATGCGCAGACACGCGCTCAGGCTACGATATCTCCACCTCTTCCTCGACGGTGATCAGGTGTGGTCGCCGTTTGCTAGACGCGTCTTTTCCCAGCTCGTCTCCTTGACGGAGCTGCAGACCTGGGTCAAGCGAAGACCGAGAGGGAACTTTTGGAGACTGGAATGTCTTCAGGCGCTCTCAGCCCTCGTCCAATCGGGCAATGTGATCGGTGGAAACTCCACCTTGGCGTTCTATAGAGGATTAGTGGAGGGGAAGAGCGACGATGTACTTGGGGAAACTCTAGGCGTCGACGAAAATCAACTAGCCAATCTCTTCGGAAGAACTTTCGGGCCGGGACCTATGGACAACTTGATTTATTACAAGGTATGTAATGCAGGCCTATCTATCTATCTAGACACACAAATGAAAAAAAACCCTCCCCAAAACATAACACTGACACCAACACAAAAGAGCTCACAACAGCAAACAAAAAACACCACACAAAAACAAAAACATGCATACACATACATAAATACAAGAAACAAAAAACTGTTAAACATTGTGTACAACAACAATCTAATAAAAACACAAGGGCCTAACTTCACCCAGGCAGGGGATTTCCCCCACCTCAAAATGATTAAGGCTCCACAGGACACCTATAAAACTTTAAAAAACAATTTTAAAGAGGACGTGGGTCCCCCCTGCGTCGGGCCCATTAACCGCGTCCTCCTAAAAAACTATCCCACCCCCTGCCCAAACACCCACACAACTCCAAGCTCCCCAACCACACAACACACTGATGCCCCCACACTTCCACAAACCACCACCCCACCCAACAACCCATCCCCCACCCTAATGGAAATTGTGCAGCCCGATACCCAGGACGCAGAGAGGTAAGTGCCTTTTCTCTTCACCACCAACATGGCTATGCTAAGAGTAGGCTGTTTAAATGCGCGTGGCCTGGGCTCAACTTGGAAGCAAGCAATGCTTCTAAATGACCTCAGGTCACAACGTATAGATGTGATGGTTATTTGCGAGGCCCGGATCAGCAACGTGCGACAGCTGGCCCCCACCTTTGATGACTTTGAGATGCACGCATCTCTCTGTCAGCCCGGAGGTGGGGGTGGAGTTGTCGTTCTGCTGCAAAAACATCTGGGTCTCGCAACACAGATGGTACATTTGGACCCGGAGGGTCGACTAGTGGTTCTGGACCTTGGCAGTGGTAAAGGCGGAGCGTTTAGGTTGGTAGCCGCCTACGGCCCTTTCGGGTCAATGCGGCCGGACTTCTTCCATCGTCTGGAGACTTTTCTGGGGACGTCCCGCTCCTTGCTATTAGTGGGGGACTGGAATGGTATCCTAGATGCACGCTGGGACTAAGTAGGGGCCTGCCCCGATAGAGAGGGGTGTAATAGCCTCAAAGGGTTAATCGGTCGATTTGACCTGGCCGATAGATATCGACTAGATTTTCCGACTGCGCCAACCTGGACTTGGGCAAATCGTAGCGGATCATCTAGGTCGTACCTAGATAGGTTCTTAGTTAGAATTAAGGATAAGGACTTTTTAAGTTGTCCAAAAATGTGCATGGTTGGCTATTCAGACCACAAATTAGTGACCTGCATGGTCAACCTTGACAGAACTCATAGACAGGGCCCCGGTTACTGGAAGCTCAACTTGTCCTTGCCGGCAAGTAGAGCCTACAGGAATCGGATTAGTACGTTAGTTAAGGAACGGTTGACTGGAGCGATCGTCAACAGCAGGTGGTGGGTATCTCTAAAGAGAGAGATTAGAGTAGTCTCGATAGAATTTAGTAAGGTTCTAGCTGCGGATAGGAATAGGAAGGAAAGGGAGCTAATAGATAGAGTAGAAGAGGCAATTAGAAGCGGCGACGTGGCCAGAGTGCTAGCGTCGAGAACGGCTTTGAGCCAGTTTTTCGACGCGAAGCACGAAGGCTGCGTTGTCCGAAGTAAAATACGTGCTCTAGGGAACGAGGGGACCAAAGCTGTTAGCTGGGCCCGCGTGACAGAGGCCAACAGTGGAACTAAATCCACCATCCGGTCTTTGCGAGACCTGGATGGACGGGCGATTTTTGAGCCTAAGCAGATGTGTGAGGCCTTTCAAAGGCACTTTGCCCGACTGTTCGGGAGGGGCGGGGAGCCGGTTGGGAACGTGGACTTCGGTCCATACCTCGACGGCCTGCCGCGCCTCTCGGACAGGGAGGCGAAGTCCTGCGAGGAGCCGATTTCGGCCGCTGAGATAGAGGACGTGCTGAGCCAATGCGGCAAACGCAAATCCCCGGGTCTCGATGGTCTTCCTTACGAATTATATCTAGCTATGCCGGACTTGTTCCCCGATCTCCTCGAGGCGGTCTACTGCAACTGGCAACAGAACGGGAGAATTCCCTGTACTGTGACCAAGGGCGTAGTCACGCTAGTGAGGAAGGACGAGAACAAGGGGGACGAAATAAGTAACTTCAGGCCCATAACACTGCTAAATACAGAGTTACAGATTTTGGCCAAGGTGCTAGCAAAGAGGTTGGCGCTTGTCGTGGGCAACCTGGTGGGAGATGCGCAGACATGCGCTATCCCGTCCAGGTCCATCCATGACAACCTCCACCTCATGCGATACATCATAGAGAGGGTTGGGAACGAACCCGGCTTTGGTGGGGCTCTGATCAACTTGGATCAATCTAAGGCGTTCGATAGGGTCGACCATGGTTACCTGGATGCGGTGCTAGCGGCGGCAGGCTTCGGACCCGTTTTCAGGGGCTGGATCACTGCTATGCACAGCAGCCGCATCTGCTCTAGGGTCAAGGTGAACGGCTACCTCTCGGAGCCGTTCCAAATCGCGCGGTCCATCCGACAAGGGTGCCCTCTCTCCTCCCTTCTGTATGTGTTGACTCTCGAGCCACTACTGCGGAAGTTGGAGTTGTTGCAGGGCATCCCCTTGGAACCGGGATTGCGGAAAGCGGTGTCGGCCTACGCCGATGACGTGACAGTAATGGTGTCGACGGCCTCCGAAATCGAGGCGGTCGGCACCTTACTGGAGGAGTACGAAAGGTTCACAGGGGCTAAGCTGAACCGGGACAAGTCGATCGGTTTGCAACTCGGCACGTGGAGGGGCAGACCGATGCCCTCCGATAGCGTCGTCGGACGCTGGACGGAGGGCCCGGTGAAGTTGCTCGGGGTCTGGTTCGGACCGGACCTCCAGGTGGAGAAAAACTGGGCGGAGGTTACGAACAGGGTGTTTGCACTGACCCAGAAGTGGGCCAGTTGCAAACTATCCCTGAAAGGTCGGGCGGAAGTGGCGAACACCTACATAGCGTCCGTCATCTACTACCGCCTGACCGTAGTGCCCTGCCCAAGGGAAACCCTCACCAAGATGGAGCGCGCGCTCTTCCAATTCCTTTGGAAGAGGCGGGCTCCTATGGTGAGGAGATCCATCTGCTGTCAACACCCTTCGAAAGGAGGGCTGGGGATGCCGTGGCTAATGATGCGTAAACATGCATTAAGGCTACGGCACCTCTACGTATTCCTCACCGGACAACCGGTGTGGGCCTCGTTTGTGAGACGAACCTTTCCCAGACTCGTCTCACTCACCGAGCTGCAATCCTGGGTCAAGCAAAGACCGAGAAAACTGGGCGCCTGGCACACTGAGTGTGCCCAGGCGCTCACCGCCCTCTGGCAGGCGGATCCGGTTATCAGTGGAGACTCCACCGCAACATTCTATAGAGGGCTGGTACGCAGCAGGTGCGACGACGCCCTCGGAGAAGCCCTAGACATGGAGGAGGACGAACTGGCCGGCCTGTTCGGTAGGACATTCAGCCCAGGACCTATGGACAACTTCCAGAAGTCCCTGGCCTGGCAGTGCTACCGAGGGGCTTTACCCGTTCGAGAAAGGCTCTACAGACACGGGCGCCCGGGTAGGGACCCCGCCAAAAAGATCTGTCCCAGATGCGTGTGCGACGAGGAAACCGTTGCACACGCATTGGTACACTGCTCGGGCGTAGCCGATCTGTGGGGCTATGTCGAACAACTGCTGTCAAGGGTGGGACCGATCCGGTTGACCACCGAGTCTATTGTAATGATCAAGCCGCCTCCCCCCTTCAAAGATGAAGCAGAGGCGGTGTTTCTGTGCGTAATAGCCATGGCGAAAGAGGTTGTATGGTGGACGCGTCTGAAAGGACTGATGTCAGGCACCTTTCTCTCTGGCCAACAACTGGTCCGTTTCTTCCGATATCATTTCGGAAGAAGGATCAGGATGGAGAGAGAGGTGCTGCACCCCAGCCGTTTCTATGAAAGATGGGTGAAAGTGGCGAGAATGGCCCGTGTGAATGGGCCTTCACTCTACATCAGACTATAGGTGAGGAAGATGAAAGACCAAGGGAGCACCCCTTCTCTGTGCTCCTGAGGAGAAGGGTTGCACACTTTTTTCGGGGTGTGTGCGACCCCCCAAGGCGCCTCCTCTCTATTGAGGATTTTGTTAAAAATTTTATTTTTTGTTATATCTTATTTTATTTTTATATTTTGTTATTGCCTCCTCCTTATTGAGGACGCCTTTTTGTGTAAACTCCCCCCTTTGTACTTGTCCCACTTTTGATGCCCTAGTGGCAAATAAAAGAAACATATCTATCTATCGGTGAAACTCTAGGCGTGGAGGAAGATGAACTGGCCAGTCTGTTCGGTAGGACCTTCCGCCCGGGACCGATGGACAACTTCCAAAAGTCCCTGGCCTGGCAGTGCTACCGAGGAGCTCTACCAGTTCGAGACAAGCTCTACAGACATGGGCGCCCGGGCAGGGACCCTGCAAAAAAGATCTGTCCGAGGTGCGTGCGAGACGAAGAAACCGTCGCGCACGCATTCATACACTGCCCGGGCGTCACTGACCTGTGGGGCTATGTGGAACGACTATTGTCGCGGGTGGGACCAATCCAGTTGACCACCGAGTCCATTGTCATGATCAAACCGCCACCCTCCTTCAAAAACGAAGGAGAGGCGGTTTTCCTTTGTGTGATAGCTATGGCGAAAGAGGTTGTATGGTGGACAAGGTTGAAAGGGCTGAGGTCAGACACCTTTCTCTCCGGCCAACAACTGATTCTTTTTTTCAAATACCACTTTGGAAGAAGAATCAGGATGGAGAGAGAGGTGCTGTACCCCAGCAAGTTTTATGAAAGGTGGGTGAAAGTGGCGAGAATGGCCCGAGTGAATGGGCCTTCTCTCTATATCAGCCTGTAGGTTGAGGAAAAGGAGGAGGAGAGGAAGGGAGTACAAGCTCTTCGTACTCCTGGAGATGAGGGTTGCACATTTTTTTCGGGGGTCTGTGTTACCCATATAAACTGTCTCCCTCTATTGGGGAAAATCGACTAACTTTTAAATTCCATCTGTGATAACATTTTACACGTTTTTATTGTATGTAAACTTCCCCCTTTGTATTTGTCCCCTTCTTTTGTGCCCCTGTGGCTAATAAAGAAATATATCTATCTATCTATCTATCTATCTATCTATCTATCTATCTATCTATCTATCTATCTATCGAAGGAGAGGCGGTTTTCCTTTGTGTGATAGCTATGGCGAAAGAGGTTGTATGGTGGACAAGGTTGAAAGGGCTGAGGTCAGACACCTTTTTCTCCGGCCAACAACTGATTCTTTTTTTCAAATACCACTTTGGAAGAAGAATCAGGATGGAGAGAGAGGTGCTGTACCCCAGCAAGTTTTATGAAAGGTGGGTGAAAGTGGCGAGAATGGCCCGAGTGAATGGGCCTTCTCTCTATATCAGCCTGTAGATTGAGGAAAAGGAGGAGGAGAGGAAAGGAGTACAAGCTCTTCGTACTCCTGGAGATGAGGGTTGCACATTTTTTTCGGGGGTATGTGTTACCCATATAAACTGTCTCCCTCTATTGGGGAAAATCGACTAACTTTTAAATTCCATCTGTGATAACATTTTACACGTTTTTATTGTATGTAAACTTCCCCCTTTGTATTTGTCCCCTTCTTTTGTGCCCCTGTGGCTAATAAAGAAATATATCTATCTATCTATCTATCTATCTATCTATCTATCTATCTATCTATCTATCTATCTATCTATCTATCTATCTATCTATCTATCTCCCCATCTGCCTGACGTGTGGAACATCGCCGGTAAGCTTTTTTGTAAATTTCTATACAAAAAGATGAACAAATTGTTTGAAAAAACATATCATTTTGTAGATTAACCCCCAAGCTGAATTGTCAGCTGGGTGGTAATCCCATTTTCGCCCCCTTTATGGGCGAACATTTAATTTAAAAATTGTTTTAAAAAATCAAATTTTGCCAACTATAAAACATAATTAGCTCGGAAAGAACACTAGAGAATGCAATCAGAGAAAAGAGAGATAGAGAGGCAGATATTAATGTTATATCGGCTTCTGCTATTATGGACGTCGCCATGGATACGACTGTCAACAGAGAGAAAAAAATAATACTTGAAGATTTTAAAATTTCTACCGTCGAAGCGGAGAAAAATAACACAAAGGAAAACACAGGAATTAAACCTAATAACATACATACACATGAAAAAGACAACAACAACTCCATAGATACATCTACACATAAAGTTTCACCTTGTCAAGAAATTGAGATTTCCAGCACCAAGGTTAACAACGATAACAACAACAACAACAACAGCAACACTACAAAAAAAATGTCTTTCGCTGAAACAGTGAACAAAAAACAAGATTTTATAAATCTTGACATCTCCAATGCAAGAGATATGTTCCAGCAAGGGAGAAAATTTGTAACTTTCGATGAAAAGGGTGGGTTTAGAATCAACTCACCCCTCGAAATAAAAGAAGAGACAGTTCGAAGGATAGTGACCATCAGGACTGTCTCACACACAACGAGAAAGCCAATATTTGTTAGTCAATGAGACATAGAAGCCACCTTGAAGGAGATTTTAGCAAATATTGATTTTCTTCAACGAGGAAAACAGTACGGAAGTGTTTCCGTACTGTTTAAAAGCAATGCACTCGCCCCAAAACATTCTGTGACACGAATGGTGTCAAAAGCATTCCACTTTTTCCCTACGTACATTGGGAAAAAGGACACAAAAAAATACCACTAAACATTAACATCTGGTTGATCTTGGTTGGCTTCGTGGAGCCAGAGACTGATGCTATTCTTTCAATACGAAAGTCTATTAGAGAAAGGTGGGCGGGTACTGATTTGGAGATTCTGTTTCAAATGAGGCCGGAGAGTATCTCCAAAATACCCGAAAGAGTCGTCATCGACGACAAAAACAACATAAACATTTCGGTGGAGGGGTATACACTTCATTGCTTTCGCTGTGGTAGCACAGCACATCTAAAGGCCTCCTGTCCTTCACATACACACCACAACGACATCATTAAAAAAAAACTATTAACAACTACAACACCAAAACAACCACCACCACCACCACAAGTACACCGACAGACGAAACGAGCAAACACACCAAAACAGACAGCCACTCAACCAAAAACAACAGAAAAAGCACAGACAACACTCCTGAAGAACACAGCCCCACCCCATCCCGCTCCATCAAACACTACCACAAACACACACACCGAAACACCACCACCACACAACATAACCCCTACCCCACACTCCTGACGATGATTATTCATTAACAGATGAGGCTGCTTCTTCTTCTTTAAGTGAAGAAGAAGGAGAGCCTCGGAAATCTAAAAAACAAAAAACGACACTCCACAAAACCCCCAAAACTCCGATCACCAACACCAACACACAACCACAGACACAAACAACAACACAAACAACACCACAGTCAAACATCTCCCTACCAGCAAAACCAACACCAACACCACCCAAACACAAGCACCCACCATAAAAAGTAAACTCCCGTACGAACAACAAACTAAAACAACACAACAAAAACACAAACAACAATACGCATACATCAACACAAACAACAAGAGTTTGATGGAGGTCATCTCGCCAAACCCCAAGGTGGAGACGGAGGGCAAAATCTTCGTCAAAGCAGAATCGTCTCCACACCTAAAACTAATAGGGGTTTCGATAGAAACCTATCAGAAATTGAAAGAACAATTTTCGCAGGATGTTGACAACCGCTGTCAAAAATCTATTAACCGCGTCTCATTAAAATGTTTCCCCACCCCACCCAAAACCCCCACCAGAATTGAAATAGAGATTGAACAACCCGATCTCCAGTAAACGAAAAGGTAAGTGCGCCTTTTCGTCCTTTTCGCCAACTCTTCTCCACCAACATGGCTAGTTTACGAGTTGGAAGCGTAAATGTGCGTGGCCTAGGGATGCCCTGGAAACAGGGCCAACTTTTAAACGACCTTAGGTCACACGGTATGGATGTGATAGCCATCACCGAGTCCAGGATCCACAACAGGCAGCAACAAACCCCATCTTCGGCGACTTTGAGATCTACGCATCTCTCTGTCAGCCAGGTGGTGGAGGGGGAGTGGCTGTCATGTTTTGGAAGAACCTGGACGTCGAAGTACAGCAAGTACACTTGAACCCAGAGAGTAGACTGGTAGTCCTAGACGTGAACAGTATTGGAGGTGGAGCCTTCAGACTGGTGGCCGTTTGTGCTCCGACCGGGCAATCGCAATCACGCTCAGACTTCTTTAAGCGTCTGGAGTGTTTTCTGCGAACGTCTCGCACCTTACTTTTAGTGGGGGAATGGAATGGTATCCTAGATGCACGATGGGACTATGTGGGAGCATGTCCCAGTAGAGGGGGGTGCAATAGCCTCAAAAATTTAATCGGTCAATTCCAACTGGCCGATAGGTATCGACTGGATTTCCCGACTTCACCACAGTGGACGTGGGCAAACCGCAGCGAGACATCTAGATCGTATTTAGATAGGTTCTTCATTAGAGAAAGGGACAAGGAGATGTTAAGCTGTCCACGAATGCACATGGTTGCCTATTCAGAACACAAATTAGTCGTCTGCATAGTCAGCCGTGACAGAACACATAGAGAGAGACTCGGATACTGAAAGCTGAACATGTCGTTTCCGGCACGTAAGGCTTACAGTGAACGGATAAGTAGACTAGTCAAGCAACAGTTAACGGGGGCGATCGTCAACAATAGATGGTGGTACTCTCTCAAGAAAACAATTAGAGTAGAATCGATAGGGTTTAGCAGAGAGTTAGCCTTAGAGAAAAACAAAATAGAAAGAGAACTAGTAGCCAAGGTAGAGGAGGCACTTAGACGTGGCAACACCGCTAGAGAGTTAGCGTCGAGAACGGCACTGGACCAGTTCTTCTATGCGAAACACGAAGGCTGCGTGGTCAGAAGCAAAACACGTGCTCTACGAAACGAAGGAGCGAAAGCTGTCAGCTGGGCCCAAGTGGCGGAGGCAAAAAGTAGCAACAAGTCCACGATTCGGTCTTTGAAAGACCAAAACGGACACGTGCTACTTGACCCCAAGCAAATGTGCGCGGCCTTTCAGCAGCACTTTGCGCGACTGTTTGATCAGAACGACGGTGAGCCGAACGGGGCAATGGACTTAGTTCATACCTCGACGGCCTGCCGCGTCTCTCGAACACGGACGCCGAGTTCTGCGCTATTCCGATCACGGACACTGAGATACGAGACGCTCTGGGCCGTTGTGGGGAACGTAAATCACCCGGTCTAGATGGTCTACCCTATGAGTTTTACATAGGCATGCCTGACTTGTTCTCTGGCGTCCTCGGAGCCGCCTACTGCAATTGGCAGCAGAACGGGAGAATTCCCTGTTCTGCAGGCAAGGGCGTAGTAACGCTGATCAGGAAAGACGAGAACAAGGGGGACGAAATTAACAACTTCAGGCCCATAACTCTGCTCAACACAGAATAAAAGATTTTGGCCAAGGTGCTAGCGACGAGGTTGGCGCTTGTCGTCGAGAACCTGGTAGGGAAAGCGCAAACGTGTGCAATCCCGACCAGGTCCATACACGACAACCTCCACCTCATGCGATACATCATAGAGAGGGTGGGTAGTAAACCCGGCTTCGGTGGGGCTTTGATCAATTTGGATCAGTCTAAGGCATTCGATAGGGTCGACCATCGATACTTGGAGGCGGTTCTCAAGGCGGCCGGTTTCGGTCCCGTTTTCAGAGGCTGAATCGAGGCGATGCACATCAGCATCTGCTCGAGGGTCAAGGTGAACGGCTACCTATCGGAGCCGTTCGCAATCACGCGGTCCATTCGACAGGGGTGCCCTCTCTCCTCCATTCTGTATGTATTGACTCTAGAGCCACTACTGCGGAAATTGGAGCTGTTGAAGGGCATCCCTCTAGAACCGGGACTGCGCAAAGCGGCGTTGGCTTATGCCGACGACATGACGGTAATGGTTTCGAACACTTCGGAAATCGGGGTGATCGGCAACTTACTGAAAGAATACGAAACGCTGACGGGAGCAAAACTAAACCCGGACAAGTCTGTCGGTTTGCAACTCGGAACGGGGAGAGGCAAACCGATGACGTCCGACAGCGTCGTTGGACGCTGGACGGACGGACCGGTGACATTGCTGGGGGTCTGGTTCGGTCCAGACCTCCAGGTGGAGAAAAACTGGAACGAGGTCACTGCCAAGGTGTTTGCACTCACCCAGAAGTGCGGAGAGTGCAAACTGTCCTTGAAAGGTCGAGCGGATGTGGCGAACACTTTCATAGCGTCCGTCATCTACCACCGCTTGACTGTCGTGCCTTGTCCCCGTGAAAACCTCGCCAAGATGGAACGCATGCTCTTCCAGTTCCTGTGGAAGAAGCAGGCTTCGCTGGTGAGCAAATCTGTCTGCTGTCAGCTCCCTTCCAACGGAGGGATGGGAATGCCGTGGCTGATGAAGCGCAAACATGGGCTGAGGCTGCGGCATCTCCAGGTATTCCTCACCGACCTCCAACCGGTGTGGGCACCGTTTCTGAGACAGGCTTTCCCACAGCTCGTCTCGCTGACGGAGCTGCAGTCCTGGGTGAAGAAAAGACCGAAAACGATGGTCGCCTGGCACATTGAATGCACTCAGGCGCTCACAGTCCTCTGGCAAGCGGGTGCAGCAACCAGTGGAGACTCCACTTCGACATTCTATAGAGGGATTGTACGTTACAAGGGCGACGACGTGCTCGGAGAGACTCTGGGCGTCAAAGACGATGAGCTCACCAGTCTGTTTGGTAGGACTTTCCGCCCGGGACCTATAGACAACTTCCAGAGGTCCCTGGCCTGGCAATGCTACCGACAAGCTCTACCGGTTCGTGACAAGATCTACAGTCACGGACGCCCCGGCAGGGATCCTTCCAAGAGGACGTGTCCAAGATGCGCGCAGGACATTGAAACAGTCCTGCATGCAATTGTACACTGCCCGGGCGTAACCGACCTGTGGAGAACCGACCTATGCAGAACAACTGCTGTCGCGTATGAGACAAATCCAGTTGACTGCCGAGTCCATAGTAAGGATTAAACCGCCAGCCTCTTTCAAAAATGAAAGAGAGGCGGTTTTCCTCTGTACGGTGGCTATGGTGAAAGAAGTTATATGGCGGACGAGGTTGAGAGGACTGAGGACAGATGCCTTTCTCTCCGGACAACAATTGATTCCCTTCTTTAAGTATCACTTTAGAAGGAGAATCAGGGTGGAGAGAGAGGCACTGCACCCCAGTAAATTTACTGAAAGGTGGGTGAATGAAGCGAAAATAGCCCGAGTGATTGGGGCTTCTCTGTTTATAAGCCTGTAGGTTGAGGACGAGAGCAAAAGCAAGAAAGGAGCACTTCAACAACACGCTCCTGGAGTTGAGGTTTATTCTATCGACGGGGTATTAAACAACCCATTTGTGGCGCCTCCCCCCTATTGGGGATTTCGATTGTTGTAATTGTTTGTTTTTATATTTTTTACACGACTATATGTAACATCCCTGGCATGTCTTTGTATTGTCCCCTTTTCTTGTGTGCATTGTGGATAATAAAGTAATGTATCTATCTATCTATCTATCTATCTATATCTTATTTTTTAAGTGCGTACAAAACTGAGTTTTGGATGGAATTTACTTATGAGAAATCCTTCACTCCACTGGTAGAATGGGAAGACATCTATATTTGGTAGAATTCGTCCTCTACATCCCTCTACAGGTTGGCTTGGAAGGATCTTTCCTGTGTGTGGGTCCCTGATTTGTTGATGGTGAACTCTCATTCGTCTTCGGAGTGAAGTACCTGTGTGTCTAATATAATATCCTTGGCAGCCTTTACACGTATATTAGATTTTCCGAGTTGCATGAAAAGTGGTTTTTAATTTTCAAGATGGGTCCCAATTTGAAATTAATTTCATTGTTCTCAACCATATTTGCATACTTCACAGTGAGGTTGATTGCAACTTTTTATTTCAAGTTCATTAGTTATTTTTGCAGTTTTTCATTCGTTAGTATCAGTTTTAGTGATTTTCGTTGTGGTTTACTTTTTATAATTGCCGGTTTTTGTAAGATGTTTTTCATTTCTTGTCCTTTAGTAAGATAGCTAAGTTTAGTTGTTTGTGTTTGTATAACTCTGAGTTCTTTGGATTAGAATTTGGAATTTATGTTACGACCGTTTTTTCTTGTTTTGCTTTTGTTTCTCGGAGTATTTGGATATTGATTTGACTTGCTTGTTGGTTACTATTGTTGATTAAATTCTGAGGATATTTTCTCTTGATAAATAATTGTTTCATCTCTTCTAGTCAGCGTTCTCTTGTTGTTGGGTTCATACAATTGTACAAATTTGCTTGGCTAAGTTAAAATTTTGGAAAGGTGTGTGATGGATGAGATGTAAAAAGGAGGTATTGTCGGCAGACAGTAAGTTTGAAATATATGTTATTTTCTAATGTTTTGTTACTTTTTTATCAGGATATCTATAAATGAAATTTTTGTATTGCTAAAATCCATAGTGAATAGGATATTCTTGTTTATATCATTGATGAGAGTTTGAAATTACTTTATTTGGTCGTCCTAATATCTCTTCCAATTTTCTTTTATGTAGTCACCGAAATTATTCCCATAAATTTACTGTTTTTTTGGGGGGGTAAATAAGTAATTCATGATATCCCATTATTAGGTTAGCATTTGACCCCATGGCTGTTCCTGATTTTTGTCAGTAAGCTATTTCATCGAACATGAAATAATTGTTTATTTTTAAAATGAATTTAAGTCCGTCCACGATGAAATTCTTATCGAAGCAGTCAGGTAATTCATTACGGAATGAGACTAGCCAGTATTTGATGGCTTCGATTCCTTAAGAGTGTGGAATGTTACTGTATAGGCTCACAACATCCAGTGAGACCATGTACATGTTTTGGCTTACATTATCTGGTAGATGGGTGAGAAAATCTTAATCATACCGTATGAAACTTCGAATGTGTTTGAGGAGAGGTTTCAATCAAATGTCCAAGAAATTGCTTAGTTCATATGTTTCACAAATTAGCTCTATTATAATAGGTCTTAGTTGTAAATCAGTATATTAACGCATTTGGCTTTCGCCATTTTCCATGTCTCGCTAATTAATTTCTGTTTATGTACTTTCGGCAAACCATAGAGATTATGCGATTCACATCTAAAATTAGTGAGATAATCTAATTCTTTAGAAGTTAGGCAGTTTTGGTATTGGTGTAGTAAATCAATGAGTTGTTTCATCACTTTAAAGAGTTTGTTGTTTTTGGTTTCTTCATAGTAAGTTTTGTACTGTAGTATACTTTGTACCATGTTACTGTAATGCTCTGTGTCCATAATGAAAACAATGTCTCTTTTCTCGGCTTCATTTATGATAATGTCTTTGTCCTGCTTTAGATAAATTGGATAAATGTCATGAACTCACAGAAGATCACACGACAAAACTCCAAGGCAGCCAAATCAACAATAACATAGACAAATTATTCAACACATAGACACATCCTTCAAACAAGACAATTGAAAGATAATCGATCACTCAAAGAATCACACGAAAATGTCGCCAAAAACCAAATAGGTGACACATGGAATAAAAACCTCAATTTCAGAAAATCCACATTCTGGAACAAAGAATTACAACAAAGCGAATATCTACGAACGCTAGATAAATGTTATCTAATGTGTGTTTTTCAGGGTGGATAGTTTTGTGTTAATTTCTATTAGCTATTTGGGGATTTCTTCATTTATATTCTACTCTGATTTTTCTATTTCAGTGAGAGGGAAAACATTAAGACGTTTAGAGTTCCTTTACAAATCACACGTTTAAGGGAAAATAGGGTTTTAAAAATGCAATGACTGACCTTGTGGTTCTTTAGAATGTTTCTGTATGCAAGTACCAAGTAATTTGATGATTACTTATATATTTTTGTTTACTATTTACCGGTTATAGCTATGTTTACAGCCCTTTCAAAAGGACAGTGAGTTTTGTTACTCTGGAGTTTATTCATCTTCTTTTCACAGGGTCATCAGACAAGCTTTTGGGTGATGACACTGTGTGAGATTCTCGTGAAACTCCAGAATACCAAAGATTCTATATTTAGCGTTAATAAAATAAATGTTTAAAAGCTACTTCAATATTAAGCATACACTCCTCTCTCTGTCGGATATTTATGTGTATGTATATATATATATATATATATATATATATATATATATATATATATATATATACGAGGTGTGTCAGAAAAATTCCAGGACTGATGTCACAAAAGATTTATTTCAAACCCAAACTTCACACTAAGAGTTTTCTCCTTCAAAGTAATCCCCCTGGAGTAAGAAACTGTAATCTTAGCTCTCTGCAGCGATCAAACTTTTTTCTTCATAATTTTATATACATGTCCTCTGTTTCAGGTCGTCAAGCAATGAGCACAGAGCAATGAACAAACTTGAAAACTCCGTCAGAAGCACTGTGATTGCTGCAGCAAGTGTATGGAGATGAGACGATGTCACTCTCACGTGTTCTTGAGTGGTGCAAGAGGTTTAAAGAAGGACGCGAGAACGTGGAAGATGACCCCACGAGCGGAAGGCCCTCAACAACCAGGACTGAGGTCAACGTTGAGCGCGTCAGGCAGATGGTGCGTAGCGATCATCGGCTGACTGTTTGACTGATGGCAAATGAGCTGGGCATGAATCGGGACAGCGTCTGGAAGATTCTCACTGAAGATTTGGACATGCGGAAAGTCTGCGCGAAGATGGTGCCAAAACTGCGGAACGATGACCAGAAGGGTCGACGCATGCAAGTGTGCCAGGACATCCTCGAGCGTCTGGAAACCGAACCAGACTTGCTAGGGACAGTCATCACCGGTGATAAGTCATGGATCTTTGAGTACGACCCGGAGGTGACCCGTTTTGAAGACGTAGACGACATCAGAAAGGCCGTGACGACGGAACTGCGGAGGATCCCGGAAGAATCCTTCCAAGAGTGCATGCAAACGTAGCAGAAAAGGATGGAAAAGTGCATTAGACTCCAGGGGGGGATTACTTTGAAGGAGAAAACTCTTGGTGTGAAGTTTGGGTTTGAAATAAATCTTTTGTGACATCAGTCCTGGAACTTTTCTGACCCACCTCGTATATATATATATATGTATATATATATATATATATATATATATATATACTATCTGGCCCGTCCGGTTGGCGCCCGGCTAGTATACCTGCCCCCACCACTCCACTGAAAAGATACCACACACCCTCCCATGTCACATTGTCCTTCCGACTTCGTAGCAAAGGGGAGGATCTACCGTATAAATAGGCCAACTGTTCCCATCACGTGTGCTTGGAGCATGCCTGTGCGTGTATACGCAGCGTGTGTATGTACTACCCAGTGGGTGTACATGTGCAGAGGCACAGACAAACCGACAATTCGGTCTGACAACTGTGTACTGGCTGTAGTCTTGGTTAAAAATTTCAAGTCTGCAGAAAGCCGTTAAAGAACAGATTGCGGTAACAATTGTAAAAATGGCCGTTGTTCGTTCCCTGTTGAATTTATCCGGACACATTATGATATCCGATACCTATCCAGGTATTACGAATGACTTCCGGTGTGATTTTGACCCATGCAATTGCGACCCATAGGGTTAATAAAATGGTGAATCCGTTGCAAGGTCTGTCAATCCATGTACAGCCGTAATGAAAATTCCACATTACAAAAATACAAAACTTACATTGTTAGAGCCTCAGAGTGTGAAGAGAGTGAAGAGAGACAGAGAGTAAAGCAGTTAAATTATAGAGAGGATGAAAGAGGGAGTGAGAGAGAGAGAGAAGACGCTCAGCTTTTTAACATTTGAGAGTGAAGAGCAACAGAGAGAGTAAATAAGTTAAATTATAGAGAGGGGGAATGATCTATTATAGAGAGAGGGAAGAGCGACAGAGAGAGAGAGAGGGAGAGAGAGACGACGCTGTATATATATATATATATACACACCTATGTGTATATATATATATATATATATATTGACACAAACACACACACACACACACCCTCATACACACAGTCAGGCACACATGCACACACACACACACACACACAGACACAAACAGATACACACTCACTCACACAAACACACATATATATATATATATATTTCCACATATCATACAATTATCTTGCGGCTGTATCAAAAACTCCTTCGGGATGAAATAAACTAATTACTGGTAGTTATTGTGTACTTGATATTTACTGTATAGTAAGTGAACATAGGTTGTTAACTGGTGTTAAATGAGTACTCGGGATCCATTGGTAAATACTTAACATCACGTATATATTGGTAAAGGAATTGTTCCAGTGGTGTACTGATAAAGATTAAGTATCAGTGCTATATTGATGGCAGAAAATCACTTGTAATATATAGTGATAAATAGGAGAATAGTTACTTGAATAACTATACAAAAGCTACGAAGAAAATGCAAAAGATAAGAAACACTTATTTCAATAATAAAGTTAGAACTGTTGTATTGATTTGGTTTTCATGGGGAGTTGGAAGAACCATCAGAAGTGAAATAAATACATAGATATATTGATGAAATTTAAAAGGGATTATATATACACACACAAACACACACAAACACACACAAACACACACACACAGAAACACACAGAAACACACAGAAACACACACACACAGAAACACACACACACACACACACACACACACACACACACACACACACACACACACACACACACACACATACATGTAAGTATATATAAGTATATATATATAGATGTGTATATATATATATATATATATATATATATATATAGGAACGAGTAGGACCCCGACGGCTGAGCTGAAGCCGTTTCGACGGCTAATTGTGGACTCAAGTCCAGAATTAGACGTCGAAACGGCACACACACAAACACATATATATATATATACATATAAGTATATATAAGTATATATATATATATATATATATATATATATATATATATATATATATATATATATATATATATATAGGAACGAGTAGGACCCCGACGGCTGAGCTCAAGCCGTTTCGACGGCTAATTCTAGACTCAAGTCCAGAACTAGCCGTCGAAACGGCTTGAGCTCAGCCGTCGGGGTCCTACTCGTTCCTATTACCCACTCTACTACCCTAAGTATTGAGTACATTGGTGCGTTATGGTCCACCTGGTTCCTTACCAGATTTCCTTCGTTATATATATATATATATACGTTTAAATATCCAATTATATATATATATATATTTGTGTAATAATATTGCCAGAATTAATAACAGAACACACTCATTATTTGGTTGGTTTTCGCTTCTGTATCTTTTATATCAGTTTGTTATTAATTCTGGCAATATTATTAGACAAATATGACCCTCCCCAAGTATAACAATATTTGTTTCGACACACGATTTCATATAAAAAACCTCGCCAAACTAATTCATCGCCGTTATCGGTGGATTGGCAGTATCGGTAGAGGGTCGGAAGCCATGCTTTAACGCATACAGTTATAGCCCATTCCATTCTGAGTTCAAATCCCGCCAAGTTTAACTTTGCCTTTCATCCTTACGGGGTCGATAAAATAAAGTACCAGTAATGTACTTCGTTATTTGCTGGCCTTGTGCCAAAAGTAGAAACAGTTATATATATATATATATATATATATATATATATATTCATTAGTTAAGCAAAACAAGAGCACACATTTCACAAGGAAGACATTATTAAAAGGTTGTCAACATATTTTAGTTTGATGTAAGTAATGTAGAGAATAATAATAATAATATTAATAATAATAATGCCGTTTACAATTGTTACAATACTCCGTATAATATTTCTGGATCAAATGATTATATATCATTATTGATCTGGTTCAGTTGAAAATAATTAACAAAGGTAAAGATAGAGCAGCTCATCGGAACTTCAAAAGTAATATAAAATAAAATAAGGCAAAGAAAGTTACATAAATGTAATGTTCCATATATTGGTATTTCACTATGGCGTCCTGGGTATATCAATTGTCTGCTATAGTCGAGCAGTATTCTTCTGTCGAGGCTGCATTGTGTTAGATCTGCCTATGGGTAACAAGATGGCCGCCAATGGACATATTTACCTTACAAATTAGAGGGGGGTTTCAGGGGAAGTAACTCCTCGAGAGATTAGGAATTGTGGGTAGTTTATAGTTAAGTGCTAATTTTTTAATTTTTTAATTGGGAGATAATTATCTAAGTTAGTTATAGTTATTTAACTTATTAGTTACAAGTAAAAATGGGGCTAGGTAACTATGTTGGGTCAAATATTCTGTTGGCGAAGGAATTAGCCATTCGATGTTGACAGCTAATAGTTACCTCCGTTCTATCGTTAATCGGTAGAGGTCGTGATAGAGTTATGTAATATACTTCGGTAAGAAAGAGGTCACAAGAATTTCTTCGTCCAATGAACGGTTGGGCCTTAGCCAAGATATCCCATGTTAGTGAGTGTTCCATGTTGGTTAATTTAAGGTTTTTAATGAGCCTAGCTAGAGATGTCGAACATTTGTTGTTAGTGTCTCGGAAGGAAAAGGGTTAGAGGTAGACCCTATATAGGAGCTGGTATGCGAAGCAGTTTTAACCGTGCACCTATAGACTATGTTGGGTGTCAAGTAATGTCCATTTAGTGGGCATGCATTAGGTTACCGGCAGTTGCTGTTACTTCTGCGGTTAGTGAGAGTAGGGTTTTAACCTAAGCGGTTGGTCAGTGCTAGAAGGATTAGATGGGGGAGATGTGCTACTAGAGTAAGTATTGGTGTAGTGGCGTGGTGTATTTGAGGGGGGTGGTGTCACCGCGGTGTGGGAGTTATACTGTCTTAGTTTATGATGGTTACTGAATGCGATGTCGCTAGCTAGGTGAGGTGTTGTTGAGAATGAGATTTTAATTTTATTTTTATTAAAGAGTTTGTAATATCGATGGATGGGGGGGGGGGGGGGGGTTTAGATAGGATAGAGAAGAAGCGTTTAGGGATATTAGTGGCTAGATTAGATGAGAATGGGTGGTTAAGCCAGGTGATATTTCTAGGCCTATTCCTTCTAGGGGTTCTAGTGGAGTTGGTAGGGGCCTTCATAAGGTTATTATTACGGTGGATTGGCAGTATTGGTAGAGGGTTGGATGCCCTGCTTTGACGTATAGAGTTACGGCCCTTGCCATTCTGAGTTCAAATCCCGCCGAGGTTAAATTTGCCTATCATCCTTACGGGGTCGATAAAATAAAGTACCAGTAATACACTGGGTAATTGCTGGCCTTGTACCTAACGTAGAAACAATTATTACCTGGGCATTTGTTATTTGTCATCCCATTGCTCATTCCTATTCTCGGGTTGATTTTTAGTTTGCTACTTGGAGTGGGAAGCAGGCCACTGCCACCATTAAGGTTCCCTGTATAAGTGCTGTTACTGCGAAAATTCCGGCGAATCTGGCTATATGCTAAGGTATTTCTAGTTCTAGTCTTAAGTTTATTATGGTTGTGGTGAATTGCTATGTTATGGCATTTAGCTATGTAGTAAATGGACTGTTCATAACCAGATTCAGAAAGAGCCTTGTTATAATATGCTGCATGGTTTATAAATATCTCCTCATTTGCTGATAGCATGGAGATCCTATACGAGATACATTTGATTACTGCTCTTATGACTGCCGGTGGGTGGTTAGAGTGTGGGCTAATATATGTAAGTATTTCACCTGGTTTATGGTAAGGGTAATATAGGTTATTGTTAAGATCCAGGGTAACGTCTAGGAAGTTTACTACTTTATGGTTCGGCTCCATGGGGATAGAGAGACGGTTATTTTTAAAGAATCTATGTAATTGCTTTTTGAGCAAGTCAATGCCTCCATTAGTGCAATTGTGGACTGCAAATAGGGCGTTGTACCTGTATATTCCGCCTTGCAAGGGTTGGATTTCGGCTCTGATGTTATGTAATAGGTAAATTCCAACTAAATCGGTGATTTGCGCAGTCACTTGAGTCCATCGTGATGTCAGAGTTGTCTGTTCTGTCTTTTCTAGTCCAAAGTGCTCCGTTGAATTCAATGATGGTCTGTCTAGCCATAAGTATGATGTCAATCTCATTATTGGTTATGTCAGAGTTGGTGGTGGCTAGGGTTAATGCTTTGTTGAGCAGTTCCGGGGTTATTGAAGCGTAATAGCTGTTAATGTCAAATTGGATGGACCTCATAGATTCGTTGGACCTTAGATCGGAGAACCATCTAATGACTTGGCCATCTTATGTTATGTCTGACTAAACTAAAAATCTATACACCATGTCTCCTGAAACTTACAACTCTTTCCTTCTTAAGGAACTTAATAAAAACTATAAAAAACTATACCCGCCAATGTAAACTTACTTAACCGAAAAGCCCAGGCTTTGGTTAAGGACTTGCATCTGGATAGATTTACCCACCCTTATGTACCAATAACCCCAAGGTTTTCTCTCAAGGATCATAAGCCAAACTTTATAGAGAACCCATCTATTAGACATATATGCCCAAACACATCCGAATTGGAACGTATCAGTAAGAACATCCTTGATAGGATCATCCCTGGGCTACGAGATGATATCACCTACAAATTGTGGTCAAACACCGGCCAAGTCATTAGATAGTTCTCCGATCTAAGGTCCAAGAAATCTATGAGGTCCATCCAATTTGACATTGACAGTTATTACGCTTCAATAACCCCGGAACTGCTCAACAAACATTAACCCTAGCCACCACCAACTCTGACATAACCAATAATGAGATTGATATCATACTTATGGCTAGGCAGATCATCATTGAATTCAACGGAGCACTTTGGACTAAAAAAGACAGAACAGACAACTTTGACATCCCGATGGGCTCAAGTGACTCTGCGCAAATCACCGATTTAGTTAGAATTTACCTATTACATAACATCAGAGCCGAAATCCAACCCTTGCAAGGCGGAATATAAAGGGACGAGGCCCTATTTGAAGTCCACAATTGCACTAATCGAGGCATTGACTTGCTCAAAAAACAA
>OZ024742.1:247167324-247187324 GCA_964016885.1 Eledone cirrhosa
CTTGACCACTGCCACGTCACGATTCTTAGCAATTTTTAAATCTATTTTTGGCGCGATCGCATTGGAAAATTAACTGTCCGACTGAATTTGTCTCCTGATGAGTCTGTTACTCTAGGTTAATCCTTAACAGTAGGATATCTAAAAATACGGACGAAACCATGGTAGAGATGTAATTACGGTATGTACACGTTTCTTCTACGTTTAAATTTACACCTAATTGTGTATGGTTGACGGTATATTAAGTCAGTTCCTACATGCTGTTGAAATGTTGGGTAAATACTCTATTGGAGTCACCGCGAATAGGCCGCTTTCGGTTATTTATCAAATATTTCTTCATAGGAGCCTTTATTCTTATAGCCTGGTCTAAATCATTTTTTATATGGTTAATTATGCTAATTGGGAGAGGAAATGGTATATATTTTATCTAATAATTCTAAGGACATGATTTATGATATATATATATATATATATATATATATATATATATATATATATATATATATATATATATATATGTATATAAATATATATATATATGTATATAAATATATATATATATATATATATACGTATATAAATATATATACGTATATAAATATATATATATATATATATATATATATATATATATATATATATGTGTGTGGGAGGGGGGAGTTCGGGACCCAGAGAGTAGTAGAGTGGATAATACGAAAATTTCAAGTACTCTGGTGAGTAATGGTGTAACTAGTTTTTACCGCCTACCTTTTGATATTATATATATATATATATATAAAAGTTTATCCAGATGCAATAGGGGGCCAACCACAGTAAGTCATGTACTTAATACATAGCAGAGTATAAATATTTAATATAGAAATGGCTTTCACAGGACTAGAACACTTTCATTCGGGAGAAATAATCAGGAATATATATATACACACACACACACACACACACACACACACATATATATATATATATATATATATATATATATATATATATATATATATATATATATATATATATATATATATATATATATTGTTATGCTTTGGGAGGGTCATGTTGCCAATAAGAAACACAGGCACCAGTTGTTTCACTCCAATTTATTATAAATTAAATTTATAAATTTAAGAATTTATAAATTTCCGGTTGGTTGGTTGGTTGGTTCCATAACCGGACTGTTGTTCATATATTGTCAAAGTTCTTTCGTCACACATTCTGTGACCTCTTCAGTGACTAGGGATTCTTTTCTTTGTTTTGTGCCTCTCCTTTGTTCTATCCTACGCCATGTTGTTTTTGTGCGCGTTGTGTGCTTAGTTTGCGCATGTATTACATCCGTGTGTCTACACACAGAAAAGATGCAATGATTAGACAAATCACAGAGGCAATAAACATAAATGAACTCTAACCAAAATTAAATAGTAAATAGAAAACATGAATGGAATAGCAACATCACAACTTACAATTTTGGACAAAATGAATACACACACACACATAGAACAAAAAACCAACCAGTAACATGTAAATAAACAAATAAATAAACAAATAAAGACACACCCAGACACCCGGATGTAACACATGCGCAAACTAAGCACACAACACACACAAAACAAGATGGCGTAGCACAGAACAAAGGAGAGGCACACATCAAAGAAAAGAATCCCCAGTCACTGAAGAGGTCAAAGAATGTGTGGCGAAAGAACTTTGACAATATATGAACAACCGTCCGGTTGTGAAACCAACCGACCAACCGGAAATTTATAAATTCTTAAACTTATAAATTTAATTTATAATAAATTGGAGTGAAAGCGAGTGGTGCGTTTGTTTCTTATTGGCAACATGACCCTCCCAAAGTATAACAATATCGGTTTCAACACACGTTTTCAGATAAAGAATCTTGCTAAACAAATTCAGGAACGAAATATATATATATATATGTATATATAATGTATTTTGCAATACACTTTATGCTTAATTAAAAGCATTTTGAAGACCGTAAGCTATTGTTTAAAGTAGTGACAAATTCACTCACTTTGATCTCAGCAAACAGGGGAGATAAGCCGACAAGACTTGTTTCGCTTTGGTTGAAGCTTATCAAGGCCAACTACCCCACCTGCTTACTGAGATCATTGATGTTATATTCTTATAGAAATCTAGTAAATAATCAGGAGCTGATTTTGCAGAGCGGTTGTTGGTCAGGCAGAAATTAAAAATTAGAATTGGAGCTCTGAAATAGCAATATATATATGGATGTATATATAATGTATTTTGCAATACACTTTATGCTTAATTAAAAGCATTTTGAAGACCGTAAGCTATTGTTTTAAAGTAGTGACAAATTCACTCACTTTGATCTCAGCAAACAGGGGAGATAAGCCGACAAGACTTGTTTCGCTTTGGTTGAAGCTTATCAAGGCCAACTACCCCACCTGCTTACTGAGATCATTGATGTTATATTCTTATAGAAATCTAGTAAATAATCAGGAGCTGATTATGCAGAGCGGTTGTGGGTCAGGCAGAAATTAAAAATTAGAATTGGATCTCTGAAATAGCAATATATATATATATGTATATATAATGTATTTTGCAATACACTTTATGCTTAATTAAAAGCATTTTGAAGACCGTAAGCTATTGTTTTAAAGTAGTGACAAATTCACTCACTTTGATCTCAGCAAACAGGGGGAGATAAGCCGACAAGACTTGTTTCGCTTTGGTTGAAGCTTATCAAGGCCAACTACCCCACCTGCTTACTGAGATCATTGATGTTATATTCTTATAGAAATCTAGTAAATAATCAGGAGCTGATTATGCAGAGCGGTTGTGGGTCAGGCAGAAATTAAAAATTAGAATTGGATCTCTGAAATAGCAATATATATATATATGTATATATAATGTATTTTGCAATACACTTTATGCTTAATTAAAAGCATTTTGAAGACCGTAAGCTATTGTTTTAAAGTAGTGACAAATTCACTCACTTTGATCTCAGCAAACAGGGGGAGATAAGCCGACAAGACTTGTTTCGCTTTGGTTGAAGCTTATCAAGGCCAACTACCCCACCTGCTTACTGAGATCATTGATGTTATATTCTTATAGAAATCTAGTAAATAATCAGGAGCTGATTATGCAGAGCGGTTGTTGGTCAGGCAGAAATTAAAAATTAGAATTGGAGCTCTGAAATAGCAATATATATATTCCGATGATCTGATCAGAGAAAACATGAAAACCAGCGTTATGTAACAACACTCGCAGACAAGGCTTGGCAGCTGCGTGAAAATAACAAACAATTTCACCTAAAATGGGATATAATAGCGGCTGCCCCCCCCCCCCCCCCCCATAATCCCATGGACAGGAATTGGAATTTTGTAAATTATGTAATGTAGAATTATTTTGTATTATGAAATCCAAAAACATTTTATTAAATAACAGAATAGAGCGATCGTTATACTGTAACCATCGCTTAAAATCTACATTTTCATATTATAAATACTACCAGGATTGAACGCCTGTCTCTATCCCCGTTTGATTGTCAAAATAGATATTAACATTCTTTATTAGTCTTAATTCTATCAACTCCTCTATTATTTACCTTTTAATACAAACTGCTATAGATAAAATGAGATTTCTGATTTCTTGTTTCAATTCCCTAATGCATATACCAGCTGGCTACTAGCATTGATGTTATTTAGTAGCAATCGAAATCTCCCCCTTCCCCAATTGACACTTTATAATTAATACTACTGCACCAAATGACCAGCCCTGTCCACTGTCCAGTTGGTCAAGTAGAGATTAAAATTGGCACTCCCAAAATTCTTATTTAGATTTACTCATTATATACTTGTTTAGCAGTAAATTAATTTACCATCTGTCATGTACTATCCCCCTCTGTTTCTTCCTCTATTACTAATATAAATACTTCAATTTTTCTGATTTTATCCAATTTATCCAAAATCTCTGAAGAAGTGACAACTGATTATACATTTGCTATCGAATACTTGCTAACATTATATGATTACGCAAGCAGCGATACATAGGTATTCAGTCTGTTACAGAAACATATGTCAATACCTAATAAATTCCTTTTTAAAAAAAAAGCACTTTCATTTTATATTCATCCTTTCTACATTTTCTCCGGAATATAATTTATACTCGTTGAGCAAACCTGCACGTACGCTGTTCATCTCTAACGTAACGATATATTATCACTACATTATTGATAACCTGAAATTTTATATATATATATATATATATATATATATATATATATATACATATATATATAGTTAGCAGAGACAAGTATACTTCTCAAAGTGTTCACTTCCTCTTTTCGGACAAAATATTTCGATCTTTTCAACAACTGGTAAATATTTACATAACTCTGATGACCCACAATAGGATATTATTCTCTCATCAGAGACGGCGCTGCTGTTACTCATAAAGAGGCATTGTGAGACGTTTCTTGAATGACTCCTCAGCCTCTGGATTATAGGTTTGATGTATTCATATTCTACCTTTTATACTCAACAACACTATCCTCTTCTATTCGGAACTGTATGGCCTTGTGCCACCGTAACTCATTCATTATCCTCACATTAGTCCTATTTTCTCTTATAATTAATATTGTATCTAAACTACTCTGCACGAACCACAGTATTCATGTTTAAATGGTAGAATATTAGCCCAGTAGAATCTTCTCCCTGCCCACAACTTTCCAGTTGTCGTATATATGCACATGTATAAACGATATCAATCTCACTGTCCTGCAAACCAAACTAATTAAAACTATATAAATTTAATGTCTCATAAGTTTCAGAAAGCCGGTATAATGCAGACGAAATATATAAAGGGCAAAGGATGGAAAATCAAACAAAACAAAGTAATATTTTACCCAGTATATTTCATCATAATATTTCAGGGTTAACACCCTATTTTTAAATGTAAAAAAACGAAAGCTGTTTAAAACAATACGAACGATCGATGTGCTGGGTAAAACATTACATTATTTTGTTTTATTTGTCATACTTTGGCCTATATATATATGTATATATATATATATATATATATATATATATATATATATATATATATATATATATATATATATATATATTTCTACAGGATTGTACCAGCTTTCTGAAACCTATCAATCATTTATTACTTATTTCACAATGCTTCGTATTAACTACAGTGCTTTACATAAATTTATATTAATTGAATCATGCACAGACTCAGCACAATTGAAATTGTATTTATAATCAAAATGAAAACCATAGGCATACACAATAAAGAAATATTCAGACTCGCAAAAATATGACAAAAGAATATGGATCGACCAATTATGTCAGCACCTCGTTTCGTTATGCCTGCTGTAATACTACTTATGGAAAGTATAAACAAGATCAGAACAGTCCTTTAATCACATTTTGATAATGGCACAAAATGTTGTGAGAGAAAAGTACTAAGCCCCCTCACTGTTACTACCCCTTTCTTATACACATGCACATATACAAACACATACACGTGTATATGAATATGAATATAAGAATGTACGAATATATTTGATACTTGGATAAAAATATGTATGTAAGTATGTATGTATCTATGTATGCATGATTCCACACACATATATATGTCTGTATACACACACACACGCACATATATATATATATATAAATAAAGACATATATATTTATCTACATCCATATATTTGTATATACATCGGCATATATATATATATATATATATATATATATATACATACACACACACACACACATATATATAAAAATATATATATATATGTATATATATATATATATATATGTATATATATATATATATATATATATATATATATATATATATATATATATATATATATATATATGTATATATATATGTATATATATATGTATATATATATATATATATATATATATATATATATATATATATATATATATATATATATATATATATATATATATATATATAAATGAGAGGTATAGAGATTGTTTTAGCAAGAAATATATATATATATATATATATATATATATATATATATACATACATACATACATATATATATATATATATATATATATATATATATATATATATATATATATATATATATATATATTTGTGTATGTATATATGTATGTATATATGTATATATATGTGTAGTAACATATACACACATTATATATAGACGTACGTGCTTCAGAGAAAATGTCCGCATAAATGTGTATATAAATGAGTCTGTGTGTTTATTGTCTGTCTTTAGGTTGCTGAGTGTGGAATAATAATGATTATTATAACTGTTGTTGTTGTTGTTGTTGTCTTTCTTCTTCTTCTTCATCTTCTTCTTCTTCTTCTATTATTATTTATTACTTATTATTAGTGTTGTTAATTGTTGTATTTCTTAGTTTTTGTTGTTATATTCAACTTTTTAGCTTATTATTATTACCATCAATATCATTTCCATAATTATTATAACCACTATTATCACAATCATTAAAATCATTATTACCATCATTATCATCATCATCATCATCATCATCACCATCATTAACATCATTATCACCATCATGTTCACCATCATTATCATTATAACAATGATCATAATTGCGTTGCTCTGATTCAATAAATAAAATCCTAGCCGCCACCATCTTCAAGCCTGTGTTGTGTTGTATCGTGTTATGTTGAGTTGTGTTGTTGTCCTGTGAGTGAGTAACGATCAGGGAATATAGATTATTCATTTCATATTTAATTGGAATGAACCATTGTGTAGAAGGACGAAGGAAGAACAGGTCATTTTACATTTAATTGGACCCAACTATTGTGTGGAATAACGAAGTTAACAGGGCAACGCACCCTGAGACATTCCTGTTTATTTTACCAATTTAGCAATGTTCGGGCATTTGTAATTTTGTATTTTATTTTTATTCACTAGTTCCTTGTGTGTCTGTTGTCTAGATTTATCGTATTCAGCAATTCGTTGAGTACCAATTTCTCCCAAAGATACAGAATGTTGAAATATTCCTGATTTAAACTTCCATTCATGTCTTCTTTTATCAACGCAGCACATTGATAGAATCTTGCACTTAACAGTAGCCACTAGACCTATTTACAGATATTCTGTTATTGGTTGAACTTTATACGTACACACAGACTCACACACAGACACAGTCAGACAGACAGACACACACACACACACACACACACATATATATATATATATATGCCTGTGTGTATGCATGAGTGTGTGTGCGGAGGTGGGGGTGTTTTGTGTGTGTTTGAGTGTTAATGTCTATCTGTTGTATGTGTTTATAAGTATATATATATATATATATATATATATATATATATATATATATATATTTACACATATATATATATATATATGTATATACATACACACATACACACACACATATATATATATACACACACACACACACATATCTATATATATATATATATATATATATATTTATACACACACACACACACACACATATATATATATATATATATATATATATATATATATCGTTGAAGGGTCTGTGTCCAATTAGGTTACATAGACGCTTACAGAAGCTTAATTATAAAATGCGTGTTTATTGTTTGTATGAATTACTTATACTCCTTTTCTTCACTATAAACCTTATATACTCTGGCTCTACCTATGTCTATACCCCCCTCTCACACACATAGTTACCCGTATGTGTATACATATATACATATGAGTATATATATATATATACATATATGTACATATGAAAGAAATTACTAGTTGAGACCAATATGACCATTAGAATATCGATGTTATTACAGGCTTTCTTTGCCTTACGGTTGAGCTAATACAATTTCAGTGTAAGCGCTATGCTAGGACCCAAAGTCCCCATTATATATATATATATATTTATTTATATCTATATTTATATCTATCTGTCTATCTATCTATCTATCTATCTCCGGATGGTATAGACGTTCTTCACATCGGCTCCTCGATTATTGGAGATATCACGTGTTAACAGTAAGTGTTTGTCTGTATTCTTGCTTTATTGTGTCAATTAACCCCTTGCCCCTGGGTCTTCGGACATCAGGGTTAATTTATTTCACCCCTTTTGGGGTGAAATTTTTCATCCTAAAAATCTTGTGATTGTCTCTACAGTAGTGGTAGTGGAAGCCATTACCACAGGTAACGATGACACGCCCACTAAACAAACTGAAAGAATAATGATTATTAGAAACATTGAAAAAATGGAGCCTAACCCTAATTAAAAAATGTGAAAAATTTGACTCGGAGAAATTGCCAACATTAATGGATGCCGTTTCGACTTTTCACGGTGCCACGCACACCAGCAATGGTGAAAGAGAAGTAGTAGCTGTGACTACAAGTCTCTCGGATACTGAAAATATAGGTGAAATTTTTGAAGAAATGGAGTCTAACCCCAACGGAAAAAAAATGTGAACGCATACACCAACATAAATAACACAAACACAACAAAAATGATAATTGTAATAACAAAAAACAAGAAAACAACCTCATTTTGACAAATATAAACAGAGAGAGGGCGAACAAAATGATGTTCGCTCAAACCATTAAAAAAAACCCATTGTGTATGAACCTATTGACATTTCGAACATGGCCCAGCAAATGGAAAATGCACGGAAGTATATAACTTTGGAGGAGAATGGTCTATTTTCTTTAAATTCTCCCCCAGAGCTAAAAAAGGAAAATAGCTTAAAAACTATTATTTATAGGACACTATCAAACAAAACCCGTAAGCCAGTACAACTCACACAGACAGAGATTGAACTGGCTGTAAAAGATCATCTGAAAAACATTGTATTCATTCGGAAGGATAGACTCTACGGTAGTCTATCCACCCGAATGAAAGATAAATTGACGGCCGAAAAACATACCCTGGCCCCAATTGTGTTCCCCTTATTTACATTGTTCCCCACTTATTTGGGAAGAAAAGCACAAAGATTGACCATACACAGTATCGATCCAGATATTGATTTCTGGGCGGTACTGTGTGGCCTCCTCGACTTGAAAGAGGATGCAGTAATTTCGGTAGGTAAGTCTTCCAGCAACGTGTTCGGTGGAACTAGCCTGCAAGTTCTGGTGCAAATGCATCCAGAACGAATTGCTAGGATCCCCGACCGCATATTGCTGGATGGGCTTGCCTACTTACACATCACAGTGGGGGGGGGGGGGGTAGACGTTACCTCTGTGGTGGCAGAGGTCACCTGAGGGCTGCCTGTTCCCAAGCAAACAAAAAAACACCGATTTTGCCCACACCAACAACTACAACACTACCAACACAACCTCCACCAGCACCACCACACAAACAACTAACACAACTGAAAACAATGCCCCCCCCCCCCCCACACACAGAAAACAAATACAATAGCACGCACACTACAAACACGAGGCAAAAATTAACCCCTCCCCTCGAACACGGAACACGACCCCCTTTCATCGTCAGACGAGGGGGGGGGGGACACTTTCATAAAGGTAAAGAAAAAAAAGAAAACACACCACAGGAACACAAATACAACCCCCCCCCCAAGACATAACACAGACATCAACACAAAAAGACGCACAACAGCAAACAAAATACATCACTCAAAAAGAAAAATATGCATATACTTACATAAATACAATAAACAAAAAACTGTTAAACGTTATTTATAATAACAACTTAATAAAAACCGAAGGTTCGAACTTCGCACAAGCAACGGGGCTTCCCCATCTAAAAATGATAAAAGCTCCAATGGACATTTACAAAACGTTAAAAGACACTTTTAAAGAGGACGTGGGGGGGGGGGGTGCTCTGCGTCAGACCCATTAACCATGTCCTCCTAAAAATTCCTCCCCCAGACACCCACACAACTCCAAACACCCCAACCCCACCACACACTGATTCTCCTACACTTCCACAAACCACCACCCCACCCAATAACCCATCCCCCACCCCCATGGAAATTGTGCGGCCCGGTCCCCGGGACGCAGAGAGGTAAGTGCCTTTTCTCTTTACCACCAACACGGCTGTGTTGTGAGTAGGTTGTCTAAATGCGCGTGGCCAGGGCTCACCTTGGAAGCAAGCAATGCTTCTAAATGACGTCAGGTCACGATGTATAAATGTGATGGTTATTTGCGAGGCCCGGATCAGCAACGTGCGACAGCTGGCCCCCACCTTTGATGACTTTGAGATGCACGCATCTCTCTGTCAGACCGGAGGTGGGGGTGGTGTTGTTGTTCTGCTGCAAAAACATCTGGGTCTCGCTACACAGACGGTACACTTGGACCCGGAGTGTCGACTAGTGGTTCTGGACCTTGGCAGTGGTGAAGGCGGTGGTTTTAGGCTGGTCGCCGTCTACGGCCCTTTTGGGTCAGTGCGGCCGGACTTCTTCCATCGTCTGGAGACTTTTCTAGGGACGTCCCGCTCCTTGCTTTTAGTGGGGAACTGGAATGGTTACCTAGATGCACGTTGGGACTATGTAGGGGAATGTCCTGATAGAGGGGGTTGTAACAGCCTCAAGGGGTTAATCGGCCGATTCGACCTGGCCGATAGATATCGACTAGATTTTCCGACTGTGCCAACCTGGACTTGGAGAAACCACAGCGGTCAATCTAGATCGTATCTAGATAGGTTCTTAGTTAGAAATAAGGATAGGGACGACTTTTTAAATTGTCCAAAAATGCTCATGGTTGGCTATTCAGACCGCAAGTTAGTGACTTCCATTGTCAACCTTGATAGAACGCATAGACAGGGACCCGGTTACTGGAAGCTCAACATGTCCTTACCAGCAAGTAAAGCTTACAGGAACCGGATTAGTACATTAGTTAAGGAGCGGTTGACGGGCGCCATCGTCAACAGCAGGTGGTGGGGCTCTCTAAAAGAGAGACTAGAGTAGCTTCAATAGGAGTTAGTAAGGAGTTAGCCTCAGATAGAAATAGGAAGGAAAGGGAGTTGGTAGATAGTGTAGAAGAGGCAGTTAGAAGCGGCGACGTAGACAGGGTGCTAGCGTCGAGAACGGCCTTGGGCCAGTTCTTCGACGCGAAACACGAAGGCTGCGTTGTCTGAAGCAAAATACGTTCTCTGGGAAACGAGGGGTACAAAGCTGTTAGCTTGGCCCGCGTGACAGAAGCCAAAAGTGGGACTAGATCCACTATCCGGTCTTTGCGAGACCAGGATGGACGGGTGATCATTGAGCCTAAGCAGATGTGCGAGGCCTTTCAAAGGCACTTTGCCCGATTGTTCGGAAGGGACGGTAGGCCGGATGGGGAAGTGGACCTCGGTCCATACCTCGACGGCCTGCCACGTCTTTCGGACGAGGAGGCGAAGTCCTGCGAGAGGCCGATCTCAGCTGCTGAAATAGGGGACATGCTGAGCCAATGCGGCAGACGCAAATCTCCAGGCCTCGATGGTCTTCCATACGAACTGTATTTAAGTATGCCGGACTTGCTCTTCGAACTCCTCGAAGCGGTCTGCTGCAACTGGCAACAGAACGGGAGAATTCCCTGTTCTGTGACCAAGGCCGTAGTCTCGCGAGTGAGGAAGGACGAGAACAACGGGGATGAAATAAGTAATTTTAGGCCCATAACACTGCTAAATGCAGAGTTAAAGATTTTGGCCAAGGTGTTAGCAAAGAGGTTGGCACTTGTCGTGGGAAACCTGGTGGGAGATGCGCAGACATGCGCCATCCCGTCCAGGTCCATTCACGACAACCTCCATCTCATGCGATACATCATAGAGAGGGTTGGGAACGAACCCGGCTTTGGCGGGGCCCTGATCAACTTGGATCAATCTAAAGCGTTCGATAGGGTCGATCATCGTTACCTGGATGCGGTGCTAGTGGCGGCATGTTTCGGACCCGTTTCCAGGGGCTGGACCACTGCCATGCACAGAAGCCGCATCTACTCTAGGGTTAAGGTGAACGGCTACCTCTCGGAGCCGTTCGAAATCACGCGGTCCATCCGACATGGATGCCCTCTCTCCTCGCTTCTGTATGTATTGGCCCTAGAGCCACTGCTGCGGAAGTTGGAGTTGTTACAGGGCATCCGTTTGGAACCGGGATTGCGGAAAGCGGTGTCGGCCTACGCCTATGACGTGACAGTAATGGTGTCAACCGCCTCGGATATCGGAGTGATCGGCACCTTACTGGAGGAATACGAAACGTTTACAGGGGCTAAGCTGAACTGGGACAAGTTAGTCGGTCTGCAACTCGCTAAGTGGAGGGGTAAACGGATGGCCTCCAACGGCGTCGTCGGACGTTGGACGGAGGGCCCGGTGAAGTTGCTCGAGGTCTGGTTCAGGCCAGACCTCCAGGTGGAGAAGAACTGGGGTGAGGTATCGAACAGGGTGTTTGCGCTGACGCGGAAGTGGGCGGAGTGCAAACTATCGCTGAAAGGTCGGGCGGAGGTGGCGAACGCTTATATAGCGTCTGTCATCTATTACCCCCTGACCGTCGTGCCTTGCCCAAGGGAAACGCACACCAAAATGGAGCGCGCACTCTTCCAATTCCTTTGGAAGAAGCAGGCTCCTTTGGTGAGGAGATCCATCTGCTGTCAACACCCTTCGAAAGGAGGGCTGGGGTTGCCGTGGCTGCTGATGTGTAAACACGCAATACGACGACGGCACCTCCAGATATTCCTCACCGGTCAACCGTTTTGGGGCCCGTTTGTGAGGCGAGCCTTTCCGAGACTCGTCTCGCTCACCGAGCTGCAGTCCTGGGTCAAGCAAAGACCGAGAAAACTGGGCGCCTGGCACACCAAGTGTGCCCAGGCGCTCATGGCTCTCTGGCAGGCGGACCCGGCTATCGGTGGATACTCCATCTCGTCATTCTATAGAAGGCTGGTGGTTAGTAGGCGCGACGACGCCCTCGAACAAGCCCTAGGCATGGAGGAAGACGAACTGGCCAGCCTATTCGGGAGTACATTTGGCCCGGGACCTATGGACAACTTCCAGAAGTCCCTGGCCTGGCAGTTCTAGAGAGGGGCGCTGCCCGTTCGAGAAAAGCTCTACAGACACAGGCGCCCGGGTAGGGACCGCTCGAAAAAAATATGTCCCAGATGCGTGCGCGACGCGGAAACCGTTGCGCACGCATTGGTATACTGCTCGGGCTTTGCCGGTCTGTGGGGCTATGACAAACGACTGCTGTCACGAGTGGGACCAATCCGGTTGACGACTGAGTCCATTGTAACGATCAAGCCGCCTCCCACCTTCAAAAATGAAGGAGAGGCGGTCTTCCTCTGTCTAATAGCCATGGTAAAAGAGGTGATATGGTGGACACGTTTGAAAGGGCTGAGGTCCGAGCATTTTATAATAACTAGAAATTGATTAACATATAAATAAACATGGATAATCACAGGAAATAATTTTTACAAGTGTGTAACCACAAAAAGCTGGCTCCTTAATTGTAGAGCTAACTCTGTTGAAAGGACTCGACTGCTGTTTCTAGTTGTCGATAACCCTATTCACGCCACTGGGACGAAGCTAGTATGATGTGTGTATTTCTAGTAGATATAGCACGTGTTGATGGCCAGACGCTGATTTGAACTTGAAGTGTAAACACGGATCGCTGGAACTTCTTCCTTGTTGAAAATCCAAGTATCCACTTCCGTGGTTTACCATCCGATTAATTGGTGAAATATATTTCTTTAATAGAATATATACAGGGAAGATTAATCATATTATAAGGTATCTATTTTGAAGTTCTGGTCAACTTTATTTAGTTACCTACCTAGCTATGTGTGGTTACACCCTTGTAAAAATTATCTCCTGTGATTATTCATGTTTATTTATATGTTAATCAATTTCTAGTTATTATAAAATGCTCGGACCTACTTGTTAGAATCTTAGAGCTTATTTTGCGGGTGATATGGCGCATGTCTTTCTGGCATGACACCCATAATTTGATTTAGATTAAATTCATTTGATTTATCTTAATTTTGGATATAGATATAGAAATACGGCTCCTTAATTGTAGAGCTAACTCTGTTGAAAGGACTCGACTGCTGTTTCTAGTTGTCGATAACCCTATTCACGCCACTGGGACGAAGCTAGTATGATGTGTGTATTTCTAGTAGATATAGCACGTGTTGCTGGCCAGTCGCTGATTTGAACTTGAAGTGTAAACATAGATTGCTGGAACTTCTTCCCTGTTGAAAATCCAAGTATCCACTTCCGTGGTTTACCATCCGATTAATTGGTGAAATATATTTCTTTGATGGAATATATACAGGGAAGATTAATCATATTATAAGGTATCTATTTTTGAAGTTCTGGTCAACTTTATTTAGTTACCTACCTAGCTATGTGTGGTTACACCCTTGTAAAAATTATCTCCTGTGATTATTCATGTTTATTTATATGTTAATCAATTTCTAGTTATTATATATATATATATATATATATATATACATACATATATGTCCCACTGAATACACACGTGTTGTTTCTGAAAGAATCTTTTCCGTCCCTCCCTCTCCCCCTTCTCTATCCTCCTCTTTCATTTCTCATTGTAATTTCTGATAAATGACTATTGTCAGAAACGTTTAAACTCTATTTCCAATATTTTTCTATCAAGCTTTAAATTAATATATTTCTTCAATGACGTTTGTCGTTTGGTTTGTTATTTGTTTACTTTTTGCATATATATATACATATGTGTGTGTGTGAATGTGTGTGTATATATATATATATATATATATATATATATATATATATATATATATATATATATATATATATATATATATATATATAAGGGATAACAAAATAATGTTATAGGTAATCCAGTTAGTGGTTATGAATACCTCATATATAGCTAGTTTTAGCGTACGGCGTTATTTGACTCAACAAGGGGTTTACGTAGGTAGCGAGTTTATGATTTCACTTGTATTACTATGTAAGTTTATCTTGGAGTAATAAAAGAGTACAAAAAAGGGTTTCATTTACAGTCTGACAATTGTTTCACTGATTAAGTTGTCTAAAAATTGCTGAACACTTGGAGCAGGGCCACTCAATTTTAAAAACGTTGTTAGCTTAACCAGATCATCAGAAATGAATAACTGTTATACGTTCAGTATTTTTATGTATTCATAAAAATACTGAACGTATAACAGTTATTCATCTCTGATGATCTGGTTAAGCTAACGTGTTTAAAATTGTGAAACAATTGTCAGACTGTAAATAAAACCCTTTTTTGTAATGTTGACCATGTTATTCTTCACTTTTTCAATTATATATATATATATATATATATATATATATATATATATATATATATATATCTTCAAAGACATCCCGATCCCTTCTGACAACACCTACATGAACCTATTGATTCGCCGCACTAACACCTTCATTAGACGCAAGAGATGGCGCGCATTCCACCACGACAAAAGGACCCAGCAGCATGCACACGATAATCCTTACGACCGCCTCAAACGGATCTTTACGCCAAGACGACACACACCACATAATGCACTGCTGGAGAAATTTGAAAACCGTATCACAGTATCGTTCGAAATATCAAATTCCGAAGGAATACTACACGCAATAATGGATACCTCAGGAAACTCAGCTCCACGATCAAAAGCATGGAGAGATGCCCGGATTTACTTGTGTTCTGCGACAAAACCGATAATGTATACATGCTTGACCAATTTACATACAAGGACTACATCGGGAAAGAGGCTAGGAAAAACTATAGGACCACAGGACATGACAACCTAGATAACATCAACGCCACGACCAAAAAAGTAATGACAGGGCTAGAAATAGATGATAGGACAGAACCTTATGTACCCAGAAAACCGAGGATATCCATTAAGGATCACAAATTAGAATTTAGGACAAATCTCCCCGTTAGGTTAATAGCACCCTCCAAATCAGACCTAGGTAGAGCCAGTAAGAATATCATAGATAGGATCCTACCGGTTCTTAGGAATAAAACTTGGCTTAGCTTATGGACTTCCACCAAGGAGGTAATAGACTGGTTCTCGCTATTAGATAGCAAGCAACTGGTAACTTTCATTCAGTTGGACATAGCGAATTACTACGCGTCCGTATCACCAGTTATCGTGAACAAGACCCTCATGAGCGCCATGACTAAGTCCAACCTCACTAGAGAGGAAGTAAACATTGTAATATCAGCGAGAAAGAGGTTAGTTAGCTTCGACAATAAATTATGGGAAAGGAGGGACAGACCCGATAGTTTTGATATTACTATGGGATCGAATGACTTTGTGCAGATGACGGACCTGGTGGGAATATATCTCCTCCAAAGGCTAGCGGAGACGATCCCAGGGTTCGGCGGAGGAATATATAGAGACGACGCACTACTTACCTTCCGCTCCCTAAACCCCAACCAGCTGGAGCGTATGAGGAATCGCATATCAGATTTTTTAAGCAGCACGGCTTATCCCTGCTGCAATATGTGAAGAGGCACTCGAACCACCCCAAGTCCGTTATAGACGCCATAGTAAAAGGGGTATCCAAACGCGAATCCACCCTGTCGGCTAACGCAGAAGTGTTTAACCAGCACGCTGACTATTATAATGAGGCACTGCGCATGGCCGGTTACACAGAAGCCATAGTGTACACCTCGGACAGGGAAGGGCCCAGCTGCAAAGCACGCGGATATGAGGATACCAATAGTACTTCCATAGGTAAACTGAACAACCCAGAACTAGCATCTAGGATTAGGGCTAGCAGTATAGATTACCGTAAAGACGAAAGACTGACACTAAGACAGGCGAAGCCACACGCGGAAGGCAGACCGCACAGTACACGCAGACGGAATTCCGACACAGGCACAATACGCGACACGGACACTGAAACTAGTGACAGGGTAATGACAGACACGGGCGTAAAACCAGGTAGAGGAAACACTCGGATCAATAGCAATGAAATAGCCCCGACAACCGCAACAGATAGTTTTAACGGGACTACCAGTAGTGCCGACAATATAGAACAGAATATTTCAGCAAACGAACGGCGTAATCCCGATGCACACGGTAGATATATAGATAGCGGCAACATATGGGACGAACTAACGGGCAGACACAACCCTGGATGGACACCTCACCCAACACACATTAACACTACTACACACAGACGACGGAATAGGATAAGGTCTAAGACCATTACATAGTTTAACGCGCCGTATTCGAAGCATGTAAGCAGCAATGTACCAGGCCTCTTCTTCTGAGCATTGGACGAGGGCTTCCCGCCGTCGAGCAGGTACCACAGGATATTCAACCACCACAGTGAAGTTCTCCTTCTCCACCATACCTAACATGGTGACTACATGGCCAAAACCAACGCGGCGAAGTTTGGGGAAGCTCGACCGCCAACAGCGGCAGGCGGCTGGACCCGGTCCCCACAGCGGCCGCCACACCCGCGGAAGACGCTGTAATCGAATGCCAGGCGGAACTGAATGACGGAGGGGAACCCACGGCACCGACAGAACAACACACAGAGAATCGGGGAAATGCGTAGTAGACCCAGGGCCCAGCGTAAGAAATGAGCAACATTACGACCGAACATGCAACTTCAGAGCCGGCACAAAATGCCCTCTGCAGGGAAGATGCCTAACGAAGGGCCTAGTATATAAATGTGTGGTTAACACGCACAACACCAAGCGCACCTACATTAGCGCAACATCCACGACCTTTAAATCAAGGATGTGTAAACACACAAACACTTTTAAGAACCGGAGCAAAAGACACTCCACTAGGCTGGCAGACCTAATATGGGACTTGAAAGACAACGGCACCCCGTATGGTCTCAATTGGAGTATCGATCAACGTACGAATGCATATTTGGCTGGAGAGAGGAAGTGTAGGCTATGCTTATCCGAGGCCATGGAGCTAGTGGGATTAAAGGATGATGCAGTCAACCTGAAATCGGTGATTACCATGGCGTGCAGATACCAGAGAAGGTGCACAATCTCCACATAGACACCACCAGACGGCCAACCTAAAGGCATACGGGGGAAGCGGACGTTAGTCCGAGCGGCGGCGCGGGTCCAAAGAAACATACACCATACCTTGTTTATTATGTATGCCCTGTGGGGGTAAGTCGACACAATCTATGCTGTCTATCGGACTCTGCACGCCATCTTAAGCAACGACATCGCAGGAGCTGGGACACAGTGGCTCAACTTCCATGGGTATTCATACATCAATAAGGCACTCTATATCACCCACAGTGACTTACTCTATTATGACCTGTTCACACGCACTCTCTGCATGTGTATCTTTTTAATAGTGTGTGCATATTTTCCACGCATTCCATTATGTAACACCGTGTATTTTTCCATGTACAACCCAATGTGTATCTTTATATATTTTTCTTATATATTTCTGATATATTTTTAAAATATATTCTGCATGCATTTTCTATACATGGTCTGGGCATACCCTTTACATTACTACCATGAGCTCCCCATATGTAGTTTTGCTTGAGGTTTCTATACGTCAATTAATCCACGTTCGCAACATAATAGCAACTCTGTCAGTATGTACATCAAGGTGTATTTTTTCATGTACAGCCAAATGTGTATCTTTATATACTTTTCTTTTATATTTCTTACATATTTTTTTATGTGTGTGTGTATATATATATATATATATATATATATATATATATATATATATATATATGTGTGTGTGTGTGTGTGTGTGTAAGAGTATATGTGGGAGTGTGTATGTATCTCTGTACACACATGTATAGGGGTAAAATATGTATATATATATATATATATATATGTATATGTCCTTGTTGGCGTGTATGTAGGTATATATGTATATGTGTGTATATATATATATATATATATGTGTGTGTGTGTGTGTGTGTGTGTGTATGTGTGTGTGTGTGTGTGTGTGTATGTGTGTGTATGTATGTATATATATATCTGTGAGTGTATATGTATGTATATGTATGCGTGTGCATGTGCATGTGTGTATGTGTGTGTGTGCATGTATGTGTATATTTGTGTGACTGTTTATGTGTGTGTGTATATATGGATATGTGTATATGTTTCTGTGGGTACATGTGTGAACACAAGCACGCGAGCCACTATCTATGTGTATCTGTCCGTGTCTCAGTGCATGTGTGTGTGCGTGCGTGTGGGAGTGAGAACAGGCAAACACAGCAGTAATTTTGCCTATGGGACTCTGGGTGAGTGACAGCTCACGCCCCGATGGTCAGTGAGCTGCTCCCAGTGGTCAGAACTATGCTGATGTCACTAAACAGCGACCAATCCAAGGACGCGCAAATAAAAATGAAGGTGGACGATATAGACCCGTAGGGTTAGAACCCCAAAAAGAGGATCTGCTCCGAAATCAAAAGACGTGCCTGAGGAACCTGCGAATCCAGAATCAGGTCGATCCACACACAGATCGCTCCTCGAGCTGTTCGCCGGGGAAACATTTGTAATACGCAATAAATTCAGATCCGATGCATCACTGATATTTCGTTTTCCATTCTCTCTCTCTCTCTCTCTCTCTCTCTCTCTCTCTCTCTCTCTCTCTCTCTCTCTCTCTCTCTCTCATATATATGTATGTATATATATATATATATATATATATATATATATATATATATATATATATATATATATATATATATATATATAAGGCAGTGGATTTATTCTTGGTTCAACTGATTATATAGGGCGATTGCCGGTCTAGCAATTTGCTGGACCGGCAATCACTCTATATAATCAGTTCTTGATTATTACTGGAATTCTATAAGAATCCAGCCTCTATAATTTTCAGCAAAGGCTCTGAGGATCGCCAACAGCGTGAAACAGAATCTGTCAGCTTCTCTCCCTTCTTTTGCCGAAAAAAGAAGTGACATAGTCACTACTTTAAAAATGATAGCGCAAGTTCTTCAAAATGTTTTTAATTAAATATACGGTATATTGCCAAATATACTATACATACATTTATGTATACATCGCTATTTCAGAGCACCAAT
>OZ024742.1:247192324-247194824 GCA_964016885.1 Eledone cirrhosa
AAAAAGTACAAGGTAGCAGATAAGGCCGAGCTTGAGAAAATGAATGTTGAAGCATCTTGTATAATCCACGAGTTGGAAATTGAGAACAGAACACAACCTTTCGTGCCCAGGAAACCGAAGATCAATATGAAAGATCACAAAAGGAATTTTGAAAATGACTTGCCAGTTAGATTGATCGCACCATCAAAATCGGACCTGGGCAAATTAAGCAAAAACATTCTTGACAGGGTGATACAGCAAATTAAAAACTTGGATTGTTTACCTAACCTGAGCTTGTGGAAGGGAACTGGAGAGGTTGTTGAGTGGTTTAAGCAAATTAAATATAACAATAATAATAAGTTTATTCAACTTGATATTGCTAACTATTATTCTTCTATTACCCCTAAGCTACTAAATAAGGCACTAAATTACGCATTCAAACATACAGACCTAACTAGCAATGAAATGCACATACCTGGTACTACCGGAGGTTTATATAGAGATGACATGCTTTTACTTATTGATAATAATAACTCTGAACTAAATAGAAAAAGAAAACAAATTACACAATTTTTTAATTACTTTAATCTAAAAATAGAAATTGAGAACAACCATAGAATAGTCAATTTCCTAGATATAACATTAAATCTCAACACATGTCTTCACTATCCATTTCACAAGTTGAATGAAAACTTAAACTATGTCAGCTTTAACTCTAACCACCCCAGATCTGTCAAAAACACTATAGTAAACTCTGTTCAAAAACGTATCTCTAGAATCTCGTCTAATAGAAAGATTTTCGACGAAAAAGCCCAGTACTACAATGAAGCGTTAGCTAGAGCAGGATATAGTGATAAGATTATGTACATAGATAATGATAGACAAACTAAACAAAATAACAACTATTTTAATTACGGCCACAATCTTAACAACTATAATAGAAAGCATTACAATAATTCCAAAAGCCAAAAAAGAAATAGAACTAGGAACATAATATGGTTTGCCCCCCCTCTCTCACTAAACATTAAAACCCACATCGCTAAACTATTTTTTAAAGCTCTTGATAATCGCTTCCCTAGAACACATAGGTATCACTCAATTTTCAAGAGACATACTATAAAATTAACCTACTCATCCACCAAAAATTTAGCACAAAATATTAATAAAATAAATAATAGAAACTTAAAACCTAGCGATAATAGCATAAATAATATACAAGTTAACAAATGTAACTGTAGAGATAGATCTAAATGTCCGTTAAATAACAACTGCTTAGTTAAAAATATAATATACAACTGTAATGTTAAAACGGACTCTAATTCTTTTAACTACGTCGGTTCCACATCGACGGAATTTAAACTTCGCTATAATAACCACAAGAATTCTTTCACAGATCCAAGCAAAAAATCTTCAACAGCACTATCAGGCGTACTCTGGCAACTTAGGCAAGATAACGTTAGATATTCGACGGCTTGGAATATAGTCTCAAGAGGGATTCCTTTTAATTCATCCTCTGAGACATGTGACCTCTGCGCGGAGGAGATATTCTTTATACTAAAATCTAAAAATTCCCTTAATCTACGGACAAATTTATTCAGTTGCTGCAAACATAGATTGAACTCAACTTTTAAATATAAATTTAAATTTAAAATGTAGTATATTTAGTTTGATTTGTAATTATTTGGGTAACTAGCCGATAAATCTTTCGATTTCTTCTTTTTATTCTTCTTTTTATTTAAAAATTAAACTACCCTAAAAGTTGATGCTCCAAATATATCGAATAAACGTTACACTAGATAAACTTCTATATTAAATATAAGAACATATGTAGACCAAATGGGCATCCTAAACTTTTGAAATGATTTCTGCTAGACGCAATTTGGTAAATAATTTTTAGCTTTATCTGTTTTCGACTCTGATGCTTATAATGAACTTGGCAATATATTGTCAATTAATAATATTTTTTAATATTTTTAATATTTTCATTTTTTAATATGTAATATTTTTTAGTTTTCTATTTTATTTATTTGTTTATTTTTATTATTATTATTATTATTTTTTTTATTATTATTATTATTATTTTTTGTATTTTTTGTTTTTGTTTCTGATATTTTTATTAATATATTGAAATCTGTTCTCTTTTTCTGCTTGATAGATAATCATGTAGAGTAAAGACAAGAATAGTATTGTTAAAATTAATATAGACTCTATATATATATGTGTGTATATATACACATATATGTATACTTAAATTTTTATAGCACAATGAGAATGTTCTCCGTGTGAAATAGGAGTTTGCAGAGTTGATCACGTAAATTCACATCGATGTTTGTAGTTATCATATAAACATATGAATTTTTAAAACTAGACATAAGATCATTACTTTTCACACATTATAGATACGTGTCTCATTCATGAATACTGATATTTACATTATAGTGCCTGGTTTTTATACGAACTAATACTTCTACATTAAAACATAGGGTTTTTGAATTCTGCCTCGCCTATGTCTGGTTACTTT
>OZ024742.1:247197324-247202324 GCA_964016885.1 Eledone cirrhosa
CAAACAAACCGAGCATTATAATAAATGCAGTGGTAGTGAAGGAGACACGGCGAAAAGGCTCCCAGTCCACACTGTAAAAGTGGTTGGTGTTAGGAATGGCATCCAATGGTAGAACATCTGCCAGAGACACTTCTGTACGAGCGAGACACGGTGTCCCGACCAATCCCGCATCAAACGGAAGAAAGCCGTCTGACCCATGCTAGCGTGGAAGATGGACGTTAAACGATGATGATGATAATGATGATGATGATGATGATGATGATGATGATGATGATGGTGATGATGATGTGTTTCTAAAAGGGCAATAATGGTTGCCGAACACTGTATGGCTTAATTCGGGCTGTTTGTTTACAAACAAACCGAACATTATAATAAATGTTCAGTAAACCCATACGTACATATATATATGTGTGCATGTATGTATATACATACTACTGTACGTTTGTATACATATATGTATGTACGTGTACATACTTATATTTAAGTATCAGCCGTACTAAGAGTGAGAAATGAAATTTCATTTTTTCTATTTATCGTTTTCGGTACGCCCGGCCGACTAACTCACTCGATATGCAAATTAGGCCGTTCAGCCGTTAATATGCATACGGAAAGTATATAGTTTCAAACGTTCAATTGACTGACAGGAAGTTATAAATTGCTGACGACAGCTAATAAGCTAGAAACTAGTTCATCGTTCCTTTGTCAGTGTTGAAAAAAAGGGCAACGATGGTTGCCGAACACTGTATGGCTTAATTTGGGCTGTTTGTTTACAAACAAACCGAACATTATAATAAATGTTCGGTAAACCCATGTGTGCATGTATGTATATATATACATACTACTGTATGTCTGTATACACGTGTACATACTTATATTTAAGTATCAGCCGTACTAACTAAGAGTGAGAAATGAAATTTCACTTTTTCCATATATATATATATATATATATATTATTATACTTTGGGAGGGTCATGTTGCCAATATGAAACACACGCACCAGTTGCTTTCACTTCAATTTATTATAAATTTAATTATAAATTAAAAAAATTATAAAATCCGGTTGCTTGGTTCCACAACCGGACGGTTGTTCATATATTTTCAAAGTTCTTTCGTCACACGTTATGTGACCTCTTCAGTGATTCTTTTCTTTGTTTTGTGCCTCTCCTTTGTTCTGTGCTACGACATCTTGTTTTTGTCTGTGTTGTGTGCTTATTTTATGCATGTGTTACATACTGGTGTCTGTGTCTGTTTTTATTTGTTTATTTGTTTATTTACATGTTACTAGATAGTTGTTTGTTCTATGTGTGTGTGTTTTCATTTTGTCCTTAATTGTGAGTTGTGATGTTGCTATTCAATTCATGTTTTCTATTTAATTTTGGTTGGAGTTCATTTATCTTTATTGCCTCTGTGATTTGTCTAAACATTGCGTCTTTTCTGTGTGTAGATTCTATTTTTATTTTTATGTTCTCTAATTTGCCCTTATGTTTTATTTTAGCATGTTGGTGGAGTACTGATCAGTCTTTTCTATCTAGGAGTTCTCGCCAGTGTTCATTTAATTGTTCTCCTATGCTATGAGCTGTCTCAACTATGTACATTATATTCTTATCTTTACATTGTCCCTCAGTACATCTTATGCTATGTACTATGTTTCTAGTTTTGCAGTTAATATGGGGGCTTAGTTTACATATTATGCATTTCCTATCTATTCAGGGAGGTCTTTGAAAAGGGTATGTATTACTAATAAGTGTTTTTTATGGAGGTACCTGGTCTTTCCACTATCTTAATATTTAGTTTAAGTTTATCCAGGGCCCTTCTAAATTTGTAAGCTAACTTACAAATTTAGAAGGGCCCTAGATAAACTTAAAAATGACTACTGACCAGCAAGCCTACAGCAGACGAAATTGGTCTGATAATGAAATTGACCTCTTAATAAACATATGGTTTTCTCTATCCCAAACAATAAACATTAACGCTTCGTGTCTGAATAAGATTGCTGAAAAAAGGGCTCAAACATTCACCACGAGGTCTTCCAAGCAGATACACAACAAACTAAAACAAGTCGAAGTCTCTTTCAAACTAATTCAAAACCATTTTGCAAACCTTCGACATATTTACTCCAATGGTCAAACACAACAACAACAACAACAACAACAACAACAACAACAACAGCCACAACAACAACCACCCAGCAAATCAGCAGCCACCACCACCGCCACCACTACTGAATTCAAGCATAATAGCTGAGTAACTGAACGACAGTATCCCTCAACCACTTTCTCAGCCATCATCAACACCACCGTCATCATCTTCTGCCACATCAACTGCTAGTAATGGACTACTGCTTTCCCTCCCACCACTATCACAGCCTCCCCCACAGTTGTCATCATCATCATCGTCACCACCACTACCGCTATTGTATTCTACCATGTCAACTACTACCAATGAAAAACCACTGCTTTCTTCCCCCCCACATCACCACCGCAGTCATGCTGTAGTCAAAAGAATTTTAAAAAAAATCTATCGAGCTGTATGCACCCCCCCCCACTACACAAACTAGAAACCCCAAAATATGCCGCTACTCACTACGTCTGAGGCTATGCCCACGTAGCCACTGCATATTTACCCATTTACCTGGTACTAGACGCACTAACAATGGCAGCCAACACCAAAGCACGCTGCCCTCACGCATAAGTCGGAGTCGCAAAATCTGCCGACATTCCCAACGTGAGAGACTATGTCTGCTGACTGACTGTCCCTTCACTCATCCTCCTGGGACACAACGCACGAACAGAAAAAGGGGCTCCCTGACAACACACAAACCATAATAAAGACACCCCCTGCTGCAGTAATGTTGCTCCAGTCATTTCACAAAGACACGATTACAACAACAACAAAAGTAATGCTGCTCCAGTCTTTACACAAAGACACAATTACAACAAATACAACAAAAACAACAACAAAAGACGGAACTGCAACCCTATCCAATGGTGTAACCACAAATCCAATCAAAAACTGCTCCCTGAACAAGAACATTTTTCTTTTTTAGCCATGAGCCTGGCAAAAGAGATATAGAAAAACATTTTAGCCATCACCCAACACCATCCTTGCTGTCACTAACACACAATCTCAAAACAAGCCCCTGCAACAGTCAAAACCAGCCACCCCACTAGCCTCCACATTTTTACTCAATACACAAAGTATCAGCCCATCCATCAATGCACAGAAATGGAAGATCCAATTCATTGAGGATTGGGTTGGTAACCATCCATTTCACAACCCCTTCGTTCTTACTCACCTTGACAACTCCCACTTGGAGGCCGAAGTAAGAGTGAGGAATGTCACAACCATCCGCGCGGATCGTGTTGGCAGAAGGAAGGGTGGAACTGCCATTTTCCTGCATGATTCCTTTACAGCAGATGGGAACACAACATTCTCCAATGGGTACTGTGAATCAGTCACTGTACACAACAAAGCAAATGACCTGATATTAGTTGGGCTCTATAGGCCACAACAAACACCCATAATATGCTTCAAAGAATGCCTCAACAGCATCAAATGCTTTATTAAACAGTGCCATACTAGCAACATATTTTGATGGGAGACTTTAATCTACCCTGTGTCGATTGGTCTACAAACAGTTTCAAAACAGGCACCCAAACTCAACCACTGACAAAGAAGCAGTCGAGTCACTTCTTGACTTCATGAATGAGTTTTTCTTGTCCCAAATTCAGTCGCAAGCGGCGGGAGGGACCGTCCTGACGAAGGCCAGTTAAGCCTGAAATGCATAGACGGTTGTCCCCCTTGCTTCTGCTGGACATCACCAGAGGGCGTTAGCCCCCCGGTGTTTGCATAGCTACGGCTTCCTAAAACTGTATTTCTTTGGAGATACGAAATATTTATACATATACACACACACACACACACACACACACACACACACACACACACACACACATATATATATATATATATATATATATATATATATATATATATATATATATATATATATATATATATATATATGATGGCTACCCCCTCGTTATCGAGTATGGCCATTGCACGATATACCATTATTAATAATTATTAATTAATTATATCGTACAATGCCTGTGCGTGAAGATATTTTTTAAAGTGAGGAAAGACTGCACGAGGTGTGGTAAGGAATCAGATGGACCATAACGCACCAGAGTACTCAATACTTAGGGTAGTAGAGTGAGTAATAGGAAAATGTTAGACACCGACGGCAGAGCTGAAAACGTAGAAACGGCTTGAGCTCTGCCGTCGGGGTCTAATATTTTCCTATATATATATATATATATATAAGTATGTACACGTACATACATATATGTATACAGACGTACAGTAGTATGTATATATATATACATACATGCACACATATATATGTACGTATGGATTCACCAAACATTTATTATAATGCTCGGTGTGTTTGTAAACAAACATCCCGTATTAAGCCGCAATGTCTAGCAACCACCATTGCTCGTTTGTTCAATACTGACAAAGGAAGGCTGTACTAGTTTCAAGCTTGTTAGCTACCGTCAGCAACATATACCTTCCTGCCAGATTGTTGAACGTCCGAAAGTATATACTTTCCTTATGCATATTAACGGCTGAGTAGCCCAATTTGCATATCGGGTGGGTTAATCGGCCGGGTGCACCGAGAAGGATAAACGGAAAAAATGACCGGATGTTTGTTTACAAATACACCGAGCATTATAATAAATGTTTGGTGAATCTATACGTACATATATATATGTGTGCATGTATGTATATATATATACATACTACTGTACATCTCTATACATATATGTATGTACGTGTACATACTTATATTTAAGTAACAGCCGGGAAATGTACGTGTACATACTTACATTTAAGTAACAGTGGCAAATGTAATTTCGTTTCATTTTTTCCGTTTATCGTTTTCGGTGCACCCGACCGATTAACCCACGCGATATGCAAATTGGGCTACTCAGCCG
>OZ024742.1:247212324-247241729 GCA_964016885.1 Eledone cirrhosa
CTTTTTTTAATGCTTACCTGTGTTTTCTCTTTTATCCTTATATATATATATATATATATATATATATATATATATATATATATATATATATATATATATATATATATATATACATATATATATGTATACATATATATACGCGCACACACACATATATATACATATATACATTCTTATAAATATGTATATATATATATATATATATATATATATATATATATATATATATATATATATATATATATATATATATAACGTTTGTAGTTAGAAAGCCAGAACAATGCAGGTATGGATATAGAATATGAATACAAATGCAAAAATATTGCTGACAATTAGTCTTTTACCTTAAATTTATTTGAATATCCTTAATTTTCGAGATAAAATCTCTTCTTTGGGAGGGGAGTAAAGGGGTTAATCTAGTGTTCTTATAAGCTTGCCAAGTCATTATGAGAGGAAATAATAAAGAATTTCGATCCTATTTCTAATGTCAAAGAGTGAAGGTTAGGTGGATAAAGCGTAATCTCCCTTTACATGTGTTTGGACATGTATGTCTAAGTGTTAGTGAGAGAATACGCGAAGGTGTAAGCATGCGTGTGAGTGTGCATGTGTGTGTGTGAGTGTGAACGGACATGTTTATATGTAAATGTGGCGGCTAGATGTTCTATCATGTTAAAACTGGTCTATGTGTGTGTATGTGTGTATGTGAGAGGGAATAAGTGAAGGTGTAAGCGTGCGTGTGTGTGTGTGCGTGTGTGTGCGTGTGTGTGAGATGGTACGTAGAGGTGTAAGTGTGGGGCTAGGTGCTCTATCATGTTAATAATTAGGTGTTGAGTTCTTGTCTGTTATTGATTGGTGGTTGTGTTTTGTCTATAATAAGTGCCTCTTTAATTCTAAGATTGCCTAGGTTTCTTTCCTTAGCTTCTATCCTGACTATTATGTTTTTGTCGGTGTTTTTGCATTTCACTATGTGTTTCTTAAATGAGGAAGCGTTAGCGTTGAGGTGTTCTTTTATTCTAATGTGAAGTGGTCTGGTGTTGCTACCTATGTAGAAATTACTGCATTTGTCGCACTCTAATCTGTATACGACGTAAGCCTGGTGGCTTAAGTCTGTGTCGTCGAAGGGGCAGTTGGCTAGCCTGCAGCGGATGTCATGTCTGGTGGAGTGTCTTTTGGTTAGCTGTCCGCGTAGAGAAGGTCCTGAGTGGGCTAGCTGGATATCTAGTCCCTCTCGTCTGATAGCTATTCTGATGGCTGTTGATTTTCGGATGGCTGATGATTTTCAGCAAACACGCGGAGTACTTAGCTTTGATAAGCACCAAAAAGTGTGAAACAGAGCTCTGTCATCTTTATCTCCCTTGTTTGCTGAAAATTAAAGTAAGTGAGACTGTCACTATTCTAAACAATAGCGTAAGTCTTCGAAATACTTTTAATTAAGCATACAGTGTACTGCAAAATACACTATATATACGTTCATATATATATCGCTATTTCAGAGCACCAATTTCTGCTTGACCGGCAACCGCTCTGTATAATCAGTTCCTGATTATTACTAGAATTCTATAAGAATCAAACATTCATGATTTTCAGCAAACAGTTGGAGTACTTAGCTTCGATAAGCAACAAAAAGTGCGAAACGGAGCTCTGTCTGCTTTATCTCCCCTGTTTGCTGAAAATTAAAGTAAGTGAGACTGTCACTACTCTAAAACAATAGCGTAAGGTCTTCGAAATGCTTTTAATTAAGCATACAGTGTATTGCAAAATGCACTATATATACATTCACATATATATATACATACTTTTACCAGTTGAGATGTATAAAGTAATTACAATACCAGATATATGTTTCAAGTAACTCTTTAGAAAATGTGTCTGTTTCAATAGCTAAAATGGTTTTAGATAAAGTATAAAATGAAACTTACCACAAATATCGCTGCGTTTCCACCGTGGACTCTTTCAGCCTCCACCCGCTTTCCTGTTTCCACGCCATGCTGCCCTCAACGACTTCATTAAGAATGGCTTGGACGCTGCAGGCTTCCCTTCCCAGCTCGAGCCGGTGGGGCTGGATCAAGGGGACGGCAAAAGACTAGACGGAATGACCATTTCCCGTTCCGTGGTGGCAAACCTCTCATGTGGGATGCCACTTGCACCGACACTTTCTGCAACCGCAACCTGGTGCAGTCTGCGACTGACCCTACACTAAGGGCTGAGGGGGCCAAACTCCTCAAATATCCGTCACTCTCCGACAAGTTTGCGGTCGTACCCCTGGCAGTGGAGACTTCTGGTGTCCTCGGCCCCAGGGCTACCTCATTACTTACCACCATAGGCGCTGAGCTGGCCAGCCGCAGGTGTGAGCCCCGCGAGTTGGGGTGACTTTTCCAGCAGGTCTCCCTTGCCGTCCTTCGGGGAAACGCCATCTCCATTCTGTCTGCGTACCGCTGGAGTTGTTGTAGAAGAAACATGAAGACAACAACTGGAAAGTTTGATTTTCTACTTTATATATCTACATATATATATATATAGAGAGAGATAAATGGAAAAGAATAAAAGAAATTTCATTTCCCACTCTTAGTACGGCTGATACCTAAATATAAGTATGTATACGTACATACATATATGAGTACAGACGCACAGTAGTATGTATATATATACCTACATGCACACATATATATATGCACGTATGGGTTTACTGAACATTTATTATAATGTTCGGTTTGTTTGTAAACAAACAGCCCGAATTACGCCGTACAGTGCTTGGCAACCATCGTCTACCTTTTGTTCAACACTGACACAGGAACGATGTTTAGGTATCAGCCGTACTAAGAGTGAGAAATGAAATTTTGTTTCATTCTTTTCCATTCATCGTTTTCGGTATTCCCGGACGACTAACTCACCCGATATGCAAATTAGGCTGCTCAGCCGTTAATATGCATAAGGAAAGTATATACTTTCAGACGTTCAATCATCTGACAGAAAGGTATACGATGCTGACGATAGCTAATAATCTTGAAACTAGTACATCGTTCCTGTGTTAGTGTTGAACAAAAGGGCGACGATATATATATATATATATATATATATATATATATATATATATATATATATATATATATATATATAAAATATTAAAATAAACTGTATTCCGTTTATCTTTCACCGAAAGTGATATTTCATTGCATCTCTTCTTTCCATGATATCCGGATTGGACACTACCGTAAACTCTTGGTAGATTTATCTACATATATATATATATATATATATATACACGATAGTTTCAGAAGATCCCGTTATGGGTGAAAGCAGCGATTCTTTGCTTAATCTTTAATCTGTTATTTTAATAAATATATAAATAAATAAATAAATATATATATATATATATATATATATATACACACACATACATATATATATACCAGACCTGAAAAATGCGCAACCCCAAAAGAGCCACAGAACGTTATAATAAACCTTCAAAAGTGTGGGACTAGAGTTGTTGCTAACAGATATTGTAATCATGATCTATCGTACACTTTGTGGCATCCTTTTATAAAAAAAGAGACTCATAGCGAACTCAAGATGACACGATAATTATTTCATCTAATGTTCAATATCTCATATTAGATGTTTAGTAATGATTAATACGAAATGCACTTAAACCGAATTCTATATTATAAATTCACTTAAATAACATTCTGTGTCTCTTTTGAGCTTGCGCATTTTTCAGGTCTAGTTTAATATTTTTTTAAGGCAACGCTTGTAATAACTCTAGTTAAACATGATATATATTAATAATAAATTATTGTTGTAATGTAATTAGGTTATATAATTTTTATTTTATAAATGATCTCATAAATATTATTGTAAGATGTATAGCATTAATTTCAGACTTTTAATATAAACAACTACAAAAACATTTAATATTAAATAAATATATTTTACATAATAATTGTTATAGTTGAATTAATAAAAATTAAATATTACATACAAATAGTCTAACATAATAATAATAAAATAATCTAACATAAAACGAACATTAATATGGACAAATATACAAGTAAATATGATACAACCAATATTATAAGCATGTTAAAACAAACTGAAAAAAAAAAGTTATATATATATATATATATGTATAAAATAGTTATATATATATATATATATATATATATATATATATATATATATATATATATATATATATATATATATAGGATAGTCCTGCGCTAAGAACATGAAGGCCCACATCACCAGCAGCCCTAGGAGCAACGCCCCACCAGAATGCACTTACCGTAAGCTCGAAGCTGGTCCTCATCAACAGCAATGCAACACACCCGCTGTAAGTTATGAAGCTGTGATCACTTCCAACCGACCAAATCAAGCACAGGAGGTCAAATCCTATGTGGGTATGGCTGAGAGCCGATTTAAGGAACGTTTCCTGAACCACCAGTCAACCTTTAGCTACCCGGACAGACGTTCATCAACGAAACTCGCGAGCCACGTATGGTCCCTCAAGGACTCAAGTATAGACTACTCCATTCAATGGAAAGCCATCACTAAGTCCAAGCCATACGCAAGGGGCAATCCGTCGTGTGGAATATGTATTGATGAACGAATAAATATTCTAAAGAGATTATGCAATAGTGATTGCCTAAACACGAGAAATTAATTCTTCACACGTTGTCCACACGTCTGGAAACACCTCTTACATAACTACAAAGCTCCGGATTGAATCACAACAATATCCTAATTTTCTTATCAACTAGAAACTTTCGGACTTTCGCAGTTATCTCCCTTACACCTCTCGCACGCTTTTTAGTATTGCCTGTGTGTGTGTATATATATATATATATATATATATATATATATATATATATATATATATATATATATATATATATATATATATATATAACGGTCTCATAACGCTGTGTTCTAGACGACTATCATCATCCTTTTGTCCTAGCCGTATTAGAGAGAAACAATCGACAATTGTTTCAGAGTTATTGCACCTTGTCAAGATTGTGCATATCTCCGTTTCTGCTACACACTATAACGTTTGAGAACATATTAATATTCTATAAAATATACATCGGCTTATAAGCCTAATTTGTAAACCGAACAACCTTACCGCTGGCTTTGACGAAAATTAAAAACAAAATTTGTTTTCACTCTAACATAGCGGATACGTAAATGCAATTGTCGATTGTTTACCTATGCTGCCGCAAGAACAACGTAATGACGATATTTGTCTAAAATACACCGCGTTTCACGCCGTTTGCTTGCAAATGAATTGAATATTAAAGATGTTATTATAATATTATCATTTGATAGAAAACTCACGAATGCATCTACGTATCCGCAATATCAGAGCGAACATTTTTGTTCGTAATGTCTACACACCTCTGGCCATTAATTCTGGATTCATTCTTCCATAAGAGCTTCTTTAAATCGTGTAAGAAACTGATATTATGGCCAATTTATTCATCATAAATAAACATATATATATATATATATCATAAATTATGTCCATAGAATCATTTGATAAAATATATACATTATTTCCACTCCCGACTAACATAATTAACCACATAAAATATCAATTAGGCCAGGCTATAAGAATAATAAAATATTTGATAAATAAACGAAAGTTGCCTCTTCGCGGCTGACCGCAATAGAATATTTACCCAACATTTCGACAGCATGTAGAAATTGACTAAATATACCGTCAACCTCACTCAATTAGGTATAAATTTAAAGTTAAAAGAAATGCGTACATTCTTACCGTGATTACATCCCTACGATGGTTTCGTTCGTATTTTGAGATATCCTATTACGGATAAATCTCGAGTATCGAACTCATCAGGAGACAAATACACACACACACACACACGCACACACACACACACACACACGCACACACATATATATATATATACAAAATTAAATTAAGGGAGTCATGTCCGAGACATGCGCCATATCCACCGTAGAATAAGCTAAAAGATTCCAATAAATTGATCCGACCATTTTGTATCAACTAGAAATTGATTGACATATATATATATATATATATATATAAAAATAATTTTAAAAGGTATCTATATTTGAAGTTCTAGTTAAACATTAATTAGTTACCTACCTAGCTGTGTGTGCTTACACACTTTACAAATTATCCCCTGTGATTATTTTATATATATATATATATATATATATATATATATATATATATATATATATATATATATATATATATATCACTTAATTTCTAGTAGATATATATATATATATATACAGTTCTAGTCCTGTTGAAGCCATTTCTCTCTCTCTATATATATATATAGAAATGGCTTCTACAGGACTAGAACTGTTTCATTCGGTTTAAATCATCAGGAAGCCGACTGTCCATGTAATATGGTTGTATTTATAGTTTTTTCTGGTGGAAGTAGAGGGTGGTGATTGGGATGTGTGCAGGTCATTGGTTGATGGATTTAAAGAAAGGGTTTCTTTAAAAGATATGTTTAGAGAAGCAAAGGCTGAAAAAAATTCAAGCTGGCAAACTATAGACAAACTCACGCTGAGAGGCACTCCTAATTAAATGAACCTTAAAATAGTTTGTTTACAAGTCCGCAGATAAACGCATATACGATATTGGGCGATATGTTCTTTCACCCACGTTCGTCATCCATTACTACGTGAAACACTCGGTCAAGAACATGAAGTTGACAGCCAATTAATTGTAGTTCTGCCAGTTTCTTTTGAGCAAATAGTCCTGTACTCGGTGTCGACATTCATAGTGCCCGCAGCAATTATTTTTATGCTCTTCTATAAATTGTATTCATCTAGAACAGCTGTAATTCCTTTGACAACAGTATCCGCTTTTTCCATTTGGTAGACCTAATGCTTCTAACTTAACTTCTCTTCTTATATTCTTCAAAACGAGCACTTGATATTCTTGGCTATCAATTCGTTTACCACAAAAATGCAATGACCATTTTACTAAGTGTAGTGTTTTCTTCATTTCTTCTTTAAATTTAACTGCTTCTTTGATAGTAGATCTGTAAATACCAGATTGAGAAGGTGTATCAAGGTCAATAGTTTCCTGAGATAACTGCTGACAAACACTTGCTTCTTTGCTGGTTGATAAGTTTGAAGATGTAACTAATTTGGTTGCAGTTTTGGTTTTGCTATACGTCTTGTAAATTCATCTCTAGGACTTTCGAACTCTTCATATTCACTCTTTGATTGGGTCTCTGATTCGGAAGTTGACGTTCTTGTTGTTGTTGTTACTGTTGTTGTAGTTCGCTCCAATGTGACGTTCGATTTGTAACTCGCAGTCTCTCCAGTTGTATATCCAGCGTGTCTTTTGCTTTCGATCTGAAGATGATGAAATTCCATGTCTTCACTATACAGCCATTCACCACGTTTTTTGTGATGTAAAAACTTTTATTCAATGAATCATATGTTCCTCGTTTTACACTCATCGTAGGTATTTAACATTTGATCCAGTTTTGCTTGTATGACTTGAGTTGATAAATTTGGAAAATTTTATTTCAATGGCCCTAAACCTGTTACTTTTTTTTAGTGATTTATTTTATATTGTCTTTCCTTCCTTTGATGGATGCTCCAATGAACAGATAGCGACCAACAATTTGTATTTGAAGTAGTATCCTGCTTTTGTTTTCCAGTGATTATACTTCTGTTGGCACAGTTCTTCTTTTCTTATGTGATTCTTGAAATCTTACGAGATTTTTTTGTCCAGATCTTTTTGCTTCTTTCAGTGGTAGAAGCAGGTTCTTTTTATAAAACCTTATGCTTGGTGGATTGGCAGTATCGGTAAAGGGTCGGACGCCATGCTTTGACGCATAGAGTTACGGCGCTTGCTATTCTGAGTTCAAATCCCGCCGAGGCTAATTTGCCTTTCATCCTTACGGGGTCGATAAAATAAAGTACCAGTAATACACTGGGTAATTGCTGACCTTGTTCCAAAAGTAGAAACAATTATGCTTAAAATTGAATACTTGAAATCTTTCAGCAAGCCAATAGCCTGCTTTCTCAATCAAGAAACTTGTATACTCTGAAAGAAAGAAGAATATTTGATCACAAATACAACACACATTTCCCATTTCCCTTATCTAAATGACAACCCAACCAGTCCCACAAAATGCACATCATAAATTTTCAGAGAGTTCTTAAAGGCTTCAAAACGTTATAGAAGGTTCCAGAATGTCATAGAAGGCTCCAGAAAGTCATAGTACTACTATACTTGTATGCGATTTTAGAAATGTCATGTTGCGGGTAACATTTAAAAAAAAAAAAATTAAACCATTCTTCATTATGTTTGAACAAGAGTTCATCGAATTGTAATAAAGGAAATCAATTATTTTACAAAAGGTCAAAAGGTCATAACCCTAATAAACGATACATATATATATATATATAATTATTTCTACTCTAGGCACAAGGCCAGCAATTACCCAGTGCATTACTGGTACTTTATTTTATCGACCCCGTAAGGATGAAAGGCAAAGTCAACCTCGGCGGGATTTGAACTCAGATCGTAATTATGCTGGAAAGCATGGCGTCAGACCCTCTACCGATACTGCCAATCCACCTCATATATACATATAGATACATACACATATAAATATGCATATATATATATAATATATATATATATATATACATATACATACATACACATATAAATATACATATATATATATAATATATATATACATATATACATACACATATGAATATACATATATATACATTTACATTTAAATATACATATACATACACACACACACGCACACACACACATATATATATATATATATACAAATACATTAATATCAACTGCAAGTGATCATAAATTGATAAAGACGTCCCAAAATGGCAAGCAAAGTGCGGTCTCCACTCTCGCAATGCACTTCTGAGTGACTGGTGGGAGTGGAAGAGTATCATCCACCACGAGCTGCTCTCACCAAACATTAGTATAACCTATAACGCCAAATGGCAACAACTTAACAGATGAGTGGCGAATATTGCACAGATCTATCACGCTATTGTTCAGTTTGGTTTCTTTATGACAACGCTCGGCCGTAAACGTCTCTCCATCATCAGTCTAACTTGAGTTATCTCCCTTAACGACGTCATTGCGCAAAATCCAGTCAGCTCCTATACACTTCCGTTCTCAGCACAATATCACTCGCGTTGAAAATCCGCTAGGTTTAAGCCTCCTCCCCTCCAGTATGGTTTGATAATTTGTTGAGGAACCCTCTCTCTCCCTCTCTCTCCCTCTCTTTCTCTCTCTCTCTCTCTCTCTCTCTCTCTCTCTCTCTCTCTCTCTATATATATATATATATATATATATATATATATATATATATATATATATATATATATAGAAAGATTTGAATGGATACAGTTTAGTTGAAAGGAATTTATTGACACGTGTTTCTATAACAGTTACATAACCGGAAAACAGCTGCTATCTACAAAGTTTTAGTTATGCAGACATTCAATATTTCAATGTTATTATTTACTGTAATTTCATCAGAATAATATTACTGAGGACCTATTTGGTTTTTATAGAGAATATTAGGAGGGAGGGGTGAAGTTGTTAGAAGAATAGTTGAGGGAGTGGTTTTTTGATAGCAGTGAGCATTTTTGGTGGCAGTGAGTAATTAGATTCCCATCTGTTGTTTTGACATTTTTATAGAATATATTATTGGTTATTTTTCTAAATCTATAGAAGGATTAGAGATAGTAAAGATATGCGTGGTTGGTTTTGTGTTTGCACTTAATTAACATTCAGACTTAAATTTTTCTTTCAAGTGTACGTATCCTTTCACCCACGCATTCACACACAAATATATTTGCACACCTCTACAAAATACATATACTCACATTCACATATTCATACTTACATACATATACACATGCATACATATATATATACACACATGTATTCATGTACATACATACGCGTTCATGTGTATACATTTTCATACTCAACTTATCTTTATATACACACGTATAGACACACACATATATACATACATACTCTAGTCTATGTGTACACATATACATATACATACACATCTATATATATATATATATATATATATATATATATATATATATATATATATATATATATATATATATATATATATATATATATATACATATATATATATATATATATATATATATAAGCACTTTAATACATGAATACACTTACATCTAACTATACACATCAAACATATATATATATTTACTTATTTATATACATTTTTAAATATATATACATACTTATGGACGTTTTTAGACACATTCATTATCGCATATTTGCACTTATTCTCATCAGCATATCTTTCCATTATTAGTGTGGTAATTTAAGGTTATTAATATATGTTGAGAAGAGATTGTTTTTATATTTTTCTAACTAGATTGAGGTTTATATAGTTGGTGGGATGTCCCTCTTTTATGTAATATTCGGCTTGTAGTGGGAAAAAAGGGTTTTAGTTCTGTTACGGCAGAATAATGTTCGTTCAATTCTGTTATTCAGCAGTTTCTTCTTGTGTGTGATTATGTAATAAATCTCAAGATTACACAATTTGCAGAAATTTTGGCTCCTGGAAAAGCTTTGGGTTTTAGCTAATTTCTCCCATTAAAATGGGAGAAATTAGCTAAAACCCAAAGCTTTTTTACTACATAATACGTTATTAACATGAAAGTTTAAACTTCCATTCATCTTGTCTGCCACCCGGCGTCTTGTACAAGATGTGTGTGTGTGTGAGTGTGTGCCCACTTAATGTACCATACGCACATTTTCAAGATTCTTTTCTCATGGATAAATATTCTTGAGAGAAAAACACAAAGAATCATATTAGATGTAATAAAGGACCTGCATATATATATATATATATATATATATATATATATATATATATATATATATATAATATATATATATATATATATATATATATATATATATATATATATATATATATATATATATATATATATATATATATATATATATTATATATATATATTATATATATATATATATATATATATATATATATATATATATATATATATAATATATATATATATATATATATATATAATATATATATATAATATATATATATATATATATATATATATATATATAAAAACACACAGATACATGCGGACACACACATATATACATGAATGCATCCGCACCCAACTGTGAGTTAAGGGTGCCAACTTCACCGATGTTGCTCAATGAATGACTGGGACAGACCAATTCAGTTTGAACCAGACTGAACCAGTATCAGAGTTAAAAATACATTATGAAGAGAGAAGAAACATTTAGATATAATTAGTAATAAAATGTATCATACCTAAACAGGTATGATACATTTTATTACTAATTATATCTAAATGTTTCTTCTCTCTTCATAATGTATTTTTAACTCTGATACTGGTTCAGTCTGGTTCAAACTGAATTGGTCTGTCCCAGTCATTCATTGAGCAACATCGGTGAAGTTGGCACCCTTAACTCACAGTTGGGTGCGGATGCATTCATGTATATATGTGTGTGTCCGCATGTATCTGTGTGTTTCTTAATATATTAATAACTCCCTCTGGTCGAGCAATCTTTGAAGTGTGGGGACAACTGGAAAGCTTCCATTACTCATACTTCTCGCCTTCTTCACTACCTCTTCTACGGCCTCGATATGAATACCCCCTCCACCTCCGTGGTATTTTCTTCGTGGTTATAAGAGGCTTAGCTCTGTTTCTCGACTGTTATATCGCGTGACTATCTCCCCCTCCGCCTTTTGGGATTCTTTCTCACGTCGTGTAGACGCGTTCTTGAGACTAGTAAAATGAGGTATCCTCTTGATAAGTCGGCAGACCTCGCAAGGACTCTATATCTTTGATATATTGTTTTTGTTTATGCCACGAAACTACGTAGTCGAGGAATCTAGGAACAGTTTAGGTATGATACATTTTATTACTAATTATATCTAAATGTTTCTTCTCTCTTCATAATGTATATATATATATATATATATATATATATATATATATATATATATATATATATATATATATATATATATATATATAAACGGCAAAAATGAAACGAAATTTCATTTCCCACTCTTAGTACGGCTGTTAATTATATATAAGTATGTACACGTACATACATATATGTATACAGACGTACAGTAGTATGTATATTTCGTTTCATTTTTTCCGTTTATCGTTTTCGGTGCACCCGGCCGATTAACCCACTCGATATGCAAATTGGGCTACTCAGCCGTTAATATGCATAAGGTAAGTATATACGTTCAACAATCTGGCAGGAAGGTATACGTTGCTGACGATGGATAATAAGCTTGAAACTAGTACAGTGTTCCTTTGCCAGTGTTGAACAAACGAGCAACGATGGTTGCTAGACACTACGGCTTAATACGGGATGTTTGTTTACAAACACACCGAGCATTATAATAAATGTTCGGTGAATCCATACGTCCATATATATGTGTGTGCATGTATGTATATATATATATATATACATACTACTGTACGTCTGTATACATATATGTATGTACGTGTACATATATATATATATATATATATATATATATTATTATATAATTGAGATGAGCGGAACAAGTAAAAGTCAAACAATCTTTCAAAATAAATTCAAAAAATATAATGCTTTTACCGACGGTTTCGCCTCACAAAAGATTGGAAATCCGAGGGACTTCCAATAGAAAGCATTTTCCCTTTCATAGGACTTAAAGTCCTACAGCCGGCAAATATATTGCCTTCAGCCAGCTAGTTCGGGATCGAATAGGGCCGTAAATGTGACCTACATGTGAACTGGTCGTTAGTAGAAGCGGTAGTAGCATAGACGTGTAGTCTGCCACACCACTAAAAATAGCAGCTAGGTAAACAACGGATTTCTTCTCTACATATGGAAGAATTTATATAAAATGAGATTAATATCCCCACAGGCACTAAGAACCCTCTGAAATATATAGGGTGTCTATTATATATGTGTGTGTATATATAAATATACACACTTATCGTTTATATATGCATATATATATATATACATATATATATATATATACATATATATATATATATATATATATATATATATATATATATATATATATATATATATATATATATATATATATATATATATATATATATATATATATATATATATGTATATAGAAGTGGTTACACAACAGTTAGTTCACCATACCGAGAACAATTGTTTCACTTTACGGATCCTCAGCTCGTAATGGACATGGTTATACGGAACCGGAAGGAAAAACGTACGAACGCGCATTCGCAGAAACGGTCACTTCACATAGACAATACTAAAGAGAGGTGTAAGGGAGGTTACTGCGAAAGTTCGAAAGTTTCTAGTTGATAAGAAAATTAGGATGTTGTCGTAATTCAATCCGGAGATTTGTAGTTATGCAAGAGGTGTTTCAAGACGTGTGGACAATGTGTGAAGAATTCATTCTCGTGTTTAGGCAATCACTATTGCGTAATCTCTTTAGAATATTTATTCGTTCATTAATACATAGTCCACATGACGGATTGCCCCTTGCTTGGTCTTAGTGATGGCTTTCCATTGAATTGAGTAGTCTATACTTGAGTCCTTGAGGGACCATACGTGGCTCGCGAGTTTCGTGGATGAACGTCTGTCTGTGTACTTAAAGGTCGACTGGTGGTTCAGGAAGCGTTCCTTAAATCGGCTCTCCGCCATACCCACAAAGGATTTGACCTCCTGTGTTTGATTTGATCGGTTGGAAGTGACCACAGCTTCATAAACTACAGCAGGTGTGTTACATTGCTGTTGAAGGGGACAAGCTTCGGGCTTACGGCAAGAGCATCCTGGTGGGGTGTTGCTCTTAGGGCTGTTGGTGATGTGGGTCTTCATGTTCTTAGCGCAGGAGTATCCTATTTTTAATTTGTGTCGGTTAAAGATGGAGCGGTATTTATGACCTACGGGAAAGCGTCTATCTAGTGAAGTGATCGTTTCTGCGCATCCGCGTTCGTACGGTTGTCCTTCCTGTTCCGTATAACCATGTCCATTACGAGCTGTGGATCCGTTAAGGTGAAACAATTGTTCTACCACTATATATATATATATATATATATATATATATATATATATATATATAGTGGTAGAACACTGGATCGTAATATCCTATATATATATATATATATATATATATATATAGTGGTATATATATATTTTTCATTTATATATATAATTATCATTATATATTCATATATTCATATATGTATATATATCAATTATATATATATATATATATATATATATATATATATATATGTATATATATATATATATATATATATATATATATATATATATATATATATATATATGTGTGTAGAGAGAATGATTGATAGACAGATAGAAGCCTATATGCGCCCCCCAGATGTTAGAAATAGCTGCCAAATCTCCGCTCAATCATACCATTACCCTTTACAAAAGGAAGGGAACACATTTGATAACATTATACCAGATAACATATCTGAATTAAATATTATATAAAACGAAAGAAGCAATATGGTCTTTGATCCTAACTATGTTCAATGCAGTTCACCTTTGGCTAAATAACAACACCAACTGCAAAGGTATACAGACAAAAAAAATCTAATTATAATAGAATAACTAATCTGAATTATATGGAACTAAGCAACATATAAAGGAAACGTAATATGATTGCAACAGATAAAAGAATGAGAAAATGATTCTGAGTACACTCATTATCTCTCTCTCTCTCTCTCTCTCTCTCTCTCTCTCGCTCTCACCCCCCCCCCCTCTCTCTCTCTCTCTCTCTCTCTCTCTCTCTCTCTCTCGCTCTCACCCCCCCCCCCTCTCTCTCTCTCTCTCTCTCTCTCTCTCTCTCTCTCTCTCTCTCTCTCTCTCTCTATCGTTCATTTGCTTTGAAAAATTAAATATATCTTAATTCTCATAAATAATATGGAATTCTGAAATACACTGAAAAGACCCTGCTGAGATTTATATACGAGTAATGTGATTGCAGACTTAGTCGTAAGTAAATGTGATTGCAGACTTACGATTGGGTCGGATGCCATGCTTTGACGCATAAAGTTGCGGCCCTTGCCATTCTGAGTTCAAATCCCGCCGAGGTTAACTTTGACTTTCATCCTTACGGGATCGATAAAATAAAGTACCAGTAATGCACTGGGATAATTGCTGGCGTTGTGCCAAAAGTAGAAACAATTATTATCTTCATTACAAGGTTAATATATAAAATATGATTCTATAGTTGAATTTTAATTCTATTGTTATGACATAGGTAAATCCGGAATTTTTTCTCCACCTCAAAAGAGTAAAAGAGATGTACAAATCAGAATGATGCTTGTAATTATGAAATAGTTTAGCTGTGTATTTTCTCTTCCGCTTGAAAGTTTTAGTAGCATATACTAAGCTTAGTTTCAATAGTTATCGGAGTTATCGTAACTTTTAATGTATATATAGACATACATGTATACACACACACACACACACACACACACACACACACACACACACACACACACACACACACACACACACACACAAACACACACACACACACACACACACACACACACACACACACATATATATATTTATATCTATAGAGAGAGAGAGGTAGAGAGAGAGAGGTAGAGAGAGAGGAGAGAGAAACCGGTTCCATAATAGTTCAGCAGTATATGTGTTCCTCATGTGATACAAAGGCATCTAATAATTGTTTCTACTTTTGGCACAAGGTCAGCAATTATCCAGTACATTACTGGTACTTTATTTTATCGACCCCATAAGGATGAAATGTAAAGTTAACCTCGGCGGGATTTGTGATTTGTCAAGATGAATATCCACAGATGCTCTTTACTTCCAGACATGTAAGTAAATATGTATGTATGTATGTATGTATGTATGTATGTATGTATGTATGTATGTCAGGTCACCACTTGGTGCTACTGGTAACATGTATTCCAGTACAACCTGTCCCATGGTCGGGTCGTTGGCGACTAAACTGGCAACCCCACTAAGGTTTCTTGGTGAGGAGGGTGACTTTGGACATCCTGCAGGACTAAAAACAAAACCTGTCAAAGGGCAAAGGAGCTCTTAAGAGTCAATGGCCATCCAAAATCACCGGGAGAGATGACCCCTTAGCCTTTGTCAAGGCAGAATTCTAGGAGAAGGAAAACTCTGATATAACACCTGCAACTCTGATGGTATCCAATGATGTTGACTTGTTCTTCTTTTTGGTAAATATCATCTTGGTTAAGAGAGTGGGACTGGCTTTGTGCAGTGCCTTTGCTCACTATAAAAGCTTCACGGCACAGGCATTGCTTTATATCTGGAGATCTCTCTGCACTTGTCGTCACATGGTACCATGGGCCTAGCACTATGGGTCAATAATTGTCACAAGTGTAGTGTTTGTACCAGAGTTTTCAAGTCGCTGGCTGGACTAAAGTCACATTCGTTCAGCGCATTGGTAGGGGTTCTCCTACATGGATATAAAGTAGTGGCCATACTCGAAAACGAGTTGGCAGCCACCATGTATGTATGTATGTATGTATGTATGTATGTATGTATGTGTGTGTGTGTGTGAGTATGTATGTATGTGTGTGTGAGTATGTATGTATATACATGTGTATATATGTGTATATCTATATATGTATATACATGTATACATGTGTATGTATATAGGCGAGGACATAGAAATAGTCGGGCTGGATACTCGATCACGCGGTTACACCACTGGGAGTGAAGGACCCCTAGCCTTTGTCAAGGCATTCTTCTAGAAGAAGGCAACTCAGGAAACTATGATAACTCCGACATAAAATCTGCGGCTCAGTAGTTACCCATGATGTTGATCTTTTCTTCTTTTCGGGTTAAAGCTATTGTCGCTCAGAGAGTGGGATAGGCTCAGTGCACAGTCTTTCCTCATTTAAAAAAAAAATCTTCACGCACAGGCATTGCACGATAGCATTAATTGATAATTATTAATAATGTAATATCGTGCAATCGCCATACTCGATAACAAGGTGGAAGCCATCATGTATGTATGCATGTTCCACTACAAAAATGTCTTCATTAAGACATCACTCCAACAGAAGGTCACCCTCATATAAAACCTGCGATTTACTTTGCCTCCAATGATGTAGACCAGTTTTTCTTTTTGGGCAAATGCATTCGATATTCAGACAGTGGGATTGGCCCCGTGCAAATCTTTCCTCACTTAAACAAGCTTCAAGCACTGGCATCGCTTGATATGTGACATTTTTTGCCATTCATCGCATGAATGGTATTGTTGGGCATAGAGAAGTTTCTAGCCGGACTAAAAAGCCACAGCTGCGATGTTTCTGCTTAAGTATCAAGCGATGGCATAAATCGAATCGCGTTGTAGCCATCATCATCATGTATGTATGTATGTATGTATGTATGTATGTATGTATGTATGTATGTATGTATGTATGTATGTATGTATGTATGTATGTTCTTCTGGTTTTATAATTTCACAAAGTTTTACCAATAGAGAGAGAGAGTCGGTTTCTAACATACACACAAGACTCTCTCATTGGAATTTACACAACATCAACTAGGTAGATATGTATGCATGCATGTGTAGATATGGATGTTATTGTATGTGTGGATGTGTATGTTTTGAGTTGTATGTGTGCATTTGTATCTGTACATGTGTATATGCAGTTATTAGATGCAACATTTTTGGAATGTTTTACATATTTTTACTGTTCCATTAATGGATTGTATTGTAGTATGTATGTATGTACGTATGAATGTATGTATGAACGTGTGTATGTATGTTCTTCTGGGTTTATAATTTCACAAATTTTTGCCAATAGAGAGAGAGAATCGTTTCTAACATAGACACAAGAATCTATCATTGGAATTTACACATCAACTAGGTAGATATGTATGCATGCCTGCATGTGTAGATATGGATGTTATTGTATGTGTGGATGTGGATGTTTTGAGTTGCATGTGTGCATGTGTATATGCTTAGTATCTGTACACGTGTATATGCAGTATTAGATGCAACATTTTTGGAATGTTTTACATATTTTTACTGTTCCATTAATGGATTGTACTTGTAATTTCCTAACTAGTTGTGTTCTTTCTGTTCCTGTGAAGCCTAGCTTCTCAAGATTTGTATTGAGGCAGTTACTAACATACCCCAGTGCCCCAATAATCACAAGAATAAATCTGAAGGTATAAGCAGGATGGAGTATCCGCAGATTTCTCATCAGTTCTGCATAAATTGTCTCCTTTTAGCTAATCTTTGATATCATATTGGCATCTGCTGGGCAGTGAACTTCCACTACTGTGCATGCCTTCTTTTCCCTGTCCCATATCATAATATCTGGTCTGTTATGCTAGCATTTTATTGGGTTTTTTTTTACTGGAACATTCCACCAGTACTCTTTCATATGTATATGGATATTTTCCACATTGCTGTAGCTTTTAATGTGTTTATTATCGGGGCTATCTTTTCTGCGGATTGCATTATACAGTGTTTTGGCCACTACATCATGCCTCATAGGTAGATAGTACCGCGATGCTATCTTTGGCCAGCTACTTATGACATAGGTGACATCTTCTATGTTAATTCTGCAGAGTCTGCACTTGTTATCAGATCTAGGTGTTTTGCCTACATCCCTATCTCTTTTGTGAATCAGGTATTTCGTGTTGATTTCCTGTTCTTGGATTGCAAAAGCTTATTCTTCAAAGTGGGAGCCAATATAGTAGTTGTTGGTCCAAGATAGACTACTTTCTTTATCTATATTACTCTCACTCTAGAGCTTCCTGGCAACATATCCATGCATGATCTTTTGCTGATAAGCATGCAGTTTTTCATCCATGGATTCACTGCGATACCGCTGAGCGACTTCCCTGAGTTTTGAGTCTTTGATTATCACACAGGGAATACCTCTCGAGGAGTTCCTTCCCAACTCTCTTGATCTTATCTGTTTCATGCAGATATACTTACTCGAGAGACGGGCTCCTACGCTTTGAGGTTCGTAGATGTTGTCGGAGGGATATGATGCGACATTCAAATGCTGTCTGGACTGATGTTAGGCCACGGCCTCCCTGCTTACGTTTCAAGTAAAGGCGGTCTATGTCACTGTTGATGTGGAAGTTTCCGGTGTTGTTTAGTATTTTTCGATTTCTAACATCAATTGCTCGGATTTCGTCTATCGTCCAATTCAGTATACCAAACGTTGGTGTTAGGACAGGCACAGCAAACACCGTGAGCCACAGTTATGTTTTGCGCAGAGAATTCCGATGACCACATCTTACTTTATCGGGTGTAGTATTCCCTGGTTACGCGTTCCTTATTACAGATACCATTATAGGATATGTTCTCATGTATCCCCAAGTATCTGTAGCAGTCCTCATCCGATATTGGTGAAACAGTTAGGCCATTGATACAAATGTTGCTCGATTGGGTTGTTGTTTTTCCCCGTTTTACAGTCATATATGAACATTTATATTGGCCAAACTCCATTCCTATATCCTTTAAGGATGTTGTAACCAAGTCAAGATTTTTCTTCATCCTATCCATGTTCTTGGCATAGAGTTTCAGATCATCCACAAAGAAATTATGGGTTAGGTTCGTATTTCTATCCTCCTGTGAGCCAATGGTGTATCCTTCACATTTTTTGAGAAGAAAGGACAAGGGGTTTAATGATAGAATGAATAATATCTCCCTGAAATATACCTCTGTGATATTTTATTTTATCAGTGAAAATAGTGTATGTATGTATGTATGTATGTATGTATGTATTATGTCAGGTCACCAGTTGGTGCTACTGGTAACATGTATCCCAGTACAACCTGTCTCATGGTCGGGTCGTTGGCGACTAAACTGGCAACCCCCACCAAGGTTTCTTGGTGAGGAGGGTGACTTTGGACATCCTGCAGGACTAAAAACAAAACCTGTCAAAGGGCAAGGGAGCTCTTAAGAGTCAATAGCCATCCAAAATCACCGGGAGAGATGACCCCTTAGCCTTTGTCAAGGCAGAATTCTAGGAGAAGGAAAACTCTGATATAACACCTGCAACCCTGATGGTATCCAATGATGTTGACTTGTTCTTCTTTTTGGTAAATATCATCTTGGTTAAGAGAGTGGGACTGGCTTTGTGCAGTGCCTTTGCTCACTATAAAAGCTTCACGGCACAGGCATTGCTTTATATCTGGAGATCTCTCTGCACTTGTCATCACATGGTACCATGGGCCCTGCACTATGTGTCAATAATGGTCACAAGTGTAGCCTTTGTACCAGAGTTTTCAAGTCGCTGGCTGGACTAAAAAGTCACATTCATTCAGCGCATCGGTAGGGGTTCTCCTACATGGATATAAAGTAGTGGCCGTACTCGAAAACGAGTTGGCAGCCACCATGTATGTATGTATGTATGTATGTATGTATGTATGTACGTATGTATGTATGTATTCTGTTTTTTTTTAATTATTTCACAAATGTTTGCCAATAAAGAGAGAGAGTTGGTTTCTAACATAGATACAAGACTATCTCATTGAAATTTACACAATATACATACAATATGTATGTATGTATGCATGTATGTATGTATGTAATTATGTATGTATGTATGGAGGTGCGTGGCTTAGTTGGATTCACAATGATGAGGTTGAGAGTTCGATTCCCGGATCGGGTGATGCGTCGAATTCTTGGGTAAGCCATTTTCTTTCACGCTGCTCCAGTCCACTCAACTGTAGAAATGAGTTGCGACGTGTTATTCTATGTATGTATGTATGTATTTATGTATGTATGTATGTATGTATGTATGTATGTATGTATGTATGTATGTATGTATGTATGTATGTATGTATGCATGTATGTATGCATATATGTATGTATGCCAGGTCGCTCTTCAGCGCTACCGGTAACATGTAACCCAGTACAACCTGTGCATGGTCGGGTAGTCAATGGCTAAACCGGCAACTCCACCAAACTTGTTTGGTGAGGAGGATGATTTTCGATACTCCGCGGGATGAAAAACAAAACCTCTCAAATGGCGGAGGTACTCAGGAGAGTCAACGGCCTTCGAATAGAGTTGTTTTTCTGTAGAGCGAGGGACTCCAAGACTTCATTAAAAAATCTCTCTAGGAGAAAGTCCCTCTGATATGTATGTATATGAAGGACCCCTAGCCTTTGTAAAGGGCATTCTTCTAGGAGAAGGCAACTCAGGAAACTCAGGAAACCGGCATAAAATATGCGGCTCAGTTGTTACCAATGATGTTTATCTTTTCTTCTTTTCAAGTTATAGCTACTGTCGCTCAGAGAGTGGGATTGGCTCAGTGCACAGTCTTTCTTCACTTAAAACAAACTTCAAGCACAGGCATTGCATGATAGCATTAATTGATAATTATTAATAATGTTATATCTTGCAATGGCCATACTCGATAACGAGGGGCAGCCATCATATATGTATGTATGTATGTATGTATGTATGTATGTATGTATGTATGTATGTATGTATGTATGTATGTATGTATGTATGTATGTATGTATGTATGCATGCATGCATGCATGCATGTATGTATGCATGCATGCATGTATGTATGTATGAATGGATGCCTGTCTGCCTATCTTCCTGCACGTATGAAAGAATGCATAAACTTCTCACCACAATATCATTAAAGTGACCTCTGTTTAATGTTCCTCTCTAATTGTCCTGCTTAATCTTACTGCCTACTTCTGTCTGCAAGTATATTACTATATATCTAATGATATCAACATACACATACACACAAGTATTTATGTGCTTGTGTGTGTCTCTGTGTGTGTGGTGTGTAGAAATAACCATCTAATAATAACTATATATATATAATAGATAGATAGATGGTTCACCTAAGCCCACAATAACACTTGCGGGGCAAATAACAACGACATTTAAAAACAGACCAAAAACAAACAAACAAAGACTAATAAAAAACAAAAGCACAGCGGTCAATGGTTATAAAACAAAGAGACAGTAGAATTATCTTTTATGATTTATTTTTAATAGTGCCAGCCGTGAGAATCACTCGTACATCAGTAAAATATATCAGGAATAGCCATCCACGTCGTGCCTTTCACAAACACCAACGCCACAACCAGATCCACATTTAACCCCCTCCGACGACTAAACATTCAGCCCTCTCTTACTACCACCATAAAAACACCTACCACCACAAACATATCATCAACAATAGCTACAATAATAACGTTATTTTTATAAAATTTATCACTTCCGTCTCATCCAATGTGACTGCAGTTATGATAACGGTGATTCTCTCCCCCACCCTCTCTCTCTTTCTTTCTGTCTCTCCAACATCCACTATTTTTTCTTTCTTTCTTTGTATTCTATTCTCTCTCACCCCCCACGCCTCTCTCCTGATCATTGTTCCCCTCACCAGCTTCCCATCCTTGTATCTCTGTCCCCACTCTTTCCTTCTGTGAAATTAAGACTAGATCGATGCGTGTTTTGTGTCTCTGATCTCTGCCAGTAGATATCGGATCCAGCTAGATCCAGACAGATCCAGACAGATTCGGATAAATTCGGACCCCCCCCCCCCCTATATATATATATATATATATATATATATATTACTTGCGCCTCCGGTCATTTTATTTTTGTTAATCGTACTATAAAATTTAATTATATTTTGTCATGTGTTGTATGAATATATGTTTGTGCGTATCCATGCACGCGTGAATGCCTGTATGTATATTTATGAAGTTCTGTATTTAAATATATACACCTACATATAAGAGCGCAACCATATGGTCCCAGTTTCGATCCTCCTCCATTGCAGCCTAGCCAAATGTCTTATTATATATCATCTGGTCAAGTCAGTCCTTGTCAGTGAAACTATGTAGACAAAAGCAGTTAACGGTATTTATATTTTTCAGTTTACAGTAAAATACGTATATCTCGCATGTTTACTCTCAATGTGTAAATGTATATAAACGTTACGCAGTCCCGGTTAACTTTATTCTGTGTATATACAGATATATCATTACCATATATTTCAGATGCTTAGTGCCTAACTTAATACATATCTTAATCAACTACCTGCATGAGCTCTAATGATATACAAATTACGACAGTTGATAGGGTATATATGACTCTAAATTACTCAATTTCTTGTTGAAGCATAGATTATAGACGTTCCTTTTGATGAAGGCTTAACTAGGTATAACAATTTTTCACCCTTAACGGGATCTTCTGAAACTAACAAAGTCAATCTGTGAACGCAGAAGTGAATATTTCAAAAAACGTTGCAACCGTAGGAAGACAGGAAGACGATATCTGGTTCGTGGAAACGTTCCCTGGCAAAGAACGGGAAAAAACGAATATAATACGTTATTATATTATCGAGCCCTCTTTGGATTTTAGTCTTCAAATTTATTATTATTACTATATATATATATATATATATATATATATATATATATATATTAAAATAACAGATTAAAGTTCCAAACTGAACCTGAACCGATAACGTCTGGTTTCCTGGATATGTCAATATTTATAATTTATAATTTTGTATTTTATTTGATGAGAGCGTACCAAAATGTTTGTACGCTTGAAATGTATATAATAAAATAAATATGGTTTTATAAATATAGTTTCCATTTATTGATATATATATATATATATATATATATATATATATATATATATATATATATATATATATATATATATCAATAAATGGAAACTATATATATGTATATATATAATATAAAACGAAAATTCATTGACGCATCTGAACTCAATTTATTGTGTGTTATAATTATTTCGCCGGCGGACAGCTCGAGACGCGATCATTGTGTGGATCTGTCTGATTCTGGACCTGCAGGTTCGACGGACTCGTCTAATGATTTCCGGCGGCGAAACAAGTGTAACACACAATAAATTGAGTTCAGATACGTCACTGATTTTTCGTTTTATATTATATCATACTCTGCTCTGTAAGAGCATAGAGTGCTCAACCGTCATACCGCCTATGGAAGTATCTTAGCTACCATCCGACACACATATATATATATATATATATATATATATATATATATATTAAAATAACAGATTAAAGTTTAAGCAAAGAATCGCTGCTTTCACCCTTAACGGGTCTTATATATTTGATATATATTTATCCTTATAGATCCCTCTTTGGATTTTAGTCTTCACATTTATTATTATTACTATATATATATATATATATATATATATATATATATATATATATATATATATAATATATATAATATATATATATAATATATATATATATATATATATAATATATATATATAATATATATATATGTATATGAGAGAGAAAGAGTGAGAGACTCAACCACACTCACATTCGCAAATGTGCTTACTCACAATAACGTATACAATCTCTTTCACACGTTAGCAGTGAGAGAAGGCGTAGTCGATATATTTAAAATTGTTACTAAGTTGGTTTCTTGCAACCTCGTGCTTTTGTTATTACTGCTTCTATTATTATTACTAGCAGAAAAACCACCATCGCGCGATTTTCTGCTAGCATATGTAGTGTGCGTATTGGTATTATACGCATATATATATGCATATAGATATGATATGTAAATTGAAAAGTAAATTGACAATATTTTCTTCGCCCACTTATTTCTGAGATGGTCGTGGGGACAGAGTCCTCCTTTCAGCGGGTCTGTTAAAAGCAAACATCTCTAACAGATACAGTTGGATCCCAGACCGTGACCTGCCAAGCTCAGGGATGTTATCCAACTATCTTGCTCAGGGTCTAACTCTGGGTCTTTTGTTGATTAGTTTTGCCTGTAAAATATGTCTAGCGATTCTTTCTCTTGAAATAGTATCGCAGCTGTGATCTCTCAATCTAGAGAAGTAGTGTCTCCACCAGGAGTGACTCTCTAATCTCTGCGCTATGCACTTTATCGAGTAACGTCACTCCAAAGACCCTTCTGAGGAACCCCATTTCTGCCTTTTGTATTTGCAATTGTATTCATTCGGTCATTACCCAAGATTCATTACCCTCGGTAAGGGTTGGCAGAAATACCAGGAAGACAGCGAGTTTGGCTTTTACACCTACCTCCCTTCTTCTGATTACTGAATGCTGAAGCTGCCGCATTGCTGCATCAACTTTTTTAATTGTTGCACTTAATTCAGCTTTCTGCCTTCCCTCACTCGTGGACACGGCCCTGCGATACTTGAACCTCATTACCTGCTTCACTAGAATTCCATTCACACGTATATACATTTGAGAGACTTCTGTCCACCCGTCCGCCACAAAATGTGTGCGTGTGTTTGTGTGAATGTATGTGTGTATAAAAGGAAGGAAGGGGATACACACATATATGTCTCTAACTTAAAAACGGTGAGATATACATGAACACACACATGTATATATATATATATATATATATATATATATATATATATATATATATATATATATATATATATATATATATATAGTAATAATAATAATAAATTTGAAGACTAAAATCCAAAGAGGGCTCGATAAGGATAAATATATATCAAATATATAAGAACCGTAGAGCAAATATTTATTAAAATAACAGGGATTCTTTGCTTAAACTTTAATCTTTTATTTTAATAAATATATATATATATGTGTGTACAAGGGTGGTGCCCTAGCATGGCCTCAGCCGGATGGCTGCAACGGGTAAAAGAGTAAAAGAGTATATGATACACACACACACATATATGTAACACACATGTCTCTAATTTAAGAACGCCGACAAATTCACGCGCGCGCACATGCACACACTATCCTATTACCACTGAAGAGCTTTGGCCCGGGCAAACATCCTCTCAATTTTGAAACCGTCTGGGTTGTCCAGAATTGATGGGAAAAGACCTGACGCTCTCAGCCTGTGCCCCTGGTCAAGAGGTAGATGCCTTGTCTGGGACATCACAGTTAGTGACTCTTTTGCGTCTTCCCACATGGTGTAGCAATAAGGGCGAGAGCCACAGCATCCGCAGCTGAACAGAAAAAATCCTAAAATACCGTGATCTGTTGGTTAACTACATTTACCAGCCTCTGGCGTTCGAGATATTTGGGGAAGTTGGGCTACTGACAGCAAGGTTCTTATCTTCACTGGCAGCTCGCTTAACAGAGGTAACTGGTGAAGCTCGTGAGGGCGGTTGGTTGTCCCAGTACCGCAGCCTCACCTTCCTCCGAGTTAACGCTGCGAGTGTGCTGGCTTGCCTAAACAATTATTAGAGAAGTTTCCCAGTGTTCCTCGCGATATTGTGATCTTTTGCTCTGGTAGTAGCTCGTTTGTCCTCTCCTTTCGCCTGCCTTTTGTTGTATGTGATCCTAGATATATGTATTACCTGCTTGTGTGGTGTATGTGGTCCTAGATATATGTATTACCTGCTTGTGTGTTGTATGTGGTCCTAGATAGGTCTATTACCTGCTTGTGTGTTATATATAGTCCTAGATGTGTGTTGTATGTGGCCCTAGATGTGTGTATTACCTGCCTATGTGTTATATGTGGTTTTAGATGTGTGTACTATCTGCTTGTGCGTTGTATTTGGTACTAGATGTGTGTATTATCTGCTTGTGTGTTGTATGTAGTTCTTCATGTGTGTACTATCTGCTTGTGTGTTGTATGTGATCCTAGATATATGTATTACCTGCTTGTGTGTTGTATGTGGTCCTAGATGTGTGTATTATCTGCTTGTGTGTTGTATGTAGTCCTAGATGTGTGTACTATCTGCTTGTGTGTTGTATGTAGTCCTAGATGTGTGTACTATCTGCTTGTGTGTTGTATGTGGTCCTAGATGTGTGTATTATCTGCTTGTGTGTTGTATGTAGTCCTAGATGTGTGTACTATCTGTTTGTGTGTTGTATGTGGTCCTAGATGTGTGTGCTACCTTCTTATATGTTGTATGTGGTCCTAGATGTGTGTATTATCTGCTTGTGTGTTGTATGTAGTCCTAGATGTCTGTACTATCTGCTTGTGTGTTGTATGTGGTCCTAGATGTGTGTGCTACCTTCTTATATGTTGTATGTGGTCCTAGATGTGTGTATTATCTGCTTGTGTGTTGTATGTGGTCCTAGATGTGTGTATTATCTGCTTGTGTGTTGTATGTAGTCCTAGATGTGTGTACTATCTGCTTGTGTGTTGTATGTAGTCCTAGATGTGTGTACTATCTGCTTGTGTGTTGTATGTGGTCCTAGATGTGTGTATTATCTGCTTGTGTGTTGTATGTAGTCCTAGATGTGTGTACTATCTGCTTGTGTGTTGTATGTGGTCCTAGATGTGTGTGCTACCTTCTTATATGTTGTATGTGGTCCTAGATGTGTGTATTATCTGCTTGTGTGTTGTATGTAGTCCTAGATGTCTGTACTATCTGCTTGTGTGTTGTATGTGGTCCTAGATGTGTGTGCTACCTTCTTATATGTTGTATGTGGTCCTAGATGTGTGTATTATCTGCTTGTGTGTTGTATGTGGTCCTAGATGTGTGTATTATCTGCTTGTGTGTTGTATGTAGTCCTAGATGTGTGTACTATCTGCTTGTGTGTTGTATGTGGTCCTAGATGTGTGTGCTACCTTCTTATATGTTGTATGTGGTCCTAGATGTGTGTATTATCTGCTTGTGTGTTGTATGTGGTCCTAGATGTGTGTATTATCTGCTTGTGTGTTGTATGTGGTCCTAGATGTGAGTATTATCTGCTTGTGTGTTGTATGTGATCCTAGATGTGTGTGCTACCTCCTTATATGTTGTATGCAGTCCTAGATGGATCTATTACCCGCTTATGTGTTGTATGTGGTCCTAGATGTGTGTATTATCTGCTTCTTTTTTTCTCTTTCTTTTTTTCCTTTCCCTTTCCTTTGTATATATATTTGTTTGTGTTTTCGTTGTAATCATTATATTATTATATTTGGCAGTATCGGTAGAGGGTCGGACGCCATGCTTTGACGTAAAGAGTTACGGCCCTTTCCATTCTGAGTTCAAATCACGCCGAGGTTAACTTTGCCTTTCATCCTTACGGGGTCGATAAAATAAAGTACCAGTATACAGTGGGTAATTGCTTGACTTGTGCCAAAAGTAGAAACAATTATTATATTTTTTATACAACTGTGAATAAAACCTGTAACAACAAATAATTGTTTCTATTTTTGGCACAAAGCCAGCAATACCCAGTGTATTACTGGTACTTTATTTTATCGACCCCATAAGGATGAAAGGCAAGTTAATCTCGGCTGGATTTGAACTCAGAATGGCAAGGGCCGTAACTGTATGCGTCAAAGCATGGCGTCCGACCCTCTACTGATACTGCCAAATTTATGTGTTTGTGTGAAAGTATGTATATATGTGTGAATATATGTCTATGAATATATATTTTTGTAAGTGTGTCTGTGTTTGCACGATTAGTTATATACTTATACATATAAATGTATGCATATGCGCAAATGCACACACATACACATACGCACACATATACATGTCAGCGCATTGAAAAACATCCTAATCTCTTCAGCTCTCCCTCTCTCTCTCTCTCTCTCTCTCTCTCTCTCTCTCTCTCTCTCTCTCTATATATATATATATATATATATATATATATATATATATATATATATATATATATATATAAGATCAAAAGATGGTTAAAGGAGTTCCATGTATTTTATTATGCGCATTTCAAAAACAAACATCATCATGAAATAATATTTGTGTTTTCATCAGATAAAACAGGAGAACATGATATGAAGGCTAAAAAACACTTGTGGATAGTGCAGTTTTAAATCAACAATAAAACTCACCTCCTACATTATATATATATATATATATATAAAGATACAGAGCAGCGTTGTCTTGAAAATTAGCTTTCTTTACAAACAGCGGAAGTTCTATTTCACTATCTAGTTATATATATATATATATATATATATATATATATATATATATACGATATTAAATAAATGGAAACTATATTTATAAAACCATATTTATTTCATTATATATATTTCAGGGATATCATATTAACAATATGCTATGCCTTCCTCAGACAAAATACAATATAGTATTGTATTTTGTATATATTGTATTTTGTCTGAGGAAGGCATAGCATATTGTTAATATGATATCCCTGAAATATATATAATGAAATAAATATGGTTTTATAAATATAGTTTCCATTTATTTAATATCGTAAATATACTCCAAATACTTGTCGAGTGCTTTTGTATCAGTTATAAATATTTACTAGTTGTAACCCAACAATTTAAATATAACTTTCCATATAAT
>OZ024742.1:247244429-247256929 GCA_964016885.1 Eledone cirrhosa
ATATTTATATATAAGAGAGGCTATGTCCTAAATGAACTGACACGGATCACTAACAGATGCAGCGACCCGATGGGTGGTCTCACCCATACCACGCAATTCCGTAATCTACTCAGATCTAATGGTTATCCCAAGCGACTGATTAACGGAATTAGAGACCCCAGACCCAATAGACAGACACCCACTAGAAAATTAAATAATAACAGATGTTTTTTTAAAATCCCCCACCTGAGTGAATATACCACGAACGCCATCCGCAGGGCCATACGGACGGAGGGACTTGACATACATTTGGCCCACACAGGACCTTCGCTGCGAAGATGCCTCTCCAACAAACCCGACGAGTCAGATGGGACGTGTTCCCTCAGCAACTGCCCGATACGTGGGGCAGATTGCCTACGCACCTATGTCGTATATAAGATTCAATGCGATAAATGTAACAAGTTTTACATAGGTAGCACCATCCGACCCCTACGTGTTCGTATCAAGGAACATATCAACACCAACGCATCTTCCTTCCGTAAACACATCCTTAAATGCGGAAACCCACAGGGTAGACCCTTGGTCACAGTCCTAGCGACTGAACGCAGCATCGGATCCTTAAGGATAAAGGAAGCACTTGTTATTAAGAACCTCAGACCCCCACTTAACAACCGGGCTGAGAGAAATGAGCTGACATGGCTAACCATAGTGACCATTCACAGCCTACGGCCTGCTATCTTCACACACACGCACGTATATGCATACCCATACACATCTATATTTATACACGCACACATGTTTTTACAACCTACCACCTTTCACACCCTTTGATTTCCAGCTTCTACAGCCCACTATCTTTCACACACAAACGCACTCACACATATGCACACACAGTTACACACACATGTATACCCATACGCTTACACACACACATCTATATTTATACACGCACACATGTTTTACAACCTACCACCTTTCACACCCTTTGATTTCCAGCTTCTACAGCCCACTATCTTTCACACACACACACACTCACACATATACACACTTACACTTATACACACACAGTTACACACACATATATATTTACACACACATATCTTACGGCTTTCACACGCTAGCGCACCCTCTTGATTTAACCCATTTGGTCAGTAGCTTTTGCCACAGCCTATCACGCGCACGCGCATTCTTTCCCTCGTTTAAATTTTAAATTATTTTTCTCCCCATAACGGCATTCCTGTCTTAACGACATCACAACTTTCTCCGCTTGGCCTGTTCCCCCCCTTTTGGAACTTTACCCCGTTGATGGGCGTGAGCCCGAAATATTGGGATTAAATCTCTACTACGGTAACCCTTCTACCTTTGTTTTGTTTTCATCTTTGTCTCTCTCAATTTTCACTTTCACCTGTTTTTCCTATCTATCTTTCACTTCCTACCTCGAGATTTCCCTCTGCATTGTTGTGGCTTTCTTAAATACGTATTTTACACATTTCACAATGCTTCAAGCAAACTTTAACACCCTCTTATATATATATATATATATATATATATATATATATATATATATATATATATATATATTAGGGTAAACATTAATGCAATTCAATTCAAGCGCTCAACGTACTTTTTCCACATAGGAGTGACGGAGTAAATATCGAATAAGGAAAATCGAAGTAGTTTCAGATGTTCAAGTCCTTTAATAATAATGGTGTGATATATATTTCAGTGACGACACTGGCCACCCTGTTCTGTGTGCGAGTGTCGTGTCATCATCAGACAGATTGTTACATAGTAAGGAAACATAACCTTATTATGTAACAAGCTGTCTGATGATGACAGGACACTCGCACACAGAACAGTGTTGCCAGTGTCGTCACTGAAATATATATCACAGCATTATTATTAAAGAACTTGAACATCTGAAACTACTTCGCTTTTCCTTATTCTATATATATATATATATATATATATATATATATATATATATATTGCAGCGTCACTATTGACAACTGTTCGTCTCCCATAAAAAATATCTTGTTCAGGGTTGTTCCTTGGGAGGACATTTTTAGGTGTAAAATTCATGGTCAATCATGACGGAAGGAAGCCTTTTAATTATGAATTTTTGCTATTTCTTCATGTCTAATTGCTGAAACGTTTACATTTATGTGAGGAGTACTTCTGATACAAGTGGGACATTTTGAAAACACGGGAATTGATTACTTTTGAAATATATCTGGTTACACATGTAAACTAATTTCTCAGATAAAACTGTAGCATTGTTCCACTTACACCCCTAGCCTCACATTCGTCCCTAGTACGAAGTAAATAAAATAAGAAAAACAATAAATGTTATTAAGGTTTTCAATATGGTTATTTTGTAATGAAGTTCGCTATGTAATCATGTGGTTTCGGGTTCTTTCCCCACTGCGTGGCGGCACATTGAGCAAGTCTCTTCTACCATGGCCTCCAATTAACTAATTCCTTGTGTTTGATATTAGGAGACGGCAATTCTGTGGCAATCCAACACACACACACACACACACACACACACACACACACACACACACACACACACACACACACACACACACACACACACACACACACACACACACACACATCAACACACATATATATATATACATATATACAGGTACATATACGTCGTGCTTCGCACAGTTTTTGTGTGTGCCTGTGTGTAGTTGATCAATTTCAATGACACGTTTCTTGAATTAGATTCAACAGTAAATTATAATTTATCATATGTATTGTTTAAAAAGAAAAACGCATTCCAAGTGTCACCTTACCGACACACACACGCACACACAGTCATACACATAGTAGGTACACAGAGAGACGCTCCCAGACAATCACTCAGTCACACTCACACACACACACACACACAGCTCCCAGACAATCACTCAGTCACACTCACACACACACACACACACACACACTTATAAAGACACAGACAGGCATAGGTACGCCCACACATATACACACAGAGTGATACATGGAGAGACACAGCGTTATATATTTTTGGCTGAAGATGTTTTGTTGCTAAACAAACCTGAGAATGTGGTGCTGCTGGTTTTAAAACTGCAGTGAAATTATTCACATTATTTCTACTTCATCACAGCGAAAAAGCCTGACATGTCAGCGACGATAAACTAATTCTCTGTACGGTAACAAATTAAAGATGAAAGCTTTCTGTGTTGCATAAATATTTTAACCAATCTGTACGTAGCTGTAATAAACTAACAACAAATACATTAACAACAAAAACGAAAGAGTAACAAAAAAAAAAAGGAACAAAATACAAACACTAACAAACAAAAATACGAGAAAACTGCAAAAGTTTGTCTACCATCTTGTTATGTCTCTCATTTCTCATCTTCGGTTTTCGTTAAGAACAGAGTAAAACTCTGCCTGCAATAAATCTGGATTTCTTACTTTGGCACCTAAGATGAATATTTATTTATGGAGGACAAACCAAAGGAGGAAGTTTATATGTGGCATAGATACATGCTAGAAATAGCCGTCATATCTTTCGCAAAACTATACTTTAATCTCACAAATAATGATAACGCATAAACGAACAAAGAAGGCTCAACGCGGTCATGTATGTCTCTCGAAATATCAGTCTTATCCCTCAAAATAAATAGATTACTGTCTAAAAAAAATAGGGAACACAGGATTCTCTATGTGGTTACCTGCACTCTTAGAAATAGCAGCCAAATTCCCTAAAAAAACAGTCATCTTCGATTGTGAATGACGGCCGTAATATATATATATATATATGTGTGTGTGTGTTTGTTTATGTATGTGTGTGTGTGTGTGTGTGTGTGTGTGTGTGTGTGTGTGTGTGTGTGTGTGTGTGTAGGTGAAAACAACACATGCAGTGCGTCAGAATTTAAAAGAAATTAAACAAAATGTGAAAAAAAAAGAGGAGTGGCAGACAAAGAATATGCATAAAAACATATATAATAGGTGTAGAAGGAATATATGTGAGCTGAATTCCAAGAAACGAAAATATTTTGAGGTCTCGGGTTAAAGCCTTTATCAAAGAAGAGTAAGAGATAATAGGGATTCGAACGAATAGAGGGTTTGAACCATGTCAAATTTAAGAACAGTTAAGTGTCAAATGGGTACCTCCTGCTGAAAATGCATGTATATATATATATAATTGAATATATGAGAGGGATGAACACCGATACAAGTATACATGTGTTCGAATTGCAAATGACCAAGTTAGCTAGGTTGAAAAAATACTAATTTAAAACAATATGGTTTGCCTGTCTCGATTTAAAGTAATAAATCAATAAAAATAACAAACCTCTATTGGGCAAGCGCCGTTTGATACCCGCTCAGATATAAATCTGTTTCGCAACAATTATTAAGTGAAAGCCACCATTCTTGTGCTCTTCTGCGGGTATCCAGGAAATTCGTACCTTTCACTTCAAAAGATCTAAGAGGATTGAACTATGTGTTGGTAAACGTACATGTTACAGCGCCTAGCGCGTCTCATACTCGTGCCGCTAAAAATAGCAGCCGGTTTTATGGGACTAAAGTTAGCTCTACGTATGGAGCCGAGAATATCATATATTGAGTTAGAAACTCAAAATAGTCTTTTACAATTACATAGCTCAAGGAAGGGAATCCTTCCGAGCCGTGTAATACAATTGAATATATGAGAGGATGAACACCGATACAAGTATACATGTGTTCCAATTACAAATGACCAAGTTAGCTATAAATTCTCCATCTTGGTGAAATCGTTTCTCTCACTATTAACGTATAAGTGTGCACCCTGCTTTCCTTTCTGGTTGGTAGTGAGTGACAGAACGGTCGAAGATACACGGGTTCTTCTGATGATTTCGTTTCAATATTATTATTCCCACCGAGGTTAACTTTGCCTTTCATCCTTATGGGGTCGATAAAATAAAGTACCACTAATGCACTGGGATAATTGCTGGCCTTGTGCTAAAAGTAGAAACAATTATATAATAATAATAATAATAATAATAATAATAATAATATTAATGATTTCTTTATTGGCCACAAGGGCTGACATCAAGAAAAACATTACAGACGACACAGGACGGTACGATGTGGGTTTTGTGCGTGTAAATATTATTATTATTTATATAAGAAAAGAAAAAAAAAAGGACATAGAAACATATATATATATATATAAACGATAAAAATGAAAATTGAAACAATGAAAAATTCCCCAATAGGGGGGAAACCTCCGAGGGTTACTCGTGGCGAAAACCACACAAAAGACCACGGCCACCCTGACTACCAGGGCAAGCGCCCTCTCTCAATTTTTCAATTTCTCAAACTACAGACGTATATTGAAATATATAAATGATTTCATTTATTAGCCACAAGGGCGACATGTAGGGGACAATACAAAGACAGGGACAGTGGGGGTTTACAATAAGGTCGAGTAAAATGGCACAATGTCAAGACTAATTTAACAATGAAGATATAAAAATATAAAATAAACTATGCATAAATACAACAAAATAAATTCCCCGATAGGGGTTGGACGACCCTGGGTTGACTAGGGTACCCCACCAAACCTGAACTACCCTGCGCTTTTAGGGCACCCAGGGAGAGCACCCCTCTCCTTAAGTTAGCTAGCCTATAGGCGCATGGTCAGTGTAGACCCATTCACACGAGCCATTCTCGTCACATTCACCCACGTTTTAGCAAGTGTACTGGGGGGCAGCACTTCTCTCTCCACCCTCACCTTCCTTTCCAGGTGAAACTTGAAGAAGTTGATGAGAGATTGGTCGAAGAGAAAAGTCTCTGTCTTCAGTCCTTTTAACCTGGTCCACCATAAAACCTCTTTCGCAACTGCCACCAGACAGAGGAAAATTTCCTGCTCTTCCTGACCTAAGGAAGGCGGTGGGTCAATCTTCACTATGGACTCGGCCGATAGCCGGATTCGTTCCACACGCGACAGTAGCTGTTCGACATAACTCCACAAGTCAGTAATGCACGGACATTGGACAAGTGCGTGCAGAACGTTTCGTCGTTCTGTGCGCATCTTGGGCAGGTCCGTCTGACAGCACTTCCGTGCCTGTAGAGTTTATCCCGAACCGGCAGTGCCTCCCGGTAGCACTGCCAAGCGAGGGATTTCTGGAAATTGTCCATCGTCCCCGGCTCAAAAGTCCTCCGGTACAGACTGGTCAGTTCGACTTCGTCGAGGCCCAAAGCTTCTCCGAGTGCGTCATCGCACTTTCCCACCACTAATCCTCTATAGAACTCGAGAGTGGAAGTTCCACTGATCGCATTGCCCGCTTGGTAGAGGGCAGTGAGTGCCTGCCAACATTCCAGGTGCCAGTCACCTAGTCTCGCTCTCTTCTTGACCCATGTTGCAACTCAGTTAAAGAAATGAGCTGCGGAAAGGTCCGTCTGATAAACGGCGACCACACCTGTTCACCGTTGAGGCAGAATATCTGGCAGAATGTCGTAGCCTCAACGCATGTCTGCGCATCATTAGCCACGGCATGCCCAGCCCTCCGCGTAGAGGGTGCTGGCAGCAGATGGACCGTTTCACCAACGGAACTTGTCCCCTCCACAAGAATTTGAAAAGGAGCCGTTCCAACTTGACGAGGCGCGGACGGAGGCAAGGCACGACGGTCAGGCGGTAGTAGATGAGGGACGCGATGTACGCATTCGCCACCTCCGTGCGACCTTTCAGTGATAGATTCCTCCTAGCCCATTTTTGGGTGAGACTTGCTACTCTGCTCGTTCCCTCGTCCCAATTCTTTTCCACCTGGAGGTTTGGTCCGAACGAAACCCCGATCAACTTTACCGGTCCGTCCGTACAGCGCCCCACGACGCTTTTGAACGGCATGGGCTTGACTCTCCAGGTTCCGAGCTGCAAGCCCACCGACTTTTCCGGGTGAAGTTTGGCTCCTATCAACCTTTCATATTCCTTCAATAAGGTGCCTAACACCTCGATTTCTGAGGTGTTCGACACCATCAGGGTGATGTCGTCCGCATAAGACAACACCGCCCTTCCACGTCCCGGTTCGAAAGGGATGCCCTGCAACAGCTCCAGCTTCCGCAGTAAAGGCTCGAGAGTCAATACGTACAGAAGGGAAGAGAGAGAGGGCACCCTTGACGCGCCGATCGGGAGAGCCGAAATAGTTCCGAGAGGTGGCCATTAACATTGTCCACCGAGCGTGTGCGGCTGTGCATTGCAACGATCCAGCTTCTGAAGACAGGGCCAAAGCCAGCTGCTTTGAGGACAAACTCAAGATACCGATGGTCGACCCTATCGAATGCTTTCGATAGATCTAAATTGATCAGTGCCCCACCGAAGCCAGGTTTACACCCTACCCTCTCTATGATGTATCGCATGAGGTGGAGATTGTCGAGTATGGATCTGGCTGGGCTTGCGCAAGTTTGCGCCTCCCCAACCAAATCCACGACGACAAGCGCCAATCTCTTTGCTAACACCTTGGCCAAAATCTTAAACTCTGTGTGTTAAGCAGAGTTATGGGCCTGAAGTTGTCTAATGTATCCCTCTTGTTCTCGTCTTTCCTTATCTGCTCACAGAACTGGGAATCCTCCCATTCTGCTGCCAGTTGCAGTAGAGTGCTTCGAGGAGATCGGAGAACAAGTCTGGCATATTTACGTAAAGCTCGTAAGGCAGGCCATACAGACCGGGTGACTTGCGCTTCATGCAACCGACAAGGGCCTCCTGAATTTCGGCTGAAGTAATTGGCCTTTCGCAGCGCTCAGCGTCGACCGTTGTGATGCGCGGCAAGCCGTCAAGGTAGGGACTGAAATCCGCTACTCTCTCTGACTCGCCACCCTCCCCGAACAACCATGCAAAGTTCTGGAGCAAGGCCTCACACATCCGCTTGGAATCGCATATCTCGTGTCCGTCTCGGTTCGCCAAAGACCGAATTGTGGTTTTATTACCACGCTGCGCCTCCGCCACGCGGGTCCATCGAACAGCTTTGATTCCCTCGTTTCTCAGCGCACGCGCCTTAGCTCTGACAATGCAACCTTCGTGTTTCGCATTGAAGAAATGGTCTAATGCCATTCTCGCCGCTAGCACGTCAGTTGCGATGCCACTACAAATAGCCTCGTCTAAATTATCTACCAGCTCCCTCTCCTTTCTATATTTCTCTAACACTAGTTCTTTACTGAACTCTATCAAAGTTACTCTAATCTCTCTTTTGAGAGCCCCCACCATCTGTTGTTGATGATCTCCCTGTCAACTTTTGCTTAACTAAATTGTTGACTCGGTCCCTGTAAGCTTTACGTGCCGGAAATGACATGTTCAGCTTCCAGTAACCCGGTCCTAACCTACACGTTTTATCTAGGTCGACCGTACAGATCACAAATTTGTCATCTGAATAGGAGACCGTTTTAAAAAGTGGGCAGCTTACACTATTTCTATCTATTTTCCTAATGAAGATCCTGTCTATATACGGTCTAGATGACTCCATTCGGTTGGTCCATGTCCATACTGGCACATTGGGGAAATCTAGTCGATACCTGTCAGACAGTTGGAACTGGCTGAGTAGGTGCTTGAAGCTTTTGCACCCCTCGCTCCTATCGGCTACTCCCACACAATCCCAGCGTGCGTCTAAGATGCCATTCCAGTCCCCCGCTAACAGTAAAGGGCGAGACGTACCCAGAAAGGTCTCCAGGGGCCTAAAGAAGTCCGGTCGTCCGGCCCCTGTAGGGGTGTAAACGGCCAGCAGTCGAAAGGCACCACCTTCTCTACTGCTCACACCCAAGACCACCAACTTACCGTCCGGGTCCCAGAAGATCGACCTTACCTCGAGATCCAGTCCTTTCCTAAACAGCACTGCCACCCCACCCCCATTCCCGGCCTGCTAACAGATAGTCGTCGAAAAAGGGGGCTATACGCGCGTGTCGGAAATTCTGGTCTCGCTGACGGCAATCACATCCATTTCCAGCGACCTGAGGTCGTTGAGCAGGCGACCCTGCTTCCAGGGTGATTCCAGGCCGCGAACATTTAAACTTCCTACTCTTAATATGGCCATGTTGGTAAGCTAAGAGAGAGAGAGGGAAGGTTTACTTACCTCCCACTGTCTTGTGAAGGTCGGGTGGTTCGACCTCCATGGTTGGTGGGGTTTCTTTTGGGAACCCCTTTAAAAGTCTCGATCTGGGTTTCACATTCGGAGTTCCCACGTCTTGAGGAAAGCTCTCTCGAATTTCTTTGAAGGAACTTAGTGACATTCAGACCAGAAGCAAATCTTCTGGCACACAAAATGTGCTTATTTCAAAACTCTCTCCCTTTGTTTGAATGTCCACGCTTCGTGCTAAGAGGGCCATTAGTTTATCGTTGGCCCTTCTGACAAGCACAAAGTTTTTAACATTTATGATAATAATAATAATAATACTAATTGCTTCTACTTTTGGCACAAGGCCAGCAATTATCCCTCGGCGGGATTTGAACTCAGAGGTTAGCTTTGCCTTCCTTCCTTACGAGGTCGATAAAATAAAGTACCAGTAATGCACTGGGATAATTGCTGACCTTGTGCCAAAAGTAGAAGCAATTATTATTATTATTATCTTAATATATATATATATATATTCCTTCTGCCCTATGAGGGAGGTTAGTTTTAGAACGTCTCTTCTACTGTACAGTAGTGCCCATAACTGTAACGCGAAATATAAAGTCACGGATAAAGGTTAAGTGTATAAAATCTTATGATAAACATGATTAGAGTGTTGGGTTTACAATAGTGAGGATGTGAGTTCGATTGTCGAACCGGGCTTTGCGTCGTGTTCTTGAGCAAAACACTTTATTTCACGTTGTTCCACTTTACTGGTTCCAAACTGTAACGGCCATTGTCTTTCTCTTGGACAACATAGGTGGCGTGTAGAGGGGAGAATGTTATGCCTAGACTTGTGCCTCAGAGGGAAACTTTCAAGGTTCAAATCCCATGGTCATTTGTAACAGAAGGGGGTCGTTACCCCTTATATATATATATGTATATATATCATTATCTATAAAATGCAGTGGATTGGCAGGGCGGTGGATTGGCAGTATCGGTAGAAGTTCGGACGCCATGCTTCGACGCATAGAGTTACGGCCCTTGCCATTCTGAGTTCGAATCCCGCCGAGGTTAACTTTGCCTTTCATCCTTACGGGGTCGATAAAATAAAGTACCAGTAATGCACTGGGTTATTGCTGGCCTTGTGCCAAAAGTAGAAACAATTATCTACAAAAGGCAGATTGTTGTGTGTGTGTGTGTGTGTGCATGTTCCATGTTTATACATTTGCACAATTTCAAACCGATTCGGCTCAACCTCTGTAAGAATGTTGTAAATGGTCGAACGTAGGTCAACGACTATTTATTTCATTCAAAGTCACCAACAATGACGGAAATAATCGATAAAACTAAATACATGACGCGTTACCCCTCTAATACAATCTGAATTACTCTCTCTACTTCCCTTAAAATTCGATAAAACTACATACATGCTGCAACTTTCTCTTATATACGATTAAACTTACAAACTATAAGAGAGAGAGAGAGAGAGAGAGAGAGAGAGAGAGAGAGTGAGAGGGTGAGCGAGAGAAGGAACGTTTGTTTTTGAGTGTGGAACGGTCAAACATTTATTTACTTCAATGACAAAGAGAACTTATTACATTTCATACGAAACAACAATTATTCAAAAGCAACAGATGAATTTATTCAACAACAAAAAATAGCGATAAATCTTTTTAAAATCATCTATCAACGAACGTGGAAGAAAGATGTATCAGTTCATTTACTATACACAATAATATCCTCTATGAGGTCACTAAACCAGCTAGAAACAGCAGCTAACTCTCCCCCATATCACACCCCTCCCTACTGTCTTAAATTTAGAAAACATATCCTCTATGAGGTCACTAAACCTGCTAGATACAGCAGCTAAATCTCCCCCATATCACACCACTCCCTACTGTCTTAAATTTAGAAAACATATTCTCTAGGAGGTCAATAAACCTGTTAGAACCAGCAGCTAACTCGCCCCATATCGCCCCCCCCCCCCTACTGTCTTTAATTTAGAAAACACACATTAGACAACCATGCAGAACAACTCCATCGCAGATCTGTTGTTCGGCTGGCATCGTCTACGCGCGTGTTGCGCAAGTATTGTGAAACAATAAATTTTAACACTTCTTTGCACAGAGGTAATATCCATAGGCGAAATTACAATTGTCACTGCTGGTGCAGCTCCTGTTTCGGCAGTCCAGGTTTGCAATTCATACACCCAGTGCCTGGCAGACAAAAAAGTGCTGCCATAAAATGGGTGGTGCAACCTAACTTTGGTAACTTACTGACCCCGAGCAACGTCAGGCTTTAATGCTAGTATATATATATAATTTAAGTTAGTTTGTTATAATTTAAAGTAGAATTGTTGCAACAAATTAATTAAAGCACTCAACGTTTTGCAAGTCATCCTTCATAGATGTGACATCCAGTGGTTGGTGCAGGTACGGGTACGGAGTAAAGTATTCATTAAACAACATCAGATGTCCGGACTGGAAATCTTTCTTTAGAATTTTAATTCTCCGAAATCAATATACATATTTCTATTACCCAGCTCCATCAATTATGATGCAAGACAAGTCTATCTCATGAGGCTTCATCCACAGAATTACTTAACAGGATTACATTGAACCCAAACATATTATGGAAAATAGTGGAAAAAGAAATATATGTGTGTGTGCGTGGGGGGGGGAGGGGTATGTGTGGGCGTGTGTGTGTATTATGTTACTATTTTACCAGCTCACGGGGAATGATAAATTAAGAACCAAACCTTCTTCTACCCACCTCTCCCAGCTGTCAGATCCTGGATGTTGGACTAGATCAACTGTTAGAACGTTAAGGGTTGTGTCTGTTTGCTATTCAATGGACATCCAAAACAATTAGCGAAAGCAACATATATGCTACTATGTTATCCTCGATTGCTATTGACGACAGTCATTTTTTTTTTCAGATTTTTTGGTTAGCCTGTTTTCTTTTTCTTTTGTCTATAACTACAAGTCTTCAGTTAATAAGACAATTGCTGCGATACCATGTGGGTGTTATTAATAATAAAGAGCTCTGAACAAAAAATATATTTAGAAATATGTTTTCCTTCAAAGTTTTAGTTTTATCATGATTTCCACCTTTAAGAGACTATAACTACAAGGATCAAAAATACACTGGTTTTCTCATAAAATAATCTGCTCGAAACATCACCTTATATTTTAGAACCAATGTTTCTATCCTAATACGAATCTAACGAGAAAATTAACGGTCAGGATATATGGCAGTTATGAATTCTTCAGTTAAACTAGATTTAAATAGCCCGAAATATAGAAAAGGTTTCATTGCCAAAATATGGAGGCAAAAAATAGATTTGTGGTGAATAACTTGTGAGAATAATATACCCTCGGGTATATTGCGATGGAAGGAAAATGGAAGAGAGAATGGAAGGAAATATAGCATTGGCACCGTCCATAGATTAGCAAGATG
>OZ024742.1:247264429-247299429 GCA_964016885.1 Eledone cirrhosa
ATATGTTGACAATCTTTTAATAATGTCTTCCTTGTGAAGTTTGTGGTCTTGTTTTTCTTAACTAATGAATATATATATATATATATATATATATATATATATATATATATATATATATATATATGTATATATATATATGTATGTGTGTGTGTGTGTGTGTGTGTGTGTGTGTGTGTGTGTGTGTGTGTGTGTGTGTGTGTGTGTGTGTGTGTGTGTGTGTGTGTGTGTGTGTGTGTGTGTGTGTGTGTGTGTGTGTGTGTTTGAAACTAATAACTAAACGTAAAATCCGGGGTCCTGGTGTTGCCCTGTCCAGAAGATTGAATGATAATCGTCTTAGGGATAAACATGGGAAGAGGACATTGCGAGAAGATATGCAGGTTGCAGATCTTGGTGAGGATTGACGATCCTTATAAAGTCGGTTTATGATGTTGGCAGGCGTATTCTGGGAGTGGTGCAGAGAAAACATCAACACTGGTTTAATGAGAATGATGAACATATAGAAGACTTGTTGGCTGATAAGAGGCGTGCTCTGTCACGCTACTTGACAGCAAAACTACAGGAGAAGAATATGTTGCATAAGGAAGTCAAGGATGTGAAATCACGTGTTAGGCGGAATTTTTCTTAGATGAAGGATCAGTGGTGGATTGAGAAGGCTGATTAGATACAAGCTGCGTCATATTCCAATAACACAAAGCTGTTGTACAGTCTCTTGCGTGAAGTTTATGGACCGTCTTCTTCTCTGGTGACACCGCTTCGCAACAAGGACGGCAAAGAACTTCTTCGTGACTCACAAGGAATTCTACGAAGGTGGCGAGAGAACTTTCATGAACTTTTGAATCAGCCGTCTTTCGTCAATGAAGATTTCCTCAATCGCATTCCAGAAAAGCCTGTGAAAGTAGATCTCGCAGAACCTGCGACGCTTGTGGAGGTTGCAGTAGCTATCTCGAAGCTGAACAGTGGAAGGTTTCCAGGTATGTATGGCATACATGCAGAGCTCCTACAATATGGTGGTGAGAGACGCCTACAACATCTTCACTCTGTGTTTGGCAGGATATGGGCTAATTAATCCGTACCTGAGGACTGGAGAGATGCAGTAATGGTGGTCTTGTACAGGGGCAAGGGTAACAGGAATGATTGTGGGAATTACAGAGGTATATCATTGCTTTCTGTTGTAGGGAAAGTTTTATGTAGGGTGCTTCTGGATCGTCTGCTGACACATATTGCAAATTGTGTTCTTCCTGAAAGTCAATCTGGTTTTCGTGCTGGACGCGGCACTACTGATATGATCTTCTCAGCTAGACAGCTCCAGGAGAAGTGCATGGAACAAGGTTTGGATCTGTGTCAGGTTTCTGTCGATCTGACAAAAGCTTTCGACACTGTTAACAGAAATGCATTATGGAAGGTTCTCGAGAAACTTGGTTGCCTAAAGTTCCTTGCCGAAAAAAAAAAGGGCGACGATGGTTGCCGAGCACTGTACGGGCTGTTTGTTTACAAACAAACCGAACATTATAATAACTTTTCGGTAAACCCATACGTACATATATATATGTGTGCATGGATTTATATATATACATACTACTGTATGTCTGTATACATATATGTATGTAGGTATACATACTTATATATAGGTATCAGCCGTACTATGAGTGAGAAATAAAATTTCGTTTCATTCTTCTCCATATATATACATATATATATATATATATATATATATATATATATATATATATAATATATATATATATATATATATTTATATATATATATATGTACACACACACACACACACACATATATATATATATATGTATATATATTAGTTAGAAAACGTAAAAGAAACACAAACATAAACACAAGGACAATTCTCGCTCTTCGGCTGTGTTCTGTGGATCACTGATGTTTCGAACGCATTATAGACAGTAGATCTCACTACAGTGCATTGATGGCTAAGAGGGATAACTATCCGGGAAAAAAACAACCAAAAAACACTACACACCTATGTAAAAAGCAAAGAGAAATAACAAAACAAACAACAGTGCAATAAAGAAATATATTCTTAGTTTCACGCTTGACAGAGTAGGTAAAGAGTTTTAACAATTTGGAAACTAGTCCTTCATCAGAAAATGGAATGAGAAATTTAAGAATAAATAAAAAATTAGAACAGAGTGGGAAGAAGCAGAAACCTAAAAAACAGTTTTAGAAAAAAAACCAGGTCTATTGAAATCGCAATCTCTTGGAAAGTTGTGGATTCTGGCGTTGTTGTAACTGTTATTTTCGTTTTAAAAGGCGGTGATTGAATCCGTGCTGTGAAGATATGTGTGTGTATATATATATATATATATATATATATATATATATATACAAGTTTTTGAGGTGTGTGTGTTTGTATAGTGTGTGCATGTTGTTGCTGGTCTGCACAAGCTGTAAGAATTTGTCTATGGCCATAATAGAACCATAGGAAGCAAGATAGTGGGGGAATGTGTCGCGCATGTGTACATCGGACGAGCGTATGTGTCCAACATTAAAGAAATTGGGGATGGGTATATATATATATATATATATATATATATATATATATATATATATATAACTTTGATAACTTTGATAACTTTGATAGGTTTCGGCCAGTATTGGCCCAGGCCATGTCTAACTTAATAGCACCACCTGGCGAAGTCTTACAATCAGTGTTTGGGCACCATGGCCCACTCGAGCAGATAGTTATTGTTTACGGAGGCATATCCGGGTGTAGGAGGCTTATCCGGGATTTCTTGAAGGAATTTATCTAACTACTTCTTGAACTTGATGGGGTCTGTCTCTGTTTGATGTGTTTTGGTGTAATGTTAAAGAGTGCAGGATCAATTGAGGTGAAATAATTGTGCCGTATTGATTTTATGTGATGCGAGTAGGATTGTTGTCGTTGGCGGATAGCACGGGGCCCAAGCCTTGGGTGTACACTAAAGGTGATGCCAACATCATTTGGGCTAAGCTGTTGGAATATTTTCCACATCATACAGATAATCTAGCGCTCACGGCGACGTTGAAGAGAATAAAGTTTGAACTTTTCTAATCGACCCCAATAGTCAAGGCCTGCCATGCCATCTATTTTTTTTGTAATTGACCTTTGGGGTGCTTCAACTTTCATGATACTTTGTTTCGTGTGGGGTGACCACAGCGGACAACAGTATTCAAGGTGGGGTCGGGCAAATGTGGAGAGAGAAGGACAACAGTGTGGATATCTCTCGACTGGAAAGTTCTGAGAATCTAAGAACACATTCTGTGGGCCATATCAACTTTGCTGTTTATATGAGTGGCCCAGCTTATATTGTTGTCCACAATTACTCCCAAGTCTCTGATGTTACTGGAAGCCACTAGAGTTTGACACGAAGGAAGATAGTATGGTAGTTTCAGGGCATACTTTTTTCCAAAGTGGATTAGTTCAAATTTATCCTCATTCAACAGCATATTATTCATTTCTGCCCATTGGATAACAGCCAGTAGGGCTGACTGAAGGCAAGTCCGGTCACCCAACTCATTGATGACCCTTTGGAGCTTGGAATCATCTGCGAAGATTCTGATGTTGCTGTGTTTGATGATGTCAGTAATGTCATTAATGTAGATGATGAAAGAAGTGGGCCCAACACAGTGCCTTGTGGGACGCCACTGCCGACTTTGGCAGGTCTTGATTTTACTCCTTCGACTACAACATGCTGGGTCTGCCTGTCAGGAAACATTTGATCCACTGTAGTAACCTTCCAGAGACACCAACATTTGATAGTTTTTTCCGTAGAATCTTATGATCAACCCTGTCGAAAGCCTTGCTGAAATCAAGGTAGATTACATCAGTGTTGGAGCCCTCTCCCAAGGCTCTCAAAACATCGTCAAAATGATGCAGGAGCTGCGTTAGGCAGTCCCTTCCATTACGGAACCCATGTTGGTTGGAGTTCAGTAGGCCGTTGCTTTGAAGAAAGTGGGTTATTCGTGATCTCACCACCCTCTCAAATACCTTGATAATATGAGAGGTGAGTGAGATTGGACGGTAGTTCACTGCAAGGGACTTATTTCCCTTTTTGAAGACTGGGACAGAAAGGTTTCAGGAATATAGCCAGTGTCCAGTGAGTTCCTCCACAGATTAGCAAGAGGAGTTGCAAGTTGGTGTCGACACACCTTCAGGACACAAGCAGGGAACCTGTCGGGGCCTACTGCAGAATTGTGTTTAATTTCGTTTATTGCCGCTAAGACATCAGGGGCGCCAAACGTTATATCTGATATAGTGTGTTGGGGCTTAATATCACTGATTCAGCCCAGATCGGCCATATCAGGGTTGCTGAAAACAGAGCACTAGTTTCTGCACTATCTCGCCCATGGTTTTGGCATTGTCCTGGAGTGTGCCACTTTCGTGAACTAGGGGCCAACAGGTGAGACGGTGACCTTGTGTTTTTTAGCGAATGAGAAGAACACTTTGGGGTTGAGTTTGATTTCCTCAATGGCCCACCTCTCTTCAGCTATTCTCTGGTTATTGATGATGGTCATCATGCATTGCTGGAGGTTATATTTTTTTGACTCAAGCAGGGTGATGCGCCATTGAATGTGTGTGTTGCTGTTGGCAGTATTTTAGTGTGTTAATTTTTTTGTTTGTTCTTTTTATTTTTCTGATAATTGTTTTTCTGTTTTGGGGGATACTGCACTTGGTTTTGTTCACAGGTTTTGGTGGGGTGTGTTTGTACATATACTATTTGTGACAGTGTCTACAAACATCTGCCAAGATGTTTTGATGTTGGTGGAATATACGTATATATATATATATATACGTATATATATATATATATATATATATATATATATATATATATATATATATATATATATATATATATATATATTAAAGTATAAGCATAGAATCACTGCTTTCATTCTCTTAGGGATCTTCTGAAACAGTTTCAGAAGAGAAGATCCCGTAAAGGGCGAAAGCAGCGATTCTTTGCTTAAACTTTAATCTCTGCTTGTAATAAATATTTGCTTTACGGGTTTATATATATATATATATATATATATATATTATATATATATATATATATATGTGTGTGTGTGTGTGTGTGTGTGTGTGTGTGTGTGTGTGTGTGTGTGTGTGTGTGTGTGTGCGTGTGCGTGTGTGTGTAAAAGGTAAACAGAAATGACAACACAATCGGTACAGTATATGGGAGGGATATATTAGGTTAACGCTTGATATAGCAGGAAGAGGGTCTTAACGTTTCGGAGGCTAATCCTTCATCAGAAGAAAGAATGTGAAATAAGATAGATTGAAGGGACGGGTGGGATAGAATTGGAAAAAATGTCTTTAGATAGAAAAGATTGTATATATCTATATTATATGTATGCATATATGTATACATATATGTATATCGTCATCGTCATTCTACATCCAGTTTCAATGTAGGCACCGGGCGCACAGAAGAGTTATCTCCTCCTTTACCTCAATAGTTATTGATCCTAGGAGCGTGATGTGCTAATGCCACCTCTACTCAGGCACCCCTCTTCACTCGACTCTCCTCCTCTCATCATTTATATTGTATCCAACATACCACCAACAAATCCCTATGTACAGTTCTTCTTGCCTAGATATTCGGCGTTCAAGAAGTAACTCCCTGCTCATGTCTTCTCTAAAGGAGTGGACTTGAAACAAATTCAACAATATGAAGGACTATATCTTTTTCGTCTAGAGGTTTCTATGGAGTACGTTGACTCTGTTGCTTCTTTTAGACCTATCAAGTAAAACGAAAACAAAAACGACAAATGAATCAACAAAAATATATGTGATGTGATACAATCACACAATACCTTGGTTTGCTTTACAGATTTCTATTTATAGAGCCATATATTGCTATAAATATGAACATATACAAATTCATATCTATAGAACCACCTATGCTATAAATCCGGACAATATCATCTATATTGAAAGTTGATCTCACAAATCTCTATAAACTGACCAGCAATAAATCTATAACGTATTCATATTTTACTTATGTTTTGTTGGATCTGGAGTCTGTTTCAATTTTTGTAGCAAGACGTAATTCTTCCTGTTAAATCTCACACACCCTGTGAAAGTTATTATCAAACTCTGTACTGATATGTAGCGCCGCCATCGATCCTGTTCTATTTAGTTAAACAACAGACGAACAATGATGATATGAAAATGGCTGACATCAATATAAATAGACATTTCTCGCAGTCATCACCAAGTAGAGAAAATATTTTCACTTAGAACATCTCATGAGATTTCTCCTATTTCAGAGTTGCATACTCGATCTTCACATACATGACTCTGTAAAGTTTACATGTGTAAATTAAATATATAATTGTTGTTAGGTAAATTAGAAAAGACATGCCGACAGACTACAACTAAATATCATCGGTCATATAGACATAAACACCCACACCCACACATCCACCCCCCCCCCCCCACACATATATATATATACCGTGTATACTTGCAGACAAGAGTTGTTGTCACGTAAACACACACTCACATGTATATATATATATATATATATATATATATATATATATATATATATATACACATACATATATATATACACATATATATATATATACGTATATATATATATATACACATATATATATATGTATGTGTCTATATATATATATATATATATACTTCATTCACTATTTTTCAAGGCATCGTTCAATATATAATTATATCATAGATACCACAGTGTCAATACTCAAATGCAGAACTAAAATAATATACTGCGATGTACGTGTAAATATAGACACGCAAAACACATTAGGAGGCACGAGTATCTATAGTAAAATGAATAGTAAATGATCACAGACTGGGAAACAAGACACACAATGTACATACCGACATGGAAGAGGATCACTTTTCCAATAAAACACAGGGAGAACGCAACACACACATATAGGGAGGCAATCATAGAAGAAATAGAAAGATTATTACGAATCAGTTCGAGCAATGTCCCTGGAACTAATAATAGTTTCTAATATAGGCACAAGGCCAGCAATTTTGGGGGAGGGGAAAGTCGATTAAATTAACTCCAGTGTGTGACTGGTACTTTATTTTATAGACCCCATAAGGATGAAAGGCACATTGTAGCACAGCCGGAAGTGGGGTCACGAGAGTAGTAAGAGACACAGAAGGAAGAAGAGAGAGAGAGAAAGAGAGAGAGAGAGAGAGAGAGAGAGAGAGAGAGAGAGAGAGAGAGAGAGAGAGAGAGAGAGAGAGAGAGAGAGAGAGAATGAGAAGGATAGAGTGAAAGAGAAGGAAAGAGATAGATAGGTAGATAAATTCACAGCAGTAGTAAGCAATCATTTATCTTTGGTAAAATGTGGTTGTGTCGGTTACAATAAAATATGAGTTAATAATTATCACTTGGGACAAATGTTGGTCACAGAAAACAGAAAAGACGGACATATATTTTTGTAGTTTCGGCTCCATAAAAAAAACAGTACAGTTTCTCCCGTGATATTAATTGTCTCGAAGGAAATATAGAGATATAGCTCGAATCCGCACGCACACACACACACACACACACACACACACACATAGAGACAGACCGACAGACACACACACAAACATAGAGACAGACCGACAGACACACACACACACACGCACACAGAGACAGACAAAGAGATACACACACATACACACACACATACACAAACACAAACACATACTAAGACAGACAGACAGACTCACAGACAGACAGACACACAGACACAGACACACACAAACACACAAACACGCACATACACAGACTGACGGCCACACACAGAGACTGACAAACAGACAGACATACACAGATTTTTACATTATTAGAGTGGAGTAACAGGGAAATGTAAGCAGAGACGCTGAATAAGAAATTAGAGGCTGCAAATGTATGATAGGGAAACAGTTTATAACATTATGAAAGGAAAATGAAATACAAAACAACAACAAGAGTAGCAGCAATAACAACAGCAACAGCAACAACAACAACAGTAGTAGCAAGACAAACAATAACAACAGCAATAACAACACCACCACCAACAACAACAGTAGTAGCAAGACAAACAATAGCAACACCACCACCACCAACAACTGTAGTAGCAAGACAAACAATAACAACAGCAATAACAACACCGCCAACAACAACAACAGTAGTAGCAAGACAAACAATAACAACACCACCACCAACAACAACAGTAGTAGCAAGGCAAACAATAGCAACAGCAATAGCAACATCACCACCAACAACAACAACAGTAGTAGCAAGACAAACAATAACAACACCACCACCAACAACAACAGTAGTAGCAAGGCAAACAATAGCAATAGCAATAGCAACATCACCAACAACAACAGTAGTAACAAGACAAACAATAACAACAGCAATAACAACACCACCACCAACAACAACAGTAGTAGCAAGGCAAACAATACCAACAGCAATAACAACACCACCACCAACAACAACAGTAGTAGCAAGACAAACAATAACAACAGCAATAACAACACCACCACAAACAACAACAGTAGTAACAAGACAAACAATAACAACCGCAATAACAACACTACCACCAACAACAACAGTAGTAGCAAGACAAACAACAACAACGCCACCACAAACAACAACAGTAGTAGCAAGACAAACAATAACAACAGCAATAACAACACCACCACCAACAACAACAGTAGTAGCAAGACAAACAATAACAACAGCAATAACAACACCACCACCAACAACAACAGTAGTAACAAAACAAACAATGACAACCGCAATAACAACACCACCACCAACAACAACAGTAGTAGCAAGACAAACAATAACAACACCACCAACAACAACAACAGTAGTAACAAGACAAACAATAACAACCGCAATAACACCACCACCACCAACAACAACAGTAGTAGCAAGACAAACAATAACAACCGCAATAACACCACCACCACCAACAACAACAGTAGTAGCAAGACAAACAACAACAACGCCACCACCAACAACAACAGTACTAGCAAGACAAACAATAACAACACCACCACCAACAACAAGAGTAGTAGCAAGACAAACAATAACAACACCACCACCAACAACAAGAGTAGTAGCAAGACAAACAATAACAACACCACCACCAACAACAACAGCAGTAGCAAGACAAACAATAACAACAGCAATAGCAACATCACCAACAACAACAACAGTAGTAGCAAGACAAACAATAACAACAGCAATAACAACACCACCACCAACAACAACAGTAGTAGCAAGACAAACAATAACAACAGCAATAACAACAACAGTAGCAGCTACAGCAACAATAGCAGCAGCGGTAACAACAACAGGAAAAGCAGCAATAACACCACAACTACTAACAACAACAGTAGTAGCAATACAAATAATAACAACAGCAATGACAACAACATCAGCAGCAACATTAACAATAACAGCAACAGCTACTACAGCAACAGCAATAACAACAACAAGAGAAGCAGCAACAACAGCAGTAGTGATACAAACAACAACAACATCATTAGTAGTAGCAACACAACAACAACATAGACAGCAATTATAAAACTCAATTATAAAACTCAAACAAGAACAACAACAACAACAGTAGCAGTAGCAATACAAACAACAACAGCAACAACAACAACAACAACAGCAATAACAGCAACACGACAACAGCAAAGGCAGAACAATTATAAAACTCAACAACAACAACAGCAATAACAGCAACACGACAACAGCAAAGGCAGAACAATTATAAAACTCAACAACAACAACAGCAATAACAGCCACACAACAACAGCAAAGGCAGAACAATTATCAAACTCAAACGACAACAACAACAACAACTATAGTAGAAGCAGCAACACAAACAACAACAACAGCAACAACAACAATAACGCCAACAGCACTAACAAAAATAAGAGCTACAACTAAGGAAACAACAAAAAGAGGAATAATTTTAAAACTTAAGCAAAGAGAGCAAAAAACCTGAACAACAATAAAGCTCAAGCGACAACAAGAAGAACAAGAAGTGTAGAATTTGAGAAGTGAGAAAGTGAAACAAAGAATGTAAAGTTAGTGCGAAGATGAAAGACGTTGCCGATATATTAGATATATCAGAACATATCAGTGGAAGCTATCGACAGAGCAGGCAGCTCAGTAAAGTTTCTTATCCAAACTTTTCGAGTATATAACATCAGGTGTATACCAATGAATTTTATTAGCAATAGTTAAAGTACGTACCTATACATGTATCTCTATATATGTATCTCTATATATTTTTTATGAGTATGTATATATTTGTATGTATAGGTACGTACTTTAACTATTGCAAATAAAATTCATTGGTATACACCTGATGTTATATACTCGAAAAGTTTGGATGAGAAACTTTACTGAGCTGCCTGCTCTGTCGATAGCTTCCACTGATATGTTCTGATATATCTAATATATCGGCAACGTCTTTCATCTTCGCATATATATATATTAAAAAATTAGGGTTGGTGCTCTGAAACACCGATGTATACATGAATGTATGTATAGTATATTTGGCAATATACTGTATGTTAAATTAAAAACATTTTGAAGACCTTGCGCTTTTATTTTAAAGTAGTGACTATGTCACTTACTTTTTTTTTCAGCAAAGGAAGGGAGATAAGCTGACAGATCTGTTTCACACTGTTGGTATTCATCAGAGCCTAGCACTCGCCGACCTTTCCCGAAAATTATAGAAGCTGGATTCTTATAGAATTCCAATAATAATTCTTATAGAATTCCAGTAATAATCAGGAACTGATTACACAAAGCGATTGCCGGTCCAGCAAAAAATTTAAATTAGGATTGGTGCTCTAAAATAACGATGTATACTGTATGTATAGTAGAAGTAAGTCACTACTTTAAAATAATAGCGCAAGGTCTTCAAAATGTTTTTAATTAAACATACAATATATTGCCAAATATACTATACATACATTCATGTATACATCGTTATTTCAGAGCACCAATCCTAATTTTAAATTTTTGCTGGACCGCCAATCGCTCTGTATAATCAGTTCCTGATTATTACTGGAATTCTATTCTATCCAGCCCCTATAATTTTCGGCAAAGGTCGGCGAGTGCTAGGATCTGATGAACACCAACACTGGGAAACAGATCTGTCAGCTTATCTCCCTTCCTTTGCTGAAAAACGAAGTAGTGACATAGTCACTACTTTAAAATAATAGCGCAAGGTCTTCAACATTTTTTCGACGTTACATTTGTAGACAATGTTACTGGAGAGGCATTTCCCGGATAGAGGGCAGTCAACCCGATTCCTACAATTACAGTTAGGTCTAGTTACAGGGTTGCACGTGTTCCTACGGCTAGGTAATTTAGTTAAGTTTGAAGCATTGATGTTATGTGCAAGGTTAGGAGTCGTAGAATAAGATATTTTAATGGTACTGCTATTAAAAATTCTATTATATTTACGTGCTGAGGGGAAATACTTCTTAATAAGGGAGAGAACGATCTTAGCTAATGGTGTGGCCACCTCCATATTATATCGTGGGTTATACAATATAATGCGTCGGGATCTATTCTTCCTTGGTCTATGCTCATATTCAGTATATGCTACCTTATCGACAAACCCACTCCGAGCAAGAGCTTCATTGTAATATATAGGATGGTCGGTGAAAATATGCTCGTTTGTAGATAGACGGGAAAACCTCAAAGCCTCAGGTTCTTGATTATGGTGGCAGGAAGTTTAGAATGCTTACTTATGTAATTAAGCGTATCATTCGGCTTTCTATACGGGTAGTGCAAGCCATTCGACAAATTGAGGGTAACGTCGAGGTAATTAACGACCGAGAGGTTGGCCTCAACCTTTATGGAGAGGTTGAAGCCTTTAAAGAAGGCTGTGAGTTCTTTTCTGAACCTGTCGCAAGCACGTGGGCCGCACTTTGTCATGGTCAAAAGACCATCATCGTGGTACAAACCAGCGCCCACATTGGGGAATTCTACCTTGATAGGGAAAAGAAAGAAAAGACTGATAAGATCTCTGACCTCCGCAGAATCACTGGCGCCCATACTCGCATCAAATGGGGAACTACTAGATATTGTTATCCAAATAGAGTCGTCGAAATTAATCACCGACTTACGGGCATTGAGGATGACATTAACTTCGAAATCCTTAACCACCGTGAGCGCTTTAGCGAAATTGATAGCTCTAAGAAGAAGTGTTAAAGTAATGGGGGAGTAATGGTTATTGATGTCGAATTGGATAAAACAGCAATGTTCCTTGTATATGCTATTGAACCAATCAATCACCGTGAAAGAATTATTTCACAGTGCAAGAGGGGCGAACCTTCTAATTTCAGGTATAATTCTATCTAAAATCCTTTTACTAAGTCTACCTAAAGCAGACTTCGTAGGGTTAATAAGGCCAATAGAGGGGTTGTTGGCGAAATCGGGTTTGTGATCCTTCAGGGTAAAGTGGGGAGAAATAGGGTCTAGAGGTTCAGTCCGGTCCTGGATGTTGAGTTAAGAAATGATTTTAAACCCAGCGTCGTTCATGTCATTAATGACACTCCGATTGGTTTTCCGGTAATCCTTATTTACAGCATTATGTAGCAGTTGATGGTAAGTACTGCGCTCCACTTGGTATAGATTGCCAGTTTTGTCGGAGTGGGCGTACACGGTATTAGAATCCTTAATGGAGCGAATTCTATTTTTCAGGTCCTGCTGGAAGGAATTGCTCCTATTCCGAAATTTGATACTCCGTAATTAATTGCGTCCATAGTGGTATGCCAAATGAGCACTCGATGCTCATGGAGATCAGAGTATCAATAGTATTAATATATAAGGGAATAAAGAATCAGTATTACATCATATACACATTTAATTACATATAACATATGTTTCCCTCTCGATCAGATCGAAGAACGATCTGTTAATTATCGAAACTGACTCTGTAATTGGAAGCTCCGTAGATATGTTTTAACATGTAGACTCACGTCTGAGAGTCAGGTTCGATCATTAATAGATCGTTCCTCGAGTTGATTGACAGTGAAACATAAGTAGCATGTAATTAAATATGTATTTGATGCAACACTGATTCTTTGTTCTCTTATATATATATAGTTATAATAATAAATGTGAAGATTAAAATCCAAAGAAGGCTCGATAAGGATAAATATATATCAAATATATAAGAGTTTCAGAAGTTCTCGTTAAGGGTGAAAGCAAGCAGTGAGTCTTTGTTTAAATTTTAATCTGTTATTTTAATATATATATATATATGTATATATGTACGCACACACACACACACACACACATATATATATATATATATATTCTCTCTCTCTCTCTCTCTCTCTCTCTCTCTCTCTCTCTCTCTCTCTCTATATATATATATATATATATATATATATATATATATATATATATATATATATATATATATATATATATATATAAAATTAGAAATTGATCAACAGAAAATATAACTACTGCATTACCAAAGGTTTCTGGATCCCGGACAATAATAATATACGTCTGGATCGGTCGTCAGACAGAGATGGATAAAAGATATGAATTAAGATTTAAAATCTGCTAAAAATTGGAAGTGAGGCTGGAAAAATAACGGAAAATATACGTAAGAAAAGAAAGGTATCCTGGGTCATGCCCACATAACGCTCTCCAGTACTTTACCACGAACACTCTGTGACTTCATCATTTCCTGAACACAATCTCTTATTTCTACCACCATGGTCTTTTACCACATAATTCCAACAAGCTTATTTTATATTACACCTAGTTTATCCATTTCTTCATTTGCACTCTCTATTATTTTAGCCACGAACTTTCTTATTTTAAACACCCCAAACTTTTTTTACAAATTCAACACTTATTTTGTTATATTTTATACTTATTTTACACTTATATTATCCACTTATTTACTTCATCTTTTCCTGAACATTCTCTCTTATTTTAACCCCTCTGGGCCTTTATCACAAACTTTCATCAACAAAATATTTTTATAGCTCTGTGCTATACATAGAGCACGCGTTTTTCCTTTGGTTTCTCTTCGGACTTACCTAACACACACACACACACACACACACACACACACACACACACACACACACACACATATATATATATATATATATATATATATATATATATATATATATATATATATATATATAACGAAGGAAATGTGGTAAGGAACCAGGTACAACATAACGCACCAAAGAACTCAATACTTAGGGTAGTAGAGTGGGTAATAGGAACGAGTAGGACCCCAACGGCTGAGCTCAAGCCGTTTCGACGGCTAATTCTGGGTCCAGAATTAGCCGTCGAAACGGCTTGAGCTCAGCCGTCGGGGTCCTACTCGTTCCTATATATATATATATATATTTGTTTATTTATTTGTTTATTTACATGTTACTGGCTGGTTGATTGTTCTATGTGTGTGTTTTCATTTTGTCCTTAATTGTAAGTTGTGATGTTGCTATTCCATTCATGTTTTCTATTTAATTTAGGTTGGAGTTCATTTATGTTTATTGCCTCTGTGATTTGACTAAACATTGCGTCTTTTCTGTGTGTAGATTCTATTTTTATTTTTATGTTCTCTAATTTACCCTTATGTTCTCATTTAAGATGGCGTAGGACAGAACAAAGGAGAGGCACAAAAACAAAGAAAAGAATCTCTAGTCACTGAAGAGGTCACAAAATGCGTGACGTAAGACCTTTAACAATATATGAACAATCGTCTGGTTGTGGAACCAACAAACCAACCGGAAATTTATAAATTCTTATATTTATGAATTTAATTTATAATAAATTGGAGTGAAAGCAGCTGGTGCATGTGTTTCTTATTGGCAACATGACCCTCCCAAAGCATAACAATATATATATATATATATATATATATATTAAAGAGTGAAACAACATTCTATGAGTACATCAAAGAATGAGTTTTACAGTAGATTGGAAGCACTCTATTGGTAAAAAAAAAAAAAATGTCCTGAGTTATTAATATTAAAATACAAATATTAATAACATAGATGTTCTTTTGATCAATTAAATTTTATTAGACAAATTTCAGTAAGTCCTGATGAGGACGTACAGTTGTACCTCTGAAATATGTATAATAAAATTTAATTGATCAAAAGAATATCTATTTTATTAATATTTGTATTTTAATATATATATATATATATATATATATGAAAAAGAACACAAGAGCGTCTACAACATCAAAAGATTTTTTATTGGCTAACAATGTTTCTTCCTTACGTGTAGCCGTAGGATTCATCAGAGCTATCAAAGGGGTTTGATTGGTGTTATGAACTCTACCAAACCATATATATATATATATATATAAAATATATATATATAAAATATATAAAATGTGTATATGTGGAATATATATGTGTGTATATATATATGTATAAAATGTATGGAATATATATGTATATATATATATATATATATATATGTATATATATATATGTGTGTGTGTATATATATATATATATATATATATATATGTATGTATAAAATATATATATATGTATGTATGGGATATATAGGATGTGTATATATATATGTATGTATATGAGATATATATATGTGTGTGTGTGTATGAGATATATATCTATACTATAAGGCTGACGGCCGTATGTAGGTAACAAACTTTCCGCCAAACGGCTGGACTAAACAGCACCACATTTACACCATAGATGTAACATATTACAAGTACAAAAGTGAGGGTAATTTCGTCTACTGAGTTTTCTTAAAAGATTAAAGACATTATTTAAATATTAACTTCTTTCATTTTCAAATGTCAACACTTCCTGTTATACGACACTCCTAACGTCTTCACGAACCAAAGTATCATCTACCACTTTCCTTTCGGTTGCAATGTTTTTCGAAATATTTACTTCTGCGTTCACAGATTGATTCTTTTAGTTTCAGAAGATCCCGTGAAGGGTGAAAGCAGCGATTCTTTGCTTAAACTTTAATCTGTTATTTTAAAATATATATATATAATTATATATTCGTGTAGAGATATTTTTGCAGACACAAAAACAAAATATAAACAATCGTATTTATTTCACGAAAGCACAGACTGCTTCAAGTCATTGTTACTGCCGAAATGCCACCCAAAAATGTCCTAGCCTGGCCTCAAGATCAGATTTTCCAGAAGAAAAAATGTTACTAGAGCGACAGAGAGACTAAGCTTCGCGATTACCATCAACAAAGTTCAGGGTCAAACCCAAAAATTGGCTGGCCTTCATCTGGGAAAACCATGGTCAATTGTATGTAGGATGCTCTAGGGTGAGCTAAGGAAGAGGTGAGGAAGGAGAGAAGGGGAAAAGAAACCTACACTGAAAGAACATCTTAAAGTTTACCCAAGCGAAATGTTGTATTTATTAACATTTCTATCTGCAGGTTCTTAGCAAGCTCACTGGCGCTTCAGTATGGTATTCAATTCTCATATCGTTTTTAGTTGATATGGTGCATATATCGCAGCTGTTCATGTGTTTTAAACATTAGATAACGATTGCTGATGTATATTGTACGACAGAATTACCTGAAAAATATTTTGAATGAACAAATATAATAGATATAAAGATAAATGTTTGTTGGTTGTTTCCTTTGCGTATCACACGAAAAAAAAAACGAAAAGTGACAATCGGAAAGTATGTACAGGATTGGGATAAGACCATATCCAGGAAAGTCTATTGATACTAATGTTATAACACCAAAGAAGAAGAAAGACATACCACGTATGCTAACCAACCTGACTGCTATTTCTAGCAGGTTGGGAATCAACCAAAAGGGATTCTCTCTGCGAGTTCGTTGTCAGTGATGATCGTGTTTCGCGGCCTATGTCTCCGATTCTAAACGGTGCATTACACACACACCCGCACACGCACACACATGAACACTCACACAGGCACACACACACACACACACACACACATATATATATATATTCAAACACACACACACATATATATATATATATACACATACTCACCCATACACACGAACACTCACAAACACAGACACGTATATATACACAAACACACAGACACACACACACACACACACACACACACACACACACACACACACATACACACACACACACGTTTACTCTTCAGCCGGTTTTCTCTTATCATTTGTTAACCTTGGCGAAACTGGGTACCTCAGCTAGTATATATATATATATATATATGTGGGGTATATATAATATATATATAGGATATGTATAGTATATATATAGGATGTATATATGTGTGGGATATATATGTGGTATAGGTATAAGATATATATACTGTGTATATAAAATGTATGTATGGTACATGTGTAAAATATATATATGGTATGTGTATCGGATGTATATATATATGTATGTAGAAGATATATATGTGTGTGTATGTGGTGTAATATATGTATGTGTATGAAATATATGTATATGTATGTATAGAATATATATATATATATATGTATATGTATAAAATATATATGTGTGTATGTGTGTAAAATATATATAATTGTATATGTAAGATATATATATATGTGTGTATATAGAAAATATATATATGTATGTATATAAAATATATATATATATGTAAAATATATATATATGTGTGTATATGAGATATATATATATGTATATGTATAAAATATGTGTAATATATATGTATGTATAATGTGTATGTGCATGTGTGTATAAGATATGTATATGTGTATATATATATATAAATGTGCGTTTGTATAATATGTATATATGTGTATAGTGTATGTATATATATAGTATATATGTATATATATAGTGTATATATATATATGTTCTGTGTGTATATATATATATGTATAATATATATAACATGTGTGTGGGGTATGTGTGGGTGTGTATATATCTGTGCGTATGTATGTGTGTGTATATACATGTATATATATATATATATATATATATATATAAGATATATATATATATATATATATATATATATATATATATATATATATATATATTAGCTGCAACCAGAGCTTCGATTATGCTGAACTTCCATTTGTATATATATATATATATATATATATATGTGTGTGTGTATGTATATATATATATATATATATATGTATGTGTGAATGTGTTGATATGTGTATGTGTATGTATGTAATATATATGGACTGTAGATATATTTACATATAGGGAAGTGAATATATGAGCTAGCACCCCCTCCCCCACCACCACACACTTCCTCCTCCAAACCAATATCAACAACACATCTTTGACAAATGTTCCTAAACTATCCTTCTTTTCTCTTTTTGCTCTCATCCCATTCTTATCAAAAGACATGTATCTTACACCACATCAAAACGCAGACAAGTACCTAAATTCATTTTTGATATAGAACTTTGTAGAATATATTCTTTATAAATTTAAGAGATTTGATTCAGCTATGCCATTATATACTCATCAAAGGTCAGCTAATGAAATAAAACCAGCAGGAGAGGATGTTTACAACCACCTCCTCAAACACCCTTATCTTGCAACCTCACTATTTTCTTAGTGTATATATGTTTGTGTGTATGTGTGTGTGTGTGTGCGTGTGTGTGTATGTATGCTTTAATTCCTCTAAATCTTCATCATCATCAACACTCATTACCCCCCCCCCACACACACACACACCAGGCACATCCAAATCTCTCTTATAGATAGTCACACATCGCAACACAACCTGATCTCAGTTTCACAATCGCCACAGACGAATGCGAGAAAGTTCTCCAACAAAAGTTACCCAGAAATCTTTAAAATTCTTCCCATCGAAGTTAAAAAAGAACTTACGAGATCTACCAACTCATAATATTATAATATTATAAAATTAAATCAAATTATTTAACATACAAGTGAAGTCATTCTTTTCCTTTTTTCAAATATATATAATAATATTTATAGTTATGTATATACTATAAACAACTACAAACAGGAAAGGTTAGTAATTTATTACTCCCTTATTACCAGTAAGAGAAATAGCTCAATGTAAGAACATCAGTCGTTTTACAGAGTAGGAAAATAAATAAATTAGACAATTATCAAAGTTGTGTTCGAAACTTCAACTTAAGTATCACCTAGGATAAAAACACTAAAAACGTTAACTTCCTTGATGCTACCCATTGCCTAGACTCTAAAATTTACACACACTATCATAAACCTAACGAAAAATTAATTTATGTGAATACCAACTCTAACTATCCTAAATCCATATTAAACTCTATTACTAAAGGAATATCTAATACAATCTCAAATCTATCATATAATGAAACCATATTTAACAATAATTCACAATTCTATAATGAGGCCCTAGCTAAATCAGGACATAACGGAATTGAATTCCTACCTATAAAATCACATAGTTACAACATTATTTCTCATAATATGGCCATGACGAAAAATAATAAAAGTACTAGCCCCTATAACTCTAAGACGAAGGGTAATAACAAACTTAACTCGCACCAAAATAAACACCACGATAATAATATAAACAGGGATGCAAATACCTAAAAAAAACATTACTAAAAACAAATATAGAAGAACTAATACATTCTTCAATCCCCCTTTCAATATAAACGTCTCTACCAACTTGCCTAAGGCTTTCTTCTCAATCTTAGAAAAAAACTTCCCATCCGGCCACAAGTACCATAATCTTATCAATAGAAATACCATTAAAATCTCGTACTCCACCACACCTAACATAGCATACCATATAGCTAGTAGTAATAAAAGGAAGATTAATAATTATTTCCAACTAATTCAAACACAACAGGAGGTAAACTTAGTACCTGTAAACCATAGTAGTAATAATAGTAATAATGATAATAGCACTAATGAAATCAATAACAATACGAATGACAGATATCATTACCCTAGTGCTATCCCTAGCAACCAGAATTCTTCACAACATAGTAACCGGCAAGCTAACATCCAGAATAAATGTAACTAATAGAACTTGCCCCTTAGATAATAATTGTTTAACCAAAGACATCATCTACTCATGCACCGTCTTCTCTTCTAAAAAATATATAGGCTCTACTTCGAACAGCTTCAAGACGAGATACAACTCGCACCTCCACTCTTTCAAAAAACACAATCTAGCCAGCTCCACTTCTTTATTTAGCTACGTACACTCTCTGAAAACTAGGAATAGACCATTTACACTGCAATGTGAAGTAGTAGGTAGGGCCTCATCGTATAAACCACCGAATAAATTGTGTAATCTCTGTCTTCTAGAGACCCATACCATAATCTTTTCGAAACTAGACCTCCTTAATAGAAAGTCAGAGACATTTTCCTCGTGCCAACACCGATACCGGCACTAGTTCCATAACTTTAAACCTAGCTGTTAGTATACAACAATGTCAGATTTGAATTCCCCACCACCTTTAACACTTCACATCTAGGACTTATCAGCACCCACAATCACACACTCTTTGATCAACTCTTTCCTCTACACAACTCCTATTTATCTTTAACCTTATCCTCTGCAATAACAGTTAGAATTAAACATAAAGTTACCACCTTGTGATATAACTACAATAGATTAATTATATTATATACAGTAATTGATATTTAGTATGTAGAGACATTTAATGTAATATGTGATAATAAACTATATATACATTCATAATTATATAATTAAATATTTAAATTAATAACATGCCTATAAGGGATCTACCTTTAACACAACATAATAATTGTTTCTACTTTTTGGCACAAGGCCAGCAATTACCCAGTGCATTACTGGCACTTTATTTTATCGACCCCGTAAGGATGAAAGGCAAAGTCAACAATAAAGTATATATACATTTATAATTAAATATAAAATGTAATAGTATTGTATATTGGGAATTAACTTTTAAAACAATAATGTATATTATTACACATAGGATATATCTATTTGGACATATTAACAGCGATACAATTCTTCATAACATATACCTTGTCCAGTAATGAATAGATAACAATCTAAATAGACCTTTAATGTAAATTACACTGTATTTAAAATCAAGTATAAAGATTCAATGGTAACACATTATAATGTGTATTTGAGCAAAGCATTTAAATAAGTGAATTGAATTTAATTAGCTAGTTACCTCCCCTTACGCATTAGCTCCCCTTATACACTTCCGGAAATTAACGATTGGAAAATTTACCGGTTGATCAACTATAGTCCATGAATATGAATATAATAAGACTAATTTACAATCTATTGCTCTAACTAACTTAAAACATTCAATATAAATATTAACTAAATTTAATTCAACATATGTCATGGGAAAGACTGCAAAAACTATGTCTCTCAACACACACAAATTCAAACACTATCAACATACTATATCCACCATAGATTTTAATACATTAACATATTTGCTTAAAGTGCAGTATTTACTTATCTATATATGCATAATAACTTTGCTTGTTTCCTTCTCATATATATGACTAACGCAGTTGCACTCTCCACATGCCTGCATATGTATTGCTAATGTACCCTTCCTTTCTCAAAACTCATTTCTGAATGCCTCTTTAATTATTGGACTATTCTCTTGTTTTATCTGTTGCATATATTCCACTCTGTGCTTTTAATTTGAATTTGAATTTTTGTACAATTATTGTACAATTCTCGGAAAATATGTCACATCCATTCCACCCTGTAAATACGAAACTGTTGCTCACAACATCAATATATGTGTATCTATATTATTATTCAGTTGGATAGGAGGCTAATTATATGTACAAACATTAATAATACCCAGTTGACCCCAAACGAGAGTTTGGAAGAAACGATTGTCAGCTATTAAATGATTTGAACACAACTTTGATAATTGTCTAATTTATTTATTATATATGTGTGTGTGTGTGTGTGTGTATGCACACATATATCTTTTTCTATATTGCTATATATTTTTATATATTATTTTTCTTACCCTTCTTTTCTTACATATATTTCACGTTATTTTTCCAGCCTCACTTCCAATTTTTAACAGATTTTAAATTTCATTTCATATTTTTCATCCATAACATCTCTGTCTGACGACGGATCTAGACATGTATTATTATTATCTGGGATCCAGAAACCTTTGGTAATGGAGTAGTTATATTTTGTGTTGTTAACTTTCTAATTAAATAGCACTGTTCTATACATAGAGCACTTTTTTCCTTTGCTTTTCCTTCGGAATTACCTAACCCACACACACACACACACATATATACACGCACACACATATATATATATATGTATATATATATACATAGATACATATATAAACACACACACACATACACACACACACACACACACACACACACACACACACACACACACACACACACACACACACACACACACACACACACACACACACACATATATATATATATATATATATATAACAGACAACAGAAAGCCAGATTCCAAATATTCTTTTTATGTTTCAAAATCACAATACATATTTCTATGGCCTGGTTACATGATTATATCATGGCGTAGGTCTTTGACAAAGTCATCATTTGTAAATTGCAAAGATTAGATAATCAATTACAAGATTACGGCAAATATAGACAGAGAATAGACTTGACTTGGAGACGGTCATACAGCCATACAGTTAGTCTTCTTCTATCCTGCGGTCACAGTGTTTGTGGCATATGAAATGTTCTGAGCCGTACTTTATCGAACATTTTTACTAAGTTCATCTACGTTTGACTGTTTGAGTAGTCGTTTTATCCTTTCGTCATTATGCCACAAGCCGGTGTGTGAGGTAGCTTCTGACATGTTGGGTAACACTTTGTAAAATATTATCTGTTAGAATCATAAGCAATTTCTACCAACGTGCTGTGCGGTAAGATCAAACGCTAGACCACGTAGTTACAAAAGGAATGTTGAAACAACATCACTTAGCCTGCGCATTTAGTTAATGTGTTACATTACATACATCAATATATCAGATATGTAATAATTCTACTAATTCTCATCTTTTCATGGTCGCCCTTCTCTTTTAAAAATAGTTTTTAGTCTAATAATTTCATTTATTGTACATCATATTTAGTAGACGAATTTATACTTCTGAATTATTTGAATCTTCTGCTGACTGAAGTCTTACCTAAAGGTGGATTGCCTCCTCAATCTTTCTTTATTTATCCTCTCCCTTTGTACTGTCAAGCAAACGCAGGGGCTGCTCAAGGCCTGCTGTGTTGCTATTACCGTCCTCAATGCTATGAGTGACTTCCAAAAATCTATTTATGTTCAATATCAAATACCATACATTTTTTTATTCTAAATCTACAGTCTCTAACATCAATACAATAGTTATATTTCACGCTTGAAATTCGACGAGATCCAACGTCTCAATATATCCGATGTGCAAAAATGTATTTATAACATAATAATAAATGTTTATATGAAGGAAAAATGATATTAATTCAAATTGCATTTAAGAATGTATAAATTAATTATAAATATGTCATTTCGGTCTGTGCTAATATCGTAATCCAATATGGCTTCTTGAAGCCAACTATAATATTATTCATATACAACTAAGGCTGTACATCTAATAATGTTAGTGTGGGTTTACATAAATATATACACATAATATAATATGATATAATATAATGTATATATATATGTGTATGTGTGTTGTATATATAGATATATAGATGTATTTATATTATATGTATGTATATGTGTATATTTATATTATATCTATCTATATGTGTATATTTATATTATATCTATCTATATGTATACGCATATATGTACACACACAACGACGTATATATACATACACGCAAGTATATATACATATAAAACAAGGGATTCTTTCTAGATATATGTTTTCTAAATTATTTTCTTATTCTGAATCTCTATTATATCGCATAGAAGACAACAATATGTATAATGTTTGGCAGGACAGCAAATTTAATATGAACCAACGTATCAAATTGTTGAGAACATCATGTAGTATCAGCGACAATATATGATTCCCATTGTATTACGATTTACAATAACGTTAAGTTGGCCCAAGCCTTGTTAGTGAAATTGAGCAAACGGAAACTGTGAAAGCTAATCACCTCGTCGCTTCTTTTTGATAAAACGCCTGTACTCAAAATGTCAGACCTCTTAATTTTCTCACGGGTAACTATGTATAAATAAATCTACCACAAATCCTTCGAATATAGCAGTTACGATAAATACAACGTATTGTTGGCTTATATGATGAACCCTCCATCAACTTCGAAAATGGATATTTGTATGATTTATCAATTGTATATGGTGCTCATGTATTAACGTGTAAGTTATTGGTACATTCTACAGTCACGTGTAAACCTAATGTAATTCCGAAGCTGAATCAGCATGCCAGAATATGAGAGAAGACTCGATATTTGACTTACTGGTGCAATCCATCAGCTGAGTCTCTACACAGTTTACGTCTGCTCAATATAATCTAAATATTCTGAGTCAACCCGAAATGCCACACACTGAGATTAAACCCGGAATTTCCTGGTTGCGAAGATAATTTGTAACCATTCAGCCATGTCTGTATATATATTAGAGAGTATTAATAACTAGAGGCATTACAAAAATATATAACAACAAAGGACAGCACTCAATTACTCCCTTCTATATTTGATATAAATAAACGGTGAATATATTGACAGAATTAGTCAGCAGACGTTCAATCTCGATAATGGAAGCACAGGATATTGGTAAAAGTCATACAAAACTAGCGATAAAATAGATATTCTTTCACTAGAGAGTTCAAACTAGCTTCTGGTATCGACATGTATTTATAGTGAAGTGTGCACTTGGACATATTCTGACCTATCTGTCTCTACTATTATTCAATGCTTGTTGTTGTTGTTGTTGTTGTTGTTGTTGTTGTTTAGATGTTTTGGTGTCACATTTGGCGATGGAAGTATTGGATAAGGAGAGAAGTAGGAGTTGGGAGGAGGAGAATAAAAATAGTGATAATAAGAGGAATATATATATATATATATATATATATATAGGTATTAAAGTTTCCGACGAACGAATGAGGACGTTTTTTTCGTATTCGTCTTATTCGGGAAACCTCTGGTAATCAGGTAATTATATTGTATTGTTTATTATACATTATATATATATATATATATATACATTATATATATATATATATATATATAATATGTTGAGAAGGTAACACACCAGAGAGAGATATATAGTGCGTTATCAATAATACAGGGAAAAAAACACCAGTGTATGGAATCTATAACTTATGAAAGGCAGACTATAGACACGATAATTAAAAATATAAATTAAAGCGTAAATAAATACCTCTATAACTATATAACACACGTAAAAATCCAAAGATATGTTTCACCAAAAAATTTGTTGAAAGAAATGGTCTAGTCTCGGTTGATCAGCGTGTGTAAGGCCATACATTTCAGACAACACTAAGAGAATTTTACAATTGACTGTCCAGCTACACGTGGAAGAGAGAAGTCACAGCGTGTTTAGGGGCAGTGAACCAGTGGCCTCTGAGAGATGAACTGCTAGAAAGGGCAGCCCAAAGCCACTCAGAGAAGTGTGCTCAACCAAACAGAGATAGGAAAGATTGTTATTAGGAGCGAAATATCACGATAAATTAACGGAGGCATAGGCCGTCGTTATTCCCTGTAAATAATGTGCTCAAAGGAGAAGAGATCCTGAGCCCTTTAAAATATAATATGTTGAGAAGGTAACACACCAGAGAGAGATATATAGTGCGTTATCAATATCTTTGGATTTGTATGTGTGTTATATAGTTATAAAAGTATTTATTTACGCTTTAATTTATATTTTTAATTATCGTGTCTATAGTCTGCCTTTCATAGGTTATAGATTCCATACACTGGTGGTTTTTTCCCTGTATTATTGATAACGCACTATATATCTCTCTTGATCCATTGTAGTAAGTTTCCAAACACAGCCATGCAGGATAGTTTTTTTTCAGTAGAATGTTGTGATCAACCCTGTGAAATGCCTTGCAAAATCAAGCTAGATGACATCAGTTTTGATGTTGGGGGATATGTGTGCGTGTCTGAAACACTAGGCAACGTGTGACAGCTCGTTAGTGATTGCGTTCCAGTTGGCATTATAAAGATCCATGTTATCAAATGGGTGGGTTGGAAAGAGGTTATTCGGTTATTCGGTCTGCAGGAATATCGGGTTACAGAGAACAATGTCATGGTCTGAAAGAAAGTTTTTTCCACTGTAATACTATGTATAGTATTAGTGTGGTTACTAAAGACTATTTCCAAAGACTTTTTCTGATATCGTATTGAGGAAACGACAAGTTGGGACAAGACAAGCTTATCAATGAGGTCGAGAAGTGATTCTACTGCTGCTTTCTCAGAGGTTGAGGTAGAAGTGACTGGTTTCAAACTGTTTGGAGACCAATCAACATATGGTAGATTTAAGTTGCCCATCATAAGTATATTACCAGAATGAACATTTGTATAAATGTATAAAACACTTAATGCTATTGATGCATTTTTAAAACGCAGTATCGACGATTGTAGTGGACTACAGAGTCCACCAACTAACAATTCATTGGCTTTGTTGTGACTAATTCACTGTAGCCATTGCACAATGTGATATTTCCGTCTGCCGTAGAGGAATATAGTAAAATGGCAGTTCCACCCGTTCTTCTGCCAACACGATCCGAGCGGATGGTTGTGAAATTCCTCACCTTCCCTTTGGCTTCCAAGTGGGAGTTGTCGAGATGGGTCTCATCAGGAGGAGGAAATGGATGTGATGTGGATGGTTACCAACCTAATCATCAATCTTTAATGAATTGGACCTTCTAATGTGTTGATATATGTATATATGTCTGTACACACAAACACACACACACACACACATATATATATATATATATATATATATATATATATATATATATATATATATATATATATATATATATATATATATATATGTATATATATATATAATTATATATGTGTGTATATATAATTATATATATATGAATGTATATATTATATGTGTATATATGAATATATATTCATGCATATATAAAAGTTATATATGTATATATATATATATATATATATATATATATATATATATATATATATATATATATATATATATATATATATATATACATGTATATATAGGTATGTATATATAATATATATGTATATATATAATATATATTTATATATATGTATATATATGTGTGTATGCATATTATCTATAGATATATATGTATATATATCTATATGTATATATATGTTGATAGATAGATACATACCATTATATATATATATATATATATATATATATATATATATATATATATATATATATATATATGTATATATATATATATATATATACATAGATGTATAATTCTTAATCGGGTTGAAATAAGTACTTGCTCTGTCAAGAAATGTTAAGATTCCAACGTTGCATTATTCAGTGTTATGTCAACTGTTTCTGCTGAAGGAGCAGCAAGACTATGGTAAACATAAGATAGTGAATACACTTACCTACACACCGCACGCACACGCACGCACACACACACACACACACGCACACACATGGATGTATATGGAGAGAAAGAGAGAGTGGTGGCATGGATATATTTCAAATCGGGGATTAGCTGACTAACACACCGTTTATCCTATTAGGTATGTAACATATACTGAGAGCTGTCAGCTAGTCGCTTTAGCTGAAAAAAAATATAAACACACGTAAAGGGACACGCACAAAAATCTGTACACCCATCCACATTTATATGTAAATATAGATATATGTATATATGTTTATGTATATTTTATTATATATGTATATAAATGCATACATCTCATAAAACATAACTACGCTCATGTATGTATATATATATATTATATATATATATATATATATATATATATATATATATATATATATATATATATATATATACACTGAAAAAAAATTAATACGTTAGATTTTTCTTTACAGGCACTTCTCTTCGAAGAGAAATGACAGTTAACCGTCAAATCAAAGTCTCACACACCAGATCCCTCTAAGCCGATATATAGAGAAATCTGGAGGACGAATTTTGTCAAATTTCTATGTCTTCCCATTCTGCCACTATTGGGAACATTTCTCTCAAGAAAAAACATTAATAAGGAAAGATTTTTCATATGTAAAGCCCAAACAAAACTCAATTATTTGCACGTTTAAAACAAAATAAGCCTGAATTTCGGCCCTTTAAATGAACAATAATCTCCTCGATATAAGTGAACAAGATAAAGCCAGTTGCGTCCCTTGTTTTCATCAAGAACATAAGCGACAAACAACGAGAAGTAAATGCAAATGAAAAAGATCTTTCGAGCGACTGTAGCGAAAATCTTTTTGAAAATGCTGTAAACACAACTGAAGCCGATAAATTTAAACAAAAGCATATATATACTCATCAAATTACTTGACCAGAATGTCAGTCATTGCAATTTTCAAACCTTATTTTCACACACACACACACACGCCTATTGATATACATGTATACGCGTAGATATATAAATATATACGCATATATATATACACACACACACACACACACACACGCACACACACACACACACACACACACACACACACACACACACACACACACATACACACACACACACACACACACACACACACACACACACACACACACATATATATATATATATAGAAGTGGTTACACAACAGTTAGTTCACCATGCCGAGAACAATTGTTTCACCTTCGCGGATCTTCAGCTCTGGATGTGTATGGTTATAGGAACAGGAAGGTCCTTCCTGTTCCTATAACCATACACATCCCGAGCTGAAGATCCGCGAAGGTGAAACAATTGTTCTCGGTATGGTGAACTAACTGTTGTGTAACCACTTTTCTACCTAATTCGTCCCTTGGACTGAGTGCTCTACCACTACGGATATTACCTTCCAGTGTTCCACCACTATATATATATATATATATATATATATATATATATATATATATATATATATATTAATTAAAAATCTTAATAAATATAGACATGAATGTAATCAAATATATTTTATTATATATATTTCAGAGGTACTGTGCTGTTTCCTCAGTACTTCCTCATCAGATAAAATATATGAATTGATGTCTGACATACCTCAACTGTGATGATGGCTCAATTCCAGTCTTGGCAGTGATTAGTTATGACAAAACTCAATATTTATATACCATAAGCAGTAACATGACAAACTAGATAAAATGGAGACCGTAAGTAGGAGGACGTGTAGAAAACAATAAAATAAATAAATACATATATAGATATGTAAAAAACATAAACATATCAGTACATAACTGTTAAATATTTAAATAATTAAATATATAAATATCCGTATTAGAGAAAAAAAACAAATGAGAGAGAGAGAGAGAGAGAGAGAGAGAGAGAGAGAGAGAGAGAGAGAGAGAGAGAGAGGAGAAAAGGGAAAGATAGAGAGTTGAAGATAAAAAAGAAGAAAGGGAGATATACATGGTATAATATAATTATATAACGAAAAGGAGAATAGAGGTATATGATGCGTGACCGTTTTTTTTTCAAATATTAAGTTAGGTAGAAACGATCAATTAAATACCGTGAAATTTTTACTCTATAATATTAGAAAGAAATTATACTAATATATTATATCAAAATTAAAACAATATAGAGTGATATAAGATAATGTAACATATTTTTTATGATAATCTGGAGCATATTAAAATTAGTAAATACATTCAATAATTTAGTTATAAATTTAAAATTAAAAATATTATTAACTAAGAATGGTGCTTACAAATATAGTAAATATGATATTAAACTTAACTTACTTGGATATTACCATCTGTATATGCATTTTATATAAACAATACTATTTAAATATATATATATATATTATAGATAACGAGGAATCAGTGATGCATTAAAACACAATTTATTAACATATTACATGTTTCTCCGACGATCAGCTCAAGGCTGGATCTATTATAGATCGATCTATAATAGATCCTGCCTTGAGGTGATCGTAGGAGAAACATGTAATATGTTAATAAATTGTGTTTTAATGTATCACTGATTCCTCGTTATCTATAATAATATACTCTGCTCCGCGTGAGCATCGAGTACTCAAATGTCATACCGCCTATGGACCCATTTATTGCAACCTTGCAACAACTATATATTTATATATATATATACTATATAAATGGCAATATCTGTCTGTCTGTGTATCTGTATAATCTGTGTATAACCAGTTGGCGGCTATATCAGTGATCCGATCCTGATGAAACATTACACACATGTTAAGCTAATATTCAGAAACAGGACTGGCTAATTGGATTTCAATAAAAATCAATAATGGAAACCCTGGGCATATCTTTACAATGGAGGAGGAAAGAGAAGACGTTTCAGTGAGTGAGGGGGGAAGAGGAGATACTACTACTATCTGTTAAACACTCTCTCTCACTACTCACCTTCCTCCTCCCACAACTCAATGCTCCAAAACGAGGCAACAACTTATTAGAAATATACATAAAGAAATTTCAAACAAAACAGACAACAATCTAATTTTGGTTGACGACTGCACAGGTGTCTCTCGCTCTCTCTCTCTCTCTCTCTCTCTCTCTCTCTCTCTCTCTCTCTCTCTCTCTCTCTGTCTCTCTCTCGCTCACTGTCTCTCTCTCTCTCACTCTCTCTATCTCTCTCTCTCTCTCTTTATATATATATATATATATATATATATATTTATTTATAGTAATAATAATAAATGTGAAGACTAAAATCCAAAGAGGCTCGATAAGGATAATTATGTATCACATATATAAGAACCGTAGAGCAAATATTTATTAAAATGACAGATTAAAGTTTAAGCAAAGAATCGCTGCTTTCACCCTTAACAGGATCTACCGAAACTGAAAAAATCAATCTGTGAACGCAGAAGTAAATATTTCGAAAAACGTTGCAACCGAAGGAAAACAGGAAGACAATACTTTGGTACGTGAAGACGTTCGTTCCCTGGCAATGAAAGGAAAAAAGCGAAGATAATACGTCGTTATGTGCAGCGATCAGAACAAATACACGCAAAGGCACAAAGACAAAACCACGTTTATGGTATAAATGAAGTCTACGATTTCATTTATACCATTACATGTGTTTATTTGTTCCCACGCACCACATCACGACGTATTATCTTCGCTTTTCTCCGAAGATCCTGTTAAGGGTGAAAGCAGTGATTCTTTGCTCAAACTTTAATCTGCTATTTGAATAAATATTTGCTCTAGCGTTCTTATATATTCGATATATATTTATCCTTATCGAGCCCTCTTTGGATTTTAGTCTTCAAAATAATTATTATTACTATATATATATATATATCACATCCACTGATATGGATCCTGAACACGTGCACACGCTTAGGTCACATTAAGGTCAACTGCAGGAATCGGTGATAAGTTACAAAAAAGTGTGATGATTAATGACCTGGAAGCTGGCTCACCATTAGTTTAGTCCGAAGAATAAAACCCAAATCGTATGTTGACGAATATTCGTACTCCCGGCATGTTAATTGTAACAAATCGTCTTTGTGAGTAGAGTTCATTTTGTCGATATTTCGAGGTGTCGGATCGTGGGAAGATTAACACGAATTAAGAATACCTTCTCCCCCCTTATTGACACTTTGCAACAGTGAACATTACAAGGCCCTCTTTAGGGCCAACACTTCTGATTGTTTATCCGACTTATTATGGTGTGTTTTCTAGGATTATGTCTACTATAGGGGGAAAACGGGATGGGTTATTGAATTGCTTCAGTCATTCGAAGGGCTTTACACTCTGTTATAACTTCTTCAATAAGTTACTGCACAAGTTTGCTATTCTTATCATAGGTTTGTTGAATCAGTTCGATACTCTTCGAACTCAAACTTTCTCAGCTTATTCACTCTGAATGAAGAAAGCTGGATGGAAGAAGGACTTATGACTTACACAGTTATTGATAGTTCCACACAAAAAATTGATCTGCCATAAACAAACCTAGCAAAGGTTGCTATTGAAAATCCAGTATGGGCACCCAGGGTCGCAAGCATTTTCAGGCGCACTCTTGAAACTGCGAATAACCCCACCTTGCCCGGTAATATCAGCATGTACACACACACACACACACACACACACACACACACATATATATATATATATATATATATATATATATATACATATATATATGTATGTGTGTGTGTGTGGGGGGTGGTGGTTATGTAAGGGTGTATATTCAGTGCCTAAAATAGAAGGGGAGATTACTGTCATTGCTTGGATCAATATCAATATAATTTCTGGAGAGAGGATCGAGAAACGACTGGTACCATTTTAGACATATTGGTGGGACGAAAAGCACTGATGTTAGATTATGGTGGGAAAACCAGATGTGAGGTGAGACAGCATGGTGGGACCAACAGATCAGATGTTATACATCAATATGGGACAACAGATATGATGTGAGATATCATGGTGGGACCAACAGACAGATGTATTCGACATTATAGTGGGAACAACAGATCAGATGTTAGACATCATGTTGGGACTAACTCAGAAATGTTAGACATCATGGTGGATTCAACAGGTTTGATGTTAGATATCATGGTGAGACAGCATACAGACATAACAGACATAGTGGTGGGTCCAACAGACCATATGTTACACATCGTAGCGCTATAGACATGGCAACTCATAGACAAGTCAGACATCATGATGAGACAAGTCAGACATCATGATGGGATTAACAGATCATCAACGTCGGTCCAACGAATATGACGTTAGACATCATGGTTTGACCAATAGATCTGATGATACACATCAAGGTAGGACCATTAATCAGCGATGTTAGACATCAACTTGGAGCCAACTATGGAGGTGTTAGATCATGGTAGGACCAACAGATCTGCTCCTAGACTTCATAGTGGGATTAACAGAAACGTTGATAGATGTTATGGTGGACCAACAGATGTGATGATTTTACATCATGATCGGACAAAGAGACCAGATGTTACACATCATTGTGTGACCAACAGATCTGATGTTAGACATCATGTTGGGACCAACAGATGTGATCTTAGACATCATGGTGTACCAACAGGTCAGATGTTAGACATCATGGTGTACCAACAGACAGACATAACAGACATAATTGTGGGACCAACAGTCTAGATGTTAGAAATCATTTTGGGACCAACATACAACCATGTTAGACACCATGATGAAACCAGCTGTGGCCAATAGATCAGTTGCTACACATCATGTTTGGAGTAACAGACAACCATATTAGACTTCGTGGTTAGGCCAATTGATCTGATGTTAGACATCATGTCTGGAATAACAGATAGCTATGTTAGACAGAGTAACAGACAGCTATCTTAGACATTATGGTGGTACCAAGAGAATCATTGTTAGACCTGAAGGTGGGACCAACTGACAGCTATGTCATACACAATGGTGGGACCAGTCGACTGCCACATTAGACATCTTAGTTGTACCAACAGAAAATCATGTTGGCCATCATGCTGGAACCAATAGAAAGCCAGATTCAAGACCATAAGGTCACCAACATATTTGATGTTAGACATCATGGTAGGATCAACACATCTGGTTTAGACATCATAGTGGGAATAACAGATCAGATGTTAGATATCATGGTGGGAATAACAGACCTGATATTAGATATCATGGAGGGGGGGGGGGGGGAGACAACAGATCATATATTAGACATCATGGTTGAAACAACAGATCAGGTGTTTGCTATCATGGTGGGAACAACAGATCTGATGCTAGACATCATGGGGGAACAAGAGATCAGATGTTAGATATCATGGTGGGACAACAGATCTGATGTTAGATATCATGGTGGGACAACAGATCTGATGTTAGATATCATGGTGGGACAACAGATCTGATGTTAGATATCATGGTGGGACAACAGATCTGAGGTTAGATATCATGGTGGGAACAACAGATCAGGTGTTAGACATCATGGTGTGTCAACAGATCAGATGTTAGATATCATGGTTGGAACAACATATCAGGTGTTAGACATCATGGTGAGACAACAGATCAGATATTAGACATCATGGTGGGTGTAAGATATTGATGTTTGAAATCATCCTGAGACCAACAGATATGATGTAAGATGGTGGGACAAACAGACAGCTACATTATACACCTTGGTGGGACCAACAGTTTAAATGTTTCAGCATCATAATAAAACCTACTGGCAGCCATGATAGATATCACGGTCGGACCAATAGATATGGTGTTAGACATCATGGTGGGACTAACAGATATGATGTTAAACATCGTAGTGGGAACAACAGATATGATGTTAGACATCGTAGTGGGAACAACAGATCAGATGTTAGACATCGTAGTGGGAAAAACAGATCTGATGTTAGCTATCATGGTGGGAACAACAGATCAGATGTTAGACATCATAGTGGGAACAACATATCAGATGTTAAAAATCATGAAGGAACAACAGATCTGATGTTAGATATCATAGTGGGAACAACAAATATGATGTTAGACACCATGTTGGGACCAACAGACCAGATGTTACACTTCATGGTGGGACCAACAGACCAGATGTTACACATCATGCTGGGACTAACAGACCAGATGTTACACTTCATAGTGGGACCAACAGATCAGATGTTACACATCTTCCTGGGACCGAACGTTCAGATGTTACACATCATGGTGGGACAAACCGATCTGGTGTTAGACATCACGCTGGGAGAAACAGATAACCATGTTAGACAGCCATGTAGGATATCATATTAGGACTAACGTATCTGATGTTAGACATCATTGTGTGATCAACAGAGAAAATGTGAG
>OZ024742.1:247304429-247324429 GCA_964016885.1 Eledone cirrhosa
AAAAATTGAACAAATCAAACGTAGGTTATGGAACTGCGCAATCTGATTAATAAATTACCTCATCAGCAGCAACATTCTTCAAATGGTCCTTATTATCAGCAGCAACAACCACAAATTCAATGGCAACCTTCTTCAAACCACAAATTCAATGGCAACCTTCTTCAAATGGTCCTTATTATCAGCAGCAACAACCACAAATTCAATGGCAACCTTATTCGCATGGTGTCAAGTCAGAACCGCCTCGAACTGGTTACTTCTGGATTGTGCAAGGTGTCTCTATAGCAACCAGCGATTCCCTCGGCCTCAATGACCAAAGTCAGTGGAGAGGGGAAGGTAATATTTCTGTAGCACGTGTTTTAGCGTCTATTCACTCTCTCTCCCTCTCTCCCTCCCGCTATCCCCCTCTCGTAGTCTGTCTCTTTCTTTCACTCTCTCTCTACGCACGTGTTTCCACTGTTGGACAGACAGACAGAGAAATTGCTAGTTATATATTATAAGTTGATTAATATTGTCATATTATTTATTAACGCCAAGCTTGAGCCTGACGACTCTGTAAGTACACAGTAGAAATTGCGGAGCAATAAGTCTCCAGGCTGGCCTTAATAAGACACACACACCAACACACACGCATATACGCACACACACACACACACATACACACACACACCAACACACACGCATACACACTCACGCACACACACACACTCACACTCTCTCTCTCTCACACACACACACACATATATATATATGCATATATGTATCCCAGGTTCAATCGGGGGTCACCACAGTAAGTACGGTACTCAATACATAGCAATATATATATATATATATACGCGTGTGTGTCACATGTATATACGCGTTTGTGGGGAGATATACAAACGAAGTAAAGCCATATCAATGTTTCATAGAGTTTATGTATATGTTTTGTGTATAAACAGATTTCTTTGACTCAGAATCGCATTAATCAAAGTTTTAGGGGAATGAGAAAATAGACTTGAAATCATTCAACTGCTTAGATCTGAGGAAGCACGGTTTGACAGCATCTAGATGAGGTTGATTATGATTGGATGTTGAAGGACACTTATCTTCGTTGGTCATCCGCTGATACCAACTGTATACTTCGTTGTCTGGTTACATTAATACCTGTTCCAAAAGGTTGCTATTTGCTGTTTTTCTCATTCTTTATAACAGAATACCTCTCCTATTTTGTGATCTCTCTCATTTTGTCATCTATTCTCCCATATTTCCCTTTTTCACATCACTTGACACCATCAGTACTTTTTCTTTCATTCTTCTCTTCTTGAACCATCCCTCCACCGAAGGTGAACCATGCTCAAATTCTTCTTCCAGACTTCCCGGTCTCTCATCGTAGCAAGAAGATCCCGACCAGTGAGGCCAGTGTCCTACGTCAACAGAATCCTGATGGTTATGTTTGGACGCCTTACTCATCACTTTGCAGCTTGCGGGCAGAGAAGCAGTTTTCCTGTAGGTTTATCGTGGTGGGAAACATGACCAGCAAGAGACAAGCGATGAGATCGAACATTCGATCAAGCTCGTGGCAGATACCAATAAAACTTTGCTACGAACTCTTGAGTACCACACGCAAAATGTGGGTCTAATAACCATCAAGTCTCCTTGAACGTGTTACACTGAGAGTCCATGATTCTGAACCATGTAATAAGATCGATTAGACCGTAGCTTTGAAATGTCTTCCTTTCGCAGGTCTGGTATTGGGAGCTTTCAAGACATTTTGTAGTGAATTTATTGCACTCTATGCTTGACAAATTCTATTGTCAAATTCTACTGTTCTATCTCATCCGTATTTTATCAGTACAGAAAGCTGCATTTGAAATTATATATCAATGAAATTTACATTCCCCAAATCGAAAACCATGTACATGTAGCTGTGAATTGTATAATCACAATTGTACATTATCACATGATAATGTTGCACACCCATACAAATAATAAACACCGAGGTTCACCTGGTGCTGCATTAGGTGCATATATTGTGATGATAATAATAATAATAATGATTTCATTTATTAGCCACAAGGGCCGACATGTAGGGGACAATACAAAGACAGGGACAGTGGGGGTTTACAATAAGGTCGAGTAAAAGTGCACAATGGCAAGACTAATTTAACAATGAAAATATAAAAATATAAAATAAACTATGCATAAATATAACAAAATAAATTCCCCGATAGGGGGTGGACGACCCTGGGGTGACTCGGGTACCCCACCAATCCTGAACCACCCTGCGCTTCTAGGGCATCCAGGGAGAGCACCCCTCTCCTCAAGTTAGCTAGCCTAAGATCACTTCACAAGAAAGGTCAGAACCTTGGTGGAAGAAACGACTGAATGGTCAAATCAGGGAAATGAGAAATGACATCGGAAAGCTTGAGTCCCTAATGAATGGGACACTACAAAACATAGACACTAAAAATAGACTGGAAATAAAGTACAAAACTAGGAGGAAAAAGCCAAATATTATCATAGAGGAACTGAAGTAACGCATTGTAGCAAAGAGCGCAAAGATTAGGCGCTACGAGAGCAGAGTCAGTCATTATAGACAGAACCGCATGTTTGACAACAACCGGAAGATGTTGTTTGAACAGCTTGAAGAAAGAGGCAACGACTTGATCCCTGAGGCGGAACAAACTAAGGCATTCTGGAGAGGAATATGGGAGCAGGATGTTGAACATAATGATCAGGCAGTGTGGATTGAGACAGTACAAAAGGAGATTAGTGAACAGGCACACCAACAAACTGATTTGAGTATCACAGTTGAAACTCTTAAGGGGCAGGCCAGAAAACTAACCAAATGGAAATCACCAGGCCCAGATGGTGTGCAGGGGTATTGGATTAAAAATATAACATCCCTCCACCCGAAACTGACAACCATGTTCAATGACTGCTTGATGTCAGGTGAGGTACCAGAGTGGTTGACAAAAGGTACCACAGTTCTGGTAATGAAAGAGCGAACCAAGGGTAATGATGTTACCAACTATAGATCTATCACCTGCCTGTCCGTAATGTGGAAACTGTTAACAAGCAATGTATGTGAGGAAATCTACCATGACCTCCACATAAACAACTTGTTACCGGACGAACAGAAAGGATGCCGAATGACGTCCCGTGGTACAAAGGACCAGTTTCTTATTGATAAGATGGTAATGAGGAATTGCAGGAGGAGACACACTGGTCTTGCCATGGGGTGGATAGACTACAAAAAGGCATTCGACATGGTACCTGATTCTTGGATAACCAAAAGCCTAGAGATCTTCAGGGTGGCAGATAACATCAGACAGTTGTTGAGCAAAAGTATGAAGACATGGAAAACAGAGTTAACATCGGGCGGAGAATCCTTGGGAGGCGTGAAGATCAAGAGAGGTATCTCCCAGGGAGATAGTTTGTCCCCTCTGTTGTTTGTCCTTGCCCTGATCCTCCTGACCATTATACTACGAAAAGTGAGAGCAGGATACAAGTTGGGAAAGGGAGAGCTTACCATCAATCACCTCCTCTTCATGGACGATCTTAAGCTCTTCGGGAAGAGTGAAAAGGAGTTGGATGTGCTTGTTGACACTGTCCGTATTTTCAGCAATGATATATGTAAGCAATTTGGTATTAGTAAGTGTGGAGTCTTTGTGATGAAGAGGGGTAAATTGAGCAGAAGTTACGGAATCCAGGTACCAACAGGTGAGATGATAATGGAAATTGACACTGAAGAAGGATACAAGTATTTGGGTGTTCTGGAGGCTGATGACATGAAGAACAAAAAAATGAAGGAATTGATAAGAACTGAATACCTTCGGAGAGTAAGGAGCGTATTAAAGTCACATCTGAACAGTATGAATGCCATAAGCGCAGTAAATTCCCGAGCTGTGTCTATTATTAGGTACAGTGCGGGAATTCTGAGATGGAATGTTGCTGAACAAAAAGAAATGCATAGGAAGACTAGGAAGCTATTGACTATCTACAACATGTTCCACAAGAGGAGTGATGTCGATAGACTCTACATAAGGAGATCTGAGGGTGGAAGAGGTCTTATCAGCATAGAGGACTGTGTTCAGATGGAGAAAAACAACCTATACAAATACGTGACCTATAGTAAGGAGCCAATGCTCAGAACTGTACTGAAGGAGGGGACAGTAGGCCAGGGGATGTCCAAGGAGGAAATAACATCAAGGAGGAAGAGCAGCCTTAAGGGAAAATCCCTTCATAGTACCTTCTTTGAGAAAACTGAATTTAGAGATCCACAGACATGGAACTGGTTGAGAAGAGGAGACCTCAAAAAGGCTACAGAAGGAATGCTAATGGCTGCGCAGGAGCAGGCCCTCAAAACGAAGTGGTTGAAGCACCATATTTACAAGGAGGAGGCTAGCTCACTGTGCAGGATCTTTGGAGAGAGAGAGGAGACTGTGGCTCACATTGTGTCCGAGTGTAAACACCTAGCCCAGACCCACTATAAGGGCTGGAGACACGATGTGATGGGCAGGGTGATCCACTGGCACCTGTGCAAAGTAAACAATTTACCACATTCTGAGAAATGGTATGAGCATAGGCCAGAGGCGGTGATGGAAAACGATCAGGTGAAGGTGCTGTGGGATTTTAGGATACAGACGGACAAAAAACTGGAACACAATAGACCTGACCTGGTGGTTGTGGACAAAGAAAAAAGATCGTGCCTGATTGTGGATGTGGCCTGCCCATTCGACACGAGAGTGCAAGAGAAGGAGAGGGAGAAAATTAACCGATACCAGGACCTAAAGTGGGAGGTGAAAAGGATTTGGAGCTGCCATGAAGTCAAAGTGATCCCGATTGTCATAGGCGCACTGGGGACTATCTCCAAAAGTTTCCAGGGATGGTTAAAGAAAATCGGCCCCTTCACGCTTTTTGGAACGCTTCAAAAGGCATGCTTGCTTGGAACAGCAAGAACCCTCCGATACGTCCTGAATATCTGAGGCTGCAGGTAGTGGCTTGATATTCATTCCAACGGACTTTCCGGTTAACCAACATTAATGACTGAGATTCAAGGAATAACAACAACAATAATAATAATATTAATAATAATAATGTCTGTCCGTAATGTGGAAACTGTTGACAAGCATTATGTCTGAGGAAATCTACCATCACCTCCACACAAACAACTTGTTACCGGACGAACACAAAGGATGCCGAAAGAAGTCACGTGGTACTAAGGACCAGTTACTTATTGATAAGATGGTAATGAGGAATTGCAAGAGGAGACACACTGGTCTTGCCATGGGATGGATAGACTACAAAAAGGCATTTGACATGGTGCCTCATTCTTGGATCACCAAAAGCCTGGAGATCTTCAAGGTGGCAGATAACATCAGACAGTTGTTGGGCAAACTGGAGTATCCTTGGGAAGCGTGAAGATCAAGAGAGGTATCTTCCAGGGAGATAGTCTGTCCCCTCTGTTGTTTGTCCTTGCCCTGATGCCCCTGACCAGTGTACTGCGAAAAGTGAGAGCAGGATACAGGTTGGGAAAGGGAGGGCTTACCATCAATCACCTCCTCTTCATGGACGATCTTAAGCTCTTCGAGAAGAGTGAGAAGGAGTTGGATGTGCTTGTTGACACTGTCCGTATTTTCAGCAATGATATATGTAAGCAATTTGGTATTAGTAAGTGTGGAGTCATTGTGATGAGGAGGGGTAAGTTGAGCAGAAGTCGGGATCCAGATACCAACAGGTGAGATGATAAAAGAAATTGACTCTGAGGAAGGATACAAGTATTTGGGCGTTCTGGAGGCTGATGACATCAAGAACAAAAAAATGAAGGCATTGATAAGAACTGAATACCTTCGGAGAGTAAGGAGCGTATTAAAGTCACATATGAACAGTAGGAATGCCATAAGTGCAGTAAATTCCCGAGCTGTGTCTATTATTAGGTACAGTGCGGGAATTCTGAGATGGAATGTTGCTGAACAAAAAGAAATGGATAGGAAGACTAGGAAGCTATTGACTATCTACAATATGTTCCACAAGAGGAGTGATGTCGATAGACTCTACGTAAGGAGATCTGAGGGCGGAAGAGGTTTTATCAGCATAGAGGACTGTGTTCAGATGGAGAAAAACAACCTACACAAATACGTGACTGATGGTAAGGAGCCAATGCTCAGAACTGTACTGAAGGAGAGGACAATAGGCCAGGGGATGTCCAAGGAGGAAATAACATCAAGGAGGAAGAGCAGCCTTCAGGAAAAATCCTTTCATAGTACCTTCTTTGAGAAAACTGAATTTAGAGATCCACAGACATGGAACTGGTTGAAAAGAGGAGACCTTAAAAAGGCTATAGAAGGAATGTTAATGGCTGCGCAGGAGCAGGCCCTCAAAACGAAGTGGTTGAAACACCACATTTACAAGGAGGAGGCTAGCCCACTGTGCAGGATCTGTGGAGAGAGAGAGGCGACTGTGGCTCACATTGTATCCGAGTGTAAACACCTAGCCCAGACTCACTATAAGGGCTGGAGACATGATGTGATGGGCAGGGTGATCCACTGGCACCTATGCAAAGTAAACAATTTACCATATTCTGAGAAGTGGTATGAGCATAAGCCAGAGGCTGTGATAGAAAACGATCAGGTGAAGGTGCTGTGGGATTTTAGGATACAGACGGACAAGAAACTGGAACACAATAGACCTGACCTGGTGGTTTTGGACAAAGAAAAAAGAGCGTGTCTGATTGTGTGTGCGGCCTGCCCATTCGACACGAGAGTGCAAGAGAAAGAGAGGGAGAAAATTAACCGATACCAGGACTTAAAGTGGGAGGTAAAAAGGATTTGGAACTGCCATGAAGTCAAAGTGATCCCGATTGTCATAGGCGCACTAGGGACTATCTCAAAAAGTTTCCAGGGATGGTTAAAGAAAATTGGCCCCTTCACGCTTTTTGGAACGCTTCAAAAGGCATGCTTGCTGGGAACAGCAAGAACCCTCCGATACGTCCTGAATATCTGAGGCTGCAGGTAGTGGCTTGATATTCATCTCAACAAACTTTCCTGTTAACTAACATCAATGACTGAGACTCAAAGAGTAATAACAATAATAATAATAATAATAATAATAATAATAATAATACATAATGTCATAGGCGCACTAGGTACTATCTCAAGGAGTTTCCGCCCCGCTTTTTGCAACACTTCAAAAGGCATGCTTGCTGGAAACAGCAAGAACCCTCCGATACGTCCTGAATATCTGAGGCTGCAGGTAGTGGCTTGATATTCATTTCAACAAACTTTCCAGTTAACTAACATCAATGACTGAGACTCAAAGAATAATAATAATGCTTTCTTTAATAACCACAAGTGTTTATTACACAAAGTATGACATTAAGGACAATACAGGACAATACAGGACAATACAGGACGGTACAAATGGGCATTTCTGCGTGTAAAAAAAAACAAAAAAACAGAGGATGTAACAAAAATTAAACAATGAAAAAATTCCCCGATAGGGGGGACACTTCCGAAGGATTGTCGTGGAGAAAGCCCATTAAAAATCCCACCGTGACCCTGACCACCAGGACAAGTGCTCTCTCCCAGTTGTCCACCTTTAATTTACAGACACATACTCAGAGTAGGCCCATTCACTCGGGCCATTCTTGCCTCTCTCACCCATCTTTCAACAAAATGCTGGGAATAGAGCACTTCCCTCTCTACCCTGATTTTCCTTTTCAAATGAAATTTGAAAAAGGTAATCAGGGCTTCACCGAAGAGGTAAGTGTTCGTCTTCAGCCCTTTCAAACGCGTTCAACACACTATCTCTTTCGCCATGGCCACCAGACAGATAAAAACTGCCTGCCCTTCCCCGATAAAGGAAGAGGGCGTGGCAATCCTAAGGATGGACTCAGCTGATAGCCTGATTCCTCCTACACGCGACAGCAGTTGTTCGACATAAACCCACAAGTCAGCAATGCTCGGAAACTGGACGAGTGCGTGCAGGACGGTTTCGGCGTCCTGCGCGCATCTCTGACATGCCCGGCCGAGGGAACCTCCATGCCTGTAGAGTTTATTCCGAACTGGCAAAGCTCCACGGTAGTACTGCCAGGCTAGGGATTTTTGGAAGTTGTCCATAGGCCCCGGCCCGAAAGTTCTTCCGAAGAGATTGGCTAGTTGATTTTCGTCGACGTCTAGAGTTTCCCCAAGTAGGTCGTCGCTCTTCCCCTCCACTAATCCTCTGTAAAACGCCAATGTGGAGTTTTCACCTATCACATTGCTCGATTGGTCGAAGGCTGTGAGCGCCTGAAGAAATTCCAGTCTCCAAGCGCTCCCTCTCGGTCTTCGCTTGACCCAGGACTGCAGCTACGTCAAGGAGACGAGCTGGGGAAAGACGCGTCTAGCAAACGCCGACCACACCTGATCACCGTCGAGGAATAGGTGGAGATGTAGCCTGAGCGCGTGTCTGCGCATCATCAGCCATGGCATGCCCAGCCCTCCACGTAGCGGGTGTTGACAGCAGATGGACCGCCTGACCATCGGAGCGCGTCCTTTCCACACAAAGCGAAAGAGCAAACGTTCCAGCGCAGTCAGGCGAGGCATAGGAGAAGGCACGCCGGTCAGGTGGTAGTAGATGACGGACGCGTTGTACGCATTCGCCACATCCGCTCGACCTTTCAGGGATAGCTTCCTATCTACCCATTTGCTGGTGAGAGAAGCCACCCTGCTCGTCACCTCGTCCCAGTTTTTATCCGTCTGGAGGTTTGGACCGAAACAGACCCTTAGCAATTTAACCGGTTTGTCCGTCCAGCGCCTGACGACGCTGTTGGAGGGCATGGACCTTCCTCTCCAGGTGCCGAGCAGCAGGCCCACTGACTTTTCCTGGTTGATCATTGCTCCTGTCACCGCTTCGTATTCTCTTAGTGTAGTGCCGATCGCCTCGATGTGTTTGGCGTTTGACACCACTACGGTGACATCGTCCGCATATGCTGACACGGAGCTTCCGCATCTTAGTTCGCGCGGGACCCCCTCAACCTCTCCAGTTTGTGCAAAGCCTTCGTGCTTTGCATTGAAGAATTGGTTTAGGGCCAATTTCGCCGTAAGTACGTCGGTCGCGATGCCTTTGCTAAGCGACTCGTCTAATTTTTTAACTAATTCTCTCTCTGCTCTATTTTTCTCTATTGCTAAAGCCTTACTAAACTTAATGGACTCTATTCTAATTGCTCTTTTCAGAGCAAACCACCACTTGTTGTTGACGATGGCCCCGTCAACGCCCGCTTAGCTAGTTCGCTAATCCGGTCTCTGTAGGCCTTGCGCGCTGGTAAGGACGCGTTTAGCTTCCAGTTGCCGCGTCCTCGTCTATGAAGCCTATCTAAGTCAAGCACACAGATCACGAATTTGTGGTCCGTGTAGCTGACTATCTTGAATTGTGGACAGCCTATGCTAGACCTATCTATTTCTCTACAAAATACTCTATCTAGATATGATCTGGATGACCCTATGCGATTTGTCCAAGTCCACATTGGTACATTCGGGAAATCCAATCGGTACCTGTCAGACAGTTCAAAACGCCTGAGCAGGTTGGTGAGGCTCTTGCACCCTCCTCCCCTATCCGCTAATCCCACACAGTCTCAGCGTGCATCTAAGATACCGTTCCAGTCGCCCACTAACACTAAAGAGCGGGACGTTCCAAGAAAGGTCTCCGGACGCCGGAAGAAATCAGGCCGCCCTGCTCCTGTCGGGGCATAGACAGCCACTAGCCTGAAAGCTTGCCCGTCTCCGCTGGTCACGTCTAGCACAGCCATCTTACCTTTTGGGTCCAGGAAGATGGCCCGTATGGCGAGATCCAAACCTCTCCAAAAAAGCACAGCAACTCCTCCCCTCGATCCAAGACGGCTGGGAGATGCGTACACATCGTAGCCGCCGAAGATCGGTACGAAGGCCCGTGCTTCTGAGATTCTGGTCTCGCTAATGGCCACTACATCTATGTTTAGTGACCTGAGGCCGTTGAGCAGGTGGCCCTGCTTCCATGACGACCCCAAGCCACGCACATTTATGCTGCCTATTCTGAGTGAGGTCATGTTGAAATGGAGTGGAAAAGATGGGAAAAACCACTTACCTTACTTCTCGTAGGGGAAGGTGGGTGTGTCCATCCTTTTCACTGCTTGTGGCCTCCTCCGGAAGGATCTCCTTATAAATCCTCCTGGAGAGTGTTTGTCGGAAGTCTCCGATGTCTTTGGGGAATTTTTGTTTTAGTGTCGTGTACGTTCTTTGTGTGATGCGAGTGATTTGTATGTGTGGAGTTGGTGTGAACTTTTGGGTTGTTGTGTATTCTTTTTCTGTGATGCTGGTGTTATGTTGCATGTAGTGTAACAATTGGTTGGTGTCAAATTTAATTGTTTCTACTTTAGGCACAAGGCCAGCAATTACCCAGTGCATTACTGATACTTTATTTTATCGACCCCGTAAGGATGAAAGGCAAAGTCAACCTCGGCGGGATTTGAACTCAGATCGTAAAGTGACGTAACTATGCTGGAAAGCATGGCGTCAAACCCTCTACCGATACTGCCAATCCACCGCCTGGTTGGTGTCAAATTTAATGCTGTGTAGTGTGTATCGTTTTGGTTGTTTTGTTCTGTTTGCGTTTGTTGTGGGTTTGTTTCTGTTACTCTTTTTGGTGACTTTTGTGGTGTTGGTGATGGTGGTGTTGGGGTTAATGATGGTGATGGTGTTGGTGTTTGTGGTGTTGGGGTTGGTGATGCTGCTGTGGATGGTGGCATATCTGTCTTAACTTTCTTGTTTGCTAATTTATTTTTAGCCCTCTGTATCTTGTTTTTGGAGGGGAGGGAAGAGAATTTTTTCTTTTTTGGTTTCTTTATTTTTTTTCCTGATACCGTTTCCCACTCCTCGTCGTCACAATCTGTCTCCAGTTGCGATAAGCCGGGGAGTGGAAAATCCTCCACAGACGTTGGTTTTGGTTGTGGTGTGGTGGATGGTGTAGGCGCTGGTGCTAGTTGGGTGGTGGTGGTTTTGCTACTGATGCTGGGGTTGTTGCTGTTACAGTTGCTTCTGTTGTTGCTGCTACAGCTGTTGCTGCCATTTCTGCTGCTGGTGGTGTTGCTGGTTGAGTCACTGGGGTGGGTAAGAGAGGTGGCCTCAACCTTTTAGCCTGAGGGCAAAAAGCCCTTAGGTGGGTTCCTTCACCATTGATCATATAATTTCAATGTGCAGTCCTATAGCTCCATCCGAATACCTAAACAGGCACGACAGAGCTGCATAATACATACATTGGATAATGTGTAAGCATTTTTACCTGACCCATCAAAAGAATTGGTAGGAGCATCAACCACCTCCCGTACTTGAAAAATATCACATCTCAATCTTGTAGAACTTTAGCATCCAAACAGACCGAAAAATAGATGCAAATAGACCTGATATAACACTGAACGACTTTAAAAAGAGGGTATGCCTGCTAATTGATATGTCCGTTCCAATAGACAAGAATGTATCTATAAAAACATTTGAAAAATTGAGAAAGTATAAGGACCTGGAGATAGAAATTGGAAAAATGTGGAAGTTGAGAACTAAAACAATACCAGTGGTTGTAGGCGCTCTAGGAATGATACCTAAGGGGTCTAATGATTACTTATCGCAAATCCCAGGAAACCCGCGTATAGGAGAAATACAAAAGATAGTACTAATGGGAACTGCCCATATACTAAAGAAGATTCTGTCAATATAATTACATCACAAGTCTAAACACCTACAGATACATCTGTGTGTATGTATGTTCTTTCTTGAACATGGCGGACCTTTTTGACTCTTGAGGTCACTGGTTGTGATTTGGTGATAACTCGTATGAACATAAAGCAAAATAAATGCAACTCTAATAACAATAATAATTGTTTCTACTTTAGGCACAAGGCCAGCAATTCACCAGTGCATTACTGGTACTTTATTTTATCGACGCCGTAAAGATGAAAGGCAAAGTCAACCTCGGCGGGATTTGAACTCAGATCGTAAAGGGACGTAACTATGCTGGAAAGCATGGCGTCCGACCCTCTACTGATACTGCCAATCTACCATTATCAATATTATCAGTTAGTAGATATTTCCATGTATATATTATTGCGGGGCCATGTGAGTACGTATGGGTCTGTGTTTGTATGTATGCATGAGGGGATGTGTTTAGTGTGTCTGTATATATGTGTTGGTGTGGGTTCGAAAGTATATAGACTAATTTTTCAATTTGAAGAAACTCTGCAGTTGAAATGCAGCAATGCAATGCTAAATGCTAAAACACACGAATACACACGCGCGCGCACGTATCTCTCTATCTCTCTATCTCTCTCTCTATATATATATATACATACAAAGAGAGAGAGTGAGAGAGATAGAGAGAGTTAGAGAGGGAGAGAGAGAGAATGAGAAAGTGAGAGATAGTGAGAGAGAGTATATATGTAAATGTATATATATATACTTAAACACAAACACACCAGTATATATATATATATATATATATATATATATATATATATATATATATGTGGGGTGGGGAGGTATTGTGTTTATGTGTTTGTGTCTGTGTATGTCTCTATGTGAATGAATTAAATTAAATAGAACAGTTTATAGTTATTTTATTTGCAATGTAAACGTGCCTGCAGCCACCCACATATAATATAGTGTAATATTGAAAAGAACAGTGATATATACAGTATATACGTTTATAATACAAATTAAAACAACATAGAGAAGATCACATCACATCATATATTATATGTATTATGGTAGTATTCCATGTTAGATATGATACGATTAAGTACTTACAATAAATATATTATATTTTATATTATATTCAATGATGATGAATCCTTGTAGGTTTCGACGGGGTGCATTCAGCTGTTCGTTTAAGTGAATGTGAATTTATGTACGTGTATGCGGATGAGTACTCCGCAACAGCATATGTCCTATAATGTAATTCTCTGTCAGAGTGAGTGTGACATGAGGTTGGACACTGGCTGAAACGTTGTATTACCGGCACCATCCATCTGACATTACGAAATATGTCGAATACTGATGAAGTTTAACCGCTTCAGATTTCGTTGAACATTTAGGAATATATATATATATATATATATATATATATATATATATATATATATATATATATATATATTGTTCAGTATAACAGAAAACAAAAGACAAACAAACGCAGGAGTAAATGTTACAAATATTATTATGTATATATATATATATATATTTCGTTTCTGAATTTGGCAACATGACCCTCCCAAGGCATAACAATATATATATATATATATATATATATATATATATATATATCTGGATTTTAGTCTTCAATTTTATTATTATTACTATATATATATATATATATATATATATATATATATATATATATATATATATATATATATATATATATTGTTATACTTTGGGAGGGTCATGTTGCCAATAAGAAACACACGCACCAGATGCTTTCACTTCAGTTCAGTTTATTATATATTTATAAATTTATAAATTTACAAATTTACAAACTTATAAATTTCTGGTTGGTTGGTTGGTTCCACAACCAGATAGTTGTTTATATATAGTCATAGTCCTTTCGTCACACACTCTGTGACCTCTTCAGTGACTGGGGATTCCTTTCCTTTGTTTCTGTGCCTTTCCTTTCTTCTATCCTACGCCATTTTGTTTCTGTGTGTGTGTTGTGTGATCAGTTTCTTGGGTTTTTCATCCGCTTCCTTGTGAGTACCAATTCACACCCACCGGCCTGCGCAAGCGCATGTCCGAAGGAAGTTGACCATTCTCCACCGCAGACTTCAACGAAATTTGCTTAGTCAGTTCACCCTGTCATCCAAAACAATGGCCCACCAATGCCTGTACCATATTTTACTGCTACTATATATCACAGCATTATTATTAAAGGACTTGAACATCTGAAACTACTTCGCTTTTCCTTATTTGATATTTACTCCGTCACTCCTATGTGGAAAAAGTACGTTGAGTGCTTGAATTGAATTGCATCAATATTTACCCTAATAATTTAGCTCCAATAGTTGAGCGCTTTACGATGTAACCGATATGGTGGAGAAGAGAGGAACCAACCATAAGCTACCCCGGAAATTCCCTCTACCATGGGGATGGAAACCCCTTACACTGGACGGACATAATAATAATTTTCGGCAGGATAAATACGCGGAAACAAATAATAGGATAAACCCCTATTTTCCTGCACCAAATCGCACTTGAACAGAGGCCCCCTCAATTCAATCTATACATGGACAGATGGACAATCATATGGATCATATATGTACTCTGTGTTTTTGCATTTATTCACTGTTGGTTCTGTTCTTTTCTTCTGTGTACTTTATGTCTGTTTTTCTTTGATTTTGTTCCATGTGATGGAAATTAGGACTGTGTACCAGATTCACTAATGCCTGGAGCCCTGTAGTTATAATGTACGACACCGTCGTTCAATATGTGGATAGAGTAACTGTGACACTAGAATCCCTCTCAGAACATATTACTTAAACACCTCTCTCCATATTATTTACTCACTTAAGTCTATATCTTTACTCACCTCAATCCGAATTATCACCTGAAAAGAATTTTTTTAATTCTTTTTTTAATTCTTTATTTTCTAATTGTTAATTTCTTAATTGTTTAATTTATAATTTCTGATATTTAATTTTTATTTCCAACTCTCACTCTTTACTTCCAACATAAAACCATGATACCTAGAATAAGTTTATTTTCCCTAATAAGGTGATGGTCAGTCGTACCGGCAACGTTTAGTGAGGGGTAGTATTATGACCTGTAAAAACTAACACTCTCCCATCCCCTCTGGCTCTCGGCTGACTGTCACAGCCGTGATGGGTAGCAGTAAAATATGGTACAGGCATTGGTGGGCCATTGTTTTGGATGACAGGGTGAACTGACTAAGCAAATTTCGTTGAAGTCTGCGGTGGAGAATGGTCAACTTCCTTCGGACATGCGCTTGCGCAGGCCAGTGGGGGTGAATTGGTACTCACAAGGGAGCGGATGAAAAACCCAAGAACACGCAATTCATCCGTTCCCTTGTCGATCCAATTTGGATTGCCTCGGAAACATAACCTTATTATGTGACAAGCTGTCTGATGATAACACGACACTCGCACACAGAACAGTGTGGCCAGTGTCGTCACTGAAATATATATCACAGCATTATTATTAAAGGACTTGAACATCTGAAACTACTTCGCTTTTCCTTATTCGATATTTACTCCGTCACTCCTATTTGGAAAAAGTACGTTGAGTGCTTGATTTGAATTGCATCAATGTTTACCCTAATATATATATACATATAGTGATGAAAGATAAGTCAATTGCATGAACTCATAATCCTTTATTTACTGCTATATATAATTTGATGATAGCCATTGAATGGCTATGACCTCATCAGGCAGTTAGTCAGTTCTTAGATATGCCAGCTCTGTGTTTATGGTGTTGATGGTATCAGATCCTTGGGACATATGAGCTTGTTAGGGATAATTTAATGTTGTCAGCACGTATAATCTGAATTCTCATTGGTCAGTGTGTAGATGGTAGTGGGGTTGGTATTTGACCTCAAAGAGGTAGGTGGTGTTGTAAAGTTCAAACCGTCAGGCAAGATGACACTCACACACACACACACACACACACACACACACACACACACACACACACACACACACACACACACATGCACACACACACACACACACACACACATATATATATATATATATATATATATATATATATATATATATATGTATAGATAGATATAGATATAGATAAAGGTATATAGATATGTATATATATATATATTTGTGTATATATATATATATATATATATATATATAGGTGTGTGTGTGCGTGTGTGTGTGTGTGTGTGTGAGTGTGTGAGTGTGTGTGTGTATGTTTATATATATACATACATACGCATGCACACACAAGCACACAGTGACACGCATATATATATACGCATATTACAATTTCTTTCTATCTTAATGCAACATTAGTTTGCTCAATAGAGTTATGTGGCGGAAGTCGATAAACTCTGACAATACAAGTTTATGTGTGATTATATTGAATACATGATAATTACTGCTGTTTATTATAGTATATATGCTCTGCAAGATATGTCATATATCCTGCTGTGATTAATTACCTTAAACATCTGCACCAACACTATTTCCAAATTCAAAGTCTTTGACACTGTCTTTGATATATATATATATATTTATATATATGTATGTATATATATATATATATATATATATATATATATATATATATATATATATATATATATATGTATATATATATATATATATATATATATATGATATACATATATATATAATATATATAATATACATATATATGATATACATATATATATAAAGAGGGACAGAGAGAGAGAGAGTGAGAGAGAGATACATACAAACGCACACATACTACACACGCGCACACACGCACACACGCACACGCACACACACACACACACACATATATATAAAGAGAGATATATACACATGCATACATATAAATATATAGATAGATAGATTCACATACACTTACACACAAATATATATATATTTCTATCTATCTATCTATCTATCTATATATCTATCTATCTATATATTTATATAAATATAGATAGATAGATAGATTTCTTTATTTACCATAAAGAAAATACAAAGAGGACAAATACAAAGGGGGGAGTTTACATATAATCGAGTAAAAAGGGTGTAACATGAAAATAATCGAAAATAACCTCAAAAGGGAGGGGACGTGATGGGGGTTGCACACACCCCCGAAAAAGTGTGCAATCCTTTGCCCGGGGAGCACATGGAGAAGGTGCTCCCCTCTTCTTTACTTCTTTACCTACAGGATGGTATACAGAGAAGGCCCATTTACACGAGCCATTCTCCCTACTATCACCCACCTTTCATAAAACTGCCTGTGGCCAAGCACCTCTCTCTCCATTCTTATCCTTCTTCCGAAGTGATATCGGAAGAAGTAGACCAGACTATGGCCAGAGAGGAAGTTGCCTGACCTCAGACCTTTCAATCGTGTCCACCAAACAACCTCTTTCAACATGGCTATTACGCACAGAAAAACCGCCTTTGCTTCCTTTGTGAAGAGGGGAGGCGGTTTGATTGTCATCAAGGACTCGGCGGTCAATTTAATCGGCGCCACCCGCGACAGCAGTCGTTCGGCGTAGCCCCACAGATCAGCCACGCCCGGACATTGCACCAATGCGTGCGCAACGGTTTCTTCGTGACGCACGCATCTAGGGCAAATCTTTTTTGAGGGATCCCTGCCCGGGCGCCCGTGTCTGTAGAGCCTCTCTCGAACGGGTAGAGCCCCCCGGTAGCACTGCCAGGCCAGTGACTTCTGGAAGTTGTCCATTGGTCCTGGGCCGAAAGTCCTACCGAACAGGCTGGCCAGTTCGTCTTTTTCCATGTCCAGCGACTCTCCAAGGGTGTCATCGCCCCTGCTAGCCACCAGCCCTCTATAGAATGATGAGGTGGATTCTCCACCGATGGCCTGGCCCGCTTGCCAGAGAGCCCTGAGCGCCTGAGCACACTCAGTGTGCCAGTCTCCCAGTTTTCCGGATATTTGCTTGACCCAGGACTGTAGCTCGGTGAGCGAGACGAGTCTCGGAAACGCTCGTTTCACGAACGGAGCCCACACCGGTTGACCAGTGAGGAATACCTGTAGGTGCCGTAGCCTTAATGCGTGCCTACGCATCATCAACCACGGCATCCCCAGCCCTCCTTTCGAAGGTTGTTGGCAGCAGATGGATCTTCTCACCATAGGAGGGCGCTTCTTCCAAAGAAATTGGAAGAGCATGCGTTCCATGGTGGTGAGTGTTTCCTTAGGGCAAGGCACGACAGTCAGGCGGTAGTAAGTGACGGACGCTATGTAAATGTTCGCCACCTCCGCCCGGCCTTTTAGGGACAGCTTACACTTGGCCCATTTCTGGGTTAGTGCAAACACCTTGTTCGTAACCTCGTTCCAGTTCTTTTCCACCTGGAGGTCCGGTCCAAACCAGACCCCAAGCAACTTTACCGGGCCCTCCGTCCAGTGTCCGACGACACCGTCAGGAGGCATCGGTCTGCCTCTCCACGTTCCGAGTTGCAGCCCGATGGATTTTTCCCGGTTCAGTTTCGCTCCTGACAACCTTTCGTACTCCTCCAGTAAGGTACCGATCACCTCGATCTCCGAGTCGGTCGATACCATTACTGTTACGTCATCGGCGTAGGCCGACACCGCTTTGCTCAATCCTAGTTCCAGGGGGATACCCTGCAACAACTCCAACTTCCTCAGTAAAGGCTCGAGAGTCAATACGTACAGAAGGGAGGAGAGAGGGCACCCCTGTCGAATGGATCGTGTGATTTCGAACGCCTTCGAAAGGTAGCCGTTCACCTTGATCCTAGAACAGATGTGGTTGCTATGTAGGGCAGTGATCCAGCCTCTGAAAACAGGACCGAACCCAGCCGCCACTAGCACCGCATTCAGGTAACCATGGTCGACCCTATCGAACGCCTTAGACTGATCCAAGTTGATCAGGGCCCCACCGAAGCCGGGTTTGTTGCCAACCCTCTCTATGATGTATCGCATGAGGTGGAGGTTATCGTGAATGGACCTGGATGGGATAGCACATGTCTGCGCATCTCCCACCAGGCCACCCACGACAAGCGCCAACCTCTTTGCAAACACCTTGGCCAAAATCTTTAACTCTGTGTTTAGCAGGGTTATGGGCCGAAAATTATTTATACTATCCCCCTTGTTCTCGTCCTTCCTCACCAGCGTGACTACGCCCTTGGCTACAGAACAAGGAATTCTCCCGTTCTGCTGCCAATTGCAGTAGACCGCTTCGAGGAGTTCGGAGAAGAAGACCGGCATTGCTAAATAAAGTTCGTAAGGTATACCATCGAGACCTGGAGATTTGCGTCTGCTGCATTGGCTCAGCGCATCTCCGTTCTCATCAGCCGAGATTGGTCCCTCGCAGGACTCTGCCTCTTCGCTCGAGAGACGCGGCAGGCCGTCGAGGTATGGACCGAAATCCACGTCCCCACCCGGAGCCTCGCCTCCCCCGAACAATCGGGCAAAGTGCCTTTGAAAGGCCTCGCACATCTGCTTAGGCTCCCGGATCACCCGTCCATCTTCGTCTTGCAACGACCGGATGGTGGATCGATTTCCACTCTTAGCTTCTGTCACGCGGGCCCATCCAACGGCTTTGGCCCACTCATTACCTAGAGCACGTATTTTACTTCGAATGACGCAGCCTTCGTGATTTGCATCGAAAAACTGGTTCAAGGCCGTCCTCGATGCCAGCACTCTGGCCACATCTTCGCTCTTGATTGCCTCTTCTAATTTACCTGTTAATTCTTTCTCGTTTCTATTCCTATCGGCAGCTAACATCTTGCTATAACTTATTGATTCTGTTCTAATCACTCTTTTGAGAGATGCCCACCATCGGTTGTTGACGATTGCACCCGTCAACCTCTCCTTAACTAATCTGCTAATCCGGTTTCTGTAAGTCTCTTTTGCCGGTAAAGACAAATTAAGTTTCCAGTAACCGGGACCCTGTCTATGTGTTTTCTCGAGATTGACCACGCAGGTCACTAATTTGTGATCCGTGTAGCCAACCGTGCGCATTTCTGGACAGCTTAATATGTCCCTATCCTTACTTCTAACTAAGAATCTATCTAAGTACGATCTAGATTGACCACTGTGGTTTCTCCAAGTCCAGGTAGGCACAGTTGGAAAATCTAGTCGATATCTATCGACCAAGTTAAAACGGTCGAGTAACCCCTTGAGGCTGTTACACCCCCCTCTATTAGGACATGCTCCTGCATAGTCCCAACGTGCATCCAGGATGTCATTCCAATCCCCCGCTAGAAGCAGGGAACGCGACGTTCCCAGAAAAGTCTGAAGAAGTCGGGCCGTTCAGCTCCGTAAGGGGAGTAGACGGCGACCAGT
>OZ024742.1:247334429-247336929 GCA_964016885.1 Eledone cirrhosa
TTACATGAGAATTACAGTATTCACATATAAAATGTATGTCCTCCTTATATGTTTCTATACATTCAATAAAATATCGTGCATAAATGTTGAACATGTACATACAAATGTATATATATATATAAACAGAATTCTATCTTTCTCTCTATACATAAAAATATACATATATAAATATCTATATATATCTATATATATATATGCACATACTCATAAACACACACACACACACACACACACACACACACATATATATATATATATATATATATATATATATATATATATATATATTTGTATATATATATATATATATATATATATATATATATATATATATATATATATATATATATATATATATATTTGTATATATATATATATATATATATATATATATATATTTGTATATATATATATATATATATATATATATATATATATATATATATATATATATATCCATGTGATGTAGATAGATGCCAGAATAAGTAATGTATACCGAAGTAGAACTTAATCATATTTATTATTATGGCAAAGCAATAAAATAAAGTACCAGTAATGTACTGAGTATTTGCTGGCCTTGTGCCAAAAGTAGAAACAATTATTATGGCAAAGCAATGTCTCTGGAAAGTCACCCGTGTACTCAAAGGTAACTTTCCAGGGTAACAAGACCCACGACCTAATTATGATAATATATAAACACGCACAGACACACATATATCTATATCTATGTATGTACGTATAAATATATATATCAATATGTATATATAAACTAGAATTAAGATGGAGGGTTTGTGGTTTTCCTAGCAAACAACAAATCCTCCATCTCAATTCTACTTCTGAAAAACATAAGAACTGTGAAACCGGTAAAGGAAATAAATAAATATTCTTAAAATGGCTCCAATTGCATTTTCGATTTCATCCCTTTTCCTCATACTTTCACTCATGTAGGACATCTCGTTTCTTTTTCATTTAAGAAAAAATTCCCTAATTTTCTTATATATATATATATATATATATATATATATATATATATATATATATATAACACTATATTTAGAAACACACAGATACATGCGGACACACACATATATACATGAATGCATCCGCACCAAACTGTGAGTTAAGGGTGCCAACTTCACCGATGTTGCTCAATGAATGACCGGGACAGACCAATTCAGTTGAACTAGACTGAACCAGTATCAGAGTTAAAAATACATTATGAAGAGAGAAGAAACATTTAGATATAATTAGTAATAAAACGTATCATACCTAAACTGCTCCTAAATTCCTCGACTACGTAGTTTCGTGGCATAAACAAAAACAATATATCATAAAGACATAGAGTCCCTGCGAGGTCTGCCGACTTATCAAGAGGATACCTCATTTTACTAGTCTCAAGAACGCGTCTACACGACGTGAGAAAGAATCCCAAAAGGCGGAGGGGGAGATAGTCACGCGATATAACGGTCGAGAAACAGAGCTAAGCCTCCTATAACCACGAAGAAAATACCACGGAGGCGGAGGGGGTATTCATATCGAGGCCGCAGAAGAGGTGGTGAAGAAGGCTAGAAGTATGAGTAATGGAAGCTTTCCAGTTGTCCCCACACTTCAAAGATTGCTCTACCAGATGGAGTTATTAACACTATATTTAGAAACACACAGATACATGCGGACACACACATATATACATGAATGCATCCGCACCCAACTGTGAGTTGGGATTCTTTCTCACGTCGTGTAGACGCGTTCTTGAGACTAGTAAAATGAGGTATCCTCTTGATAAGTCGGCAGACCTCGCAGGGACTCTATGTCTTTATGATATATTGTTTTTGTTTATGCCACGAAACTACGTAGTCGAGGAATTTAGGAGCAGTTTAGGTATGATACATTTTATTACTAATTATATCTAAATGTTTCTTCTCTCTTCATAATATATATATATATATATATATATATATATATATATATATATATATATATATATATATATACGTAGTTCCACAAGAGTGAGTTCACCATACCGAGCACAAATGTTTCACCTTAAGCGGATCTTCAGCTCGGTCTGAGTGGAGTGGTATGGTGAACTAACTTTTGTGTTACTACTTTTACCAAACTCGTCCCATGGACTGAGTGTTCTATTAATACGGATATAATTCTCCAGTGTTCTACTATTATATATATATTTTAAAGCGATGAAATACCAATGAAGGTTGGAAGATCACTGATGAAGGACTAATTTTATTCATATGTAACCCATGTGCAACCACGCAGCACTCCATTTTTCTTATATTTATATTTTTTCCTCAGCTGCGACCTGTCTGTTTCTTTCTTACTGCTTCCCCTCTCTCTGTATCTCTCACCTTCTTTTTACCTCTCTGCCAGTCACACTCTCTCTCAACTGGCCTCTTCCTTACACTTACACTCACTCACTCTCTGCTTCTCCCCTCTCTCACTTCCTCCCGTTTGACCTGTGTGAAATCCTTTTCTCGCTCACATCTCA
>OZ024742.1:247346929-247351929 GCA_964016885.1 Eledone cirrhosa
ATGCCGTGGCTGACGATGCGCAAACACGCGCCTAGGCTGCGGCACCTCCACGTATTCCTCACCAGACAACCGGTGTGGGCTCCGTTCGTGAGGCGAGCCTTCCCACGACTCGTCTCGCTGACCGAGCTGCAGACCTGGGTCAAGCAAAGACCGAGGAAAATGGACGAGTGGCAAATCGAATGTGCTCAGGCGCACACAGTCCTCTGGCAAACGGACCCGGCTATAAGTGGAGACTCCACTTTGACATTCTATAGAGGGTTGGTCCGCAGCAAGTGCGACGACACGCTCGGAGAAACTCTAGGCGTAGAGGAGGACGAACTGGCCAGTCTGTTCGGTAGGACCTTCCGCCCTGAACCAATGGTCAACTTTCAAAAGTCCCTGGCCTGGCAGTGCTACCGAGGAGCTCTACCAGTTCGAGACAAGCTCTACAGACACGGGCGCCCGGGTAGGGACCCTTCAAAAAGATCTGTCCGAGATGCGTGCGCGACGAGGAAACCGTCGCACACGCATTTGTACACTGCCCGGGCGTTACCAACCTGTGGGGCTATGTAGAACGACTATTGTCGCGGGTGGGACCAATCCAGTTGACCACCGAGTCCATTGTCATGATCAAACCGCGACCCTCCTTCAAAAACGAGGGAGAGGCGGTTTTCCTATGTGTTATGGCTATGGTGAAAGAGGTTATATGGTGGACGAGGTTAAAAGGGCTGAGGTCAGACACCTTTCTCTCCGGCGAGCAACTGATTCGTTTTGTCAAATATCATTTTGGAAGAAGAATCAGGATGGAGAGAGAGGTGCTGTATCCCAGAATATTTTATAAAAGGTGGGTGAATGTGGCAAAGATGGCCCGAGTGGTTGGGCCTTCTCTCTATATAAACCTGTAGGTTGAGGAAAAAGAGGAAGAGAGGAGGGGAGTACTCACTCTTGGTGCTCCTGGAGATGAGCGTTGTACATTTCTTTTGGGGTGTGTACAACCCCTGTGTAACACCTCCGCCCTATTGGGGATTTCAATTGTTATTTGTTGTTTTATTAATAGTTTTATTTTCATATACCTGTATGTAAACTCCCCATTTGAATTTGTCCCCTTCTTTTTTGCCCTTGTGGCTAATAAAATTATCTATCTATCTATCTATCTATCTATTATCTATCTATCAATCTATCTATCTATCTATCTATCTATCTATCTATCTATCTATCTATCTATCTATCTATCTATCTATCTATCTATCTATTGGGATGGCCACACGCGTATAACTTGCTGAGTAAGTTCTGTTTAAATTTCTATAGAAATTCTTGTCTGATAACTTTAATTTTTGTACCATTTTGTAGAGGGACTGCCAGGTCAAACTTTGATCAGGTCAGTCTCTCAACATATTCTACGCCTTTAGGCGAAATAGTTAAACAAAAAAAAAAAGTTTTTTCTTGTTGAAAAGTCAATATTTTTTAAATGGCCGAAGCTTCTTCACCAAAATTCAAAGGAGGAAAGGGGAAGATGAACTTACAGCTTCCCCCTGCCACTGTCACAGTAGCAGAGGTCAAGAAGAAAGGTCAGCCAGAGGAAGAATTCTCTCCATCTGTTAACCAACAACTTGACGTTGCCATGGCAACAACCCAAAGAACCAGCAGCAACAGCAACAACAACAACAATGCGACGGACGAAAACAACACCAATAACAATAACAATAACAACAACAACAAGACCAATAACGGTGACAACACCACCAACGACAACAACAACACAAACAAACAAAATTTCTCCTTCGCCGAGACGACAAGGAAAACCCTCGACTATCTGCCAGTAGATATAACAAAAGCGAAGGAGCTACTGGCGGATGCGAAAAAATATATAGTGTACGGAGAAAATGGTTCATTCACAATCCATTCCCCCCCCCCGGAACTAAAAAGCCAGAGACTCCTAAACACGGTCATGTTTAGGACAATCTCGAACAAAAGTAAAAAACCAGCTCAACCATCACAGAGCGAGAGAGAGCTGGTTTTAAAAGACGTCATGAAGGACATCACCTTCATTCAGAAGGATAGACTCTACGGGAGTCTATCCATTCTCATGAAGGACAGGGACACAGCAGTGAAACTGTCCATCAAACCAATCACATCCAACGCATACACCTTCTACCCTACGTACATGGGTAGAAGAACACAAAAAATAAAAATCCACACCATCCTGCCGATTATGGACATATGGTGGGTTTTGACAGGTTTTCTGGACCTGGAGGATGACATGCTGGTGTCCATGGGAAAGGCATCGGGTGACGCGTTCAGTGGAACGAGCCTCGAACTTGTAGTTCAAATGAGGCCCGAAAGGATCGCCCAGATCCCTGAACGCGTCATACTGGATGATCTAACCTTCATCAACATTGCCGTTGAGGGTAGACGGCCCTCGTGTTACCTCTGCGGAACCAGAGGTCACCTGAGGGCTGTCTGTCCCCAACTTAATAAGAAAACCCCAATCCTGCCTACACCACCAACAACTGCACAACAAACACAATCACCACAACTACCACTACAAAAACAACCACCACAGCTCAAACCAAAACAAAACAATGTCCAACCCATCCCCTCCACTCAAAAAACAAAAACAATTTCCAAAACACCCGTACCGCAAACACAACCCGAAAATATACCCCTCCCCTCCAACGCGGAAGATGACCCTAGTTCGTCGTCAGACGAGGAGGAGAACTTCCACACAATCAAAAGAAAAAAAAGAAAACACACCTCAGACACACAAATGAAAAAAACCCCTCCCCAAAACATAACACTGACACCAACACAAAAGAGCTCACAACAGCAAACAAAAAACACCACACAAAAACAAAAACATGCATACACATACATAAACACAAGAAACAAAAAACTGTTAAACATTGTGTACAACAACAATCTAATAAAAACACAAGGGCCTAACTTCACCCAGGCAGGGGATTTCCCCCACCTCAAAATGATTAAGGCCCCACAGGACACCTATAAAACTTTAAAAAACAATTTTAAAGAGGACGTGGGTCCCCCCTGCGTCGGGCCCATTAACCGCGTCCTCCTAAAAAACTATGCCACTCCCTCCCCAAACACCCACACAACTCCAAGCTCCCCAACCACACAACACACTGATGCCCCCACACTTCCACAAACCACCACCCCACCCAACAACCCATCCCCCACCCTAATGGAAATTGTGCAGCCCGATACCCGGGACGCAGAGAGGTAAGTGCCTTTTCTCTTCACCACCAACATGGCTATGCTAAGAGTAGGCTGTTTAAATGCGCGTGGCCTGGGCTCAACTTGGAAGCAAGCAATGCTTCTAAATGACCTCAGGTCACAACGTATAGATGTGATGGTTATTTGCGAGGCCCGGATCAGCAACGTGCGACAGCTGGCCCCCACCTTTGATGACTTTGAGATGCACGCATCTCTCTGTCAGTACTTTACAAGTGCGACGACGTGCTCGGACAGACGCTAGGCGTCGAAGACGACGAGCTCACCAGTCTGTTCGGTAAGAGTTTCCTCCCGGGACCTATGGACAACTTCCAGAGGTCCCTGGCCTGGCAGTGCTACCGAGGAGCTCTACCCGTTCGTGACAAGATCTACAGGCGCGGACGCCCCGACAGGGATCCTTCGAAGAGGGCGTGTCCAAGATGCGAGCAGGACATTGAAACCGTCTTGCACGCAATTGTACACTGCCCAAGCGTAAGCGACCTGTGGAACTATGCAGAACAAGTGCTGTCGTGTATGGGACAAATCCAGTTGACTGCCGCCAGCCTCTTTCAAAAACGAAAGAGAGGCGGTTTTCCTCTGAACAGTGGCTATGGTGAAAGAGGTTATATGGTGGACGAGATTGAGAGGACTGAGGACAGATGCCTTTCTCTCCGGACAAGAATTGATTCCCTTCTTTAAGTATCACTTTAGAAGGAGAATCAGGGTGGAGAGAGAGGCACTGCACCCCAGTAAATTTACTGAAAGCTGGGCGAATGAAGCGAAAATGGCCAAGTGATTCGGCCTTCTCTGTTTATAAGCCTGTAGCTTAAAAAAGCGAGCAAAACGAAGAAAGGAGCACTTGCACAACACGCACCTGAAGTTGAGGGTTGTTATATCGACGGGGTATTAAAGAACCCATTTGTGGCGCCTCCCCCTATTGGGGATTTCGATTGTTATAATTGTTTGTTTCAATATTTTTACACGACTGTATAGAAAATCCCCGGCATGTGTCTTTGTATTGTCTCGTTTTCTTGTGCGCCCTTATGGCAAATAAAGAAATATATCTATGTAGCTATCTACCTATCGTCCTATCTACCTATTTCCCTACCCACCTACCTTCCTACCTACCTACCTACCTACCTACCTACCTACCTACCTACCTACCTACCTACCTACCTACCTAACTAACTACCTACCTACCTACCTACCTACCTACCTAGCTACCTACCTACCCACTTAGCCACCTACCTACCTACGTTCCTACATACCTACCTAACTACCTACCTATCTGTGAAGAGAGGAAGGGAGTACTCACTCTTGGTGGTCCTGGAGATGAGGGTTGTACATTTTTTCGGGGTGTGTACAACCCCTGTGTAACACCTCCCCCCTATTGGGGACTTCAATTGTTATTTGTTATTGTATTAATAGTTTTATTTTCATATACCTGTATGTAAACTCCCCATTTGTATTTGTCCTCTTCTTTTGTGCCCTTGTGGCTAATAAAGAAATTAATCTGTACTATACATCAAATGAATGAGAGATACTCCTTTTATTGATTCTGGGATTGAAAAAAGGCGAACTCGACCTCTATATTGCAACATAAACACAACTGAATATATCGGAAACGGACATATTATATATTTCTGAATTAGCGAGGATACTTCTACGTGTTTGCACAATCTGCTAGATATAGAATTTCCCTCATATAGTACAAAGAAATTTAAATTTGTTTCAATCTAAAACTCTGCTGCTGTCATGTACCGTTTCCCTGCGCCAAAGACGTTTCGTCCTCG
>OZ024742.1:247356929-247376929 GCA_964016885.1 Eledone cirrhosa
GTTTCTACATCAACTCTGGCTTATGCTCATACCATTTCTGAGAATGAGGTCATTTGTTCAGTTTGCATAATTGTCAGTGAATCCTTTTTCCTGTGCTATCATGCCTCTTATAGTGATTCTAGGCTAGGAGTTTACACTCGGATACGATGTGAACCACAGTTTCCTCTTTTGATCCACACATTCTATAGAGCGGGCTAGCCCCCTCCTTGTTAATATTGTGTCCTATTCACTTTGTTCTAAGGGATTGCTACTGTGCAACCAGTAGCAATCTGTCTGTAGCTTTCTTAAGGTCCCTTTCTTTAACCAGTTCCATGTCTGTGGATCTCTGAAATAAGTTTTCTTTAAACATCCTGCTTCCATATCCCTCTCCAAAATATGTTGGCCTGTTCAGCTCCAGGAATAGCATCGTTACTTCTTTCTTTCCCTTTAATCTGTTCAAATAACATTTTCTGGTTGTAGCCGAACATGCGGTTTTGTCTATAGTGGCTAACAATGTCTCATGCCTAATAACTTTTTGTGATTTCAGCTGTGACACGTTGCATTAGTACCTCAATTATAACATTTAACCTGTTTCCCTTTGTGTTGTCTTTCCTTGTCAATCTATCCTTCGTAGAAATATTTTGTAATGTTCCATTTAATAAAGACCGAATCTTCCCGATGTCCTTTCTAATTTCCTTGAATTAACCATTCAACCGCTTCTTCCACTAAGGTTCTGAACTTTCTCGTCTGTTTTCCCTTGTTTTGATACCAAGCGATTTTGTCACCATATTGTCACCATTGCGGCTGCTTTGAGCATGTTCTTGCATTGTTGAAGATTCTTCACCTCAATTTATCGGACGACCATGTTTACCTTAGATGCCGTTTCTTTTAACTTTTTCAGTCAACAAATCTTAGATGCATAGGTTTTCCACTATCATTATTCATTTCGTCCTCCATTAAATTCAGAATATAAACAAAATCTTGTCCTAGCTCGCCAACGTTCATTTTCTCAATGTCCGCGTCTTCACTCCAGATGTTATTTATCTTAACCATTTTATCATTGTCTTTGTCGGTTACTCCCTCGGGTCTCATAACCACTTAACACACATTTTCTACTGAATCATTTGCCTGAATTACTCCACTTTCTACAGGCTCATTTGCCTGATCTACTCCACTTTCCATTTCCAGCTTAAACTTCCTATTCAGTTCCTTCAATTCCAACTCACTTATCCATCCATTAGTTCTTATTACACGAACCTGACCCGCTAGTTGTTGTTCACCTAATTCAAATAGAAATATATCTTTCCAGATGTTATACATTCGTTTCCTATGGTCTTTGTTAGTGGGATCAGTTTTCAGATAATATTTTCTTACACTTTTATTCAATACTTTCGTCCAGTTGGTTCTTGCCTCGTTGGTTCTTCTTCCTCCAAACACTAGCAGTATTCTGGTTCTTTCAGGTTTTTGCATAATTTAAAGTATAATTGGATAGGCTCTGAAATATCTTGTTTACTCACTTTCAGTTCCTACAATTTATTTACAAAATGCGTCAGTGTGAGTGCGTGTCCGTGAAACATACATATACACCAGGTTTGAACACAAAGTAACCAAACTTCTACTGTCACTGCCTCTATCTCTCCCTCTCTCCCCATCTCTCACTATTATGAGCAAATGGGGCCCATGCGCTGGCCTCCCGCGATTCCCTGGAGGATGGTAAGGAAGAGCATTTCCATCTCGCGAGCTCACATCTGCAGGTATCCAACTCTGTGTCGATGGTGGTGAGTAGGGAGGTCACTCTACTGCTACTTGTTCGATCGCAACCCTGTCAGAACGCGACCGATATGTGGAGAGCTTACACTTCTCTGCCTGAAGTGCAGTAGAGCCTGGATTAGTCGCAGACTGCATCAGGTTGTGACTGGAGAATGCGTCCCAGATGAGGGGTTTACTACCACAGAAAGCGAAGATGGTCATGCCGTCCGCCCTTTTGGCGTCACCTCAGTCCAGCCCACAGGCTCGAGCTAGGAGGGGAAATCTGTAGCATCCAAGCAATGCTTTATGGCCTCGTTGAGAGCAGCATGGTATTGATCTGCAGCGACATTTGTGTGGCTCGCAGATCCGGAGGCCGACACTCAGGGAAACTCCGATTCGCCGCGTGCCAGTCTAAAAGGAGGGTAACACATTGAGCTAGGCACGGCTGTGTTGTTACGAGGTGGAACGAATACATGCGAGGCGTTGCTGACCGCGCTGGTGCGCTAGCCTGTTAGAGGCCATGTCGCACTGGATGGCATTCCATATGCTCCGGGAGGGAGTTGACGTCAACAGGGAGAAGAGGAGAAAAGGCGTCTACTGGGCTAAGTCGGAGCCGATTCGAAGCCTTGCTGGGGCATCACGTCCCTCGATCGCAGTGGGAGATTTATGCTACTGGGCCAAGGAGCACTTGCCGGGTGAGAGTCCTTCACATGAAGTTCTAGCCTCCTTTTCACCGGTATTTGAACTATATAGCATCGGCATTTAAGCACCCATTAAGAGGATTAGAGAATATAAGTCCACCAACACCAATGTTTCTAACGTAACATCACTGTACTTGGGATAGTTTACATGACGCTTCTTATCATTAATACCATTAAAGCTCTTTTGCCTTCTTTAATATTTTCTAAAAATGAGCTCTGTGTGATTAATGGTGAAATCATTCTTAATATTTTATTTAAATTGCTACTTATTTTCACATGCTTCTGTGTTAGTGGTGGTTGTATGAGTGTCATTGTATTTGTTTGATGCCCGTGGCTGCTTTTTTAATCATCGTTTTTATTTTGTTTCAAGTTCAGCAATCTCAGTATATATACATATAGATGTCTACTTCGCGAAGTCATTTGCACTTCTACTGTTGTTGCTGGTTTTGTAATTTGTTTCGACTTAGCTAAACTTTGTAGCCATAACAACAAGATGAAGTGGGTGTTGCGTTGGTTTTGTATGTACACCTGTTGTCATTGCTGCTGGCAAAGTTGACATCTAACGTACTTTTGTTTTGTCAAAAATGAATTGAATTTTTGAGAAAGGCCATTAAAGATTTTTTTTCAGCGGATTAGGGGAGGGTGAACTTTGGAACAGCCCCTAAGAGTCTGTTCAGTGGGGGAATTATTGTTTTTTTCAGCACTTGTCTGATCCCTTACGGAAACCTATGATATTATTTTGGACAGATCGCGGTCGGTATAAATATATAAATTATTATCATCATTATTATGCTCCCTTCCAAATCCTGCCGAGTGTCAACGTGGCATCTGATGCAAAATTTGATAATACACACATTTTTACAATCAATTGTCACACAAATGATGCCACAAGGGCAAAAACAACAGTAAATGTCGTTGCAAAGTTTTTCAATTGATAATGCCCTTCTTAGTACGTGGGCAGTACCCGTCAGCATTGCTTTCTGTATCTCTTGCTGCGGTGGCTTTCCAGTTTTCCGGTCCAAATATATTTCAGTACCCTTTATGATCATTCCATATGCGCCGACTATCAACTGCATTGTACAGACCTTAAGATGGCACATTTTCTCAATTTCAAATGATAAATCTTCACGCTTACTGAGCTTTCCAAACTCTTCCAAGATGTTACGATCTGATGGAATGCTCATGTCAATTAAGGAACATGTTTTCTCGTTATGACCCTTCGCAATTATATCAGGTCTGTTGGCCTTGGTTGTTCTGTAGTATTCACAGGGAAATCCCAAAGGATTGCTGCGTTCTCATCTCCTCTTACTGCATCTGGGTGATGCTCGTAAAATCGTTTCTCCGTTTTCAGACCATAAAACCTGCACAGAACCCAGTGTAAGTATTGCCCCACTCTACCATGTCTCGTTTTATAGTCCTGCGCAGCTAATACCTTGCAGCCTGAAACCAGGTGGTCGATGGCTCAACATGCTCATCATAGAATCGAAACCTTTGGTCAGTTCCATTTCTGGTCACATTGGCTTGATAGTTGCGCATTGGGAGACATTGGTCTTGTGTAAAGAAAATGAATCATTCACTCTCTGCCTTTAACCCAGAACTGCGTAGCCACTAATGGGTGAGAGCTTGATATACATCAGGTTCGTTGCTACGGGGAACATACTACACATGCAGTGGTTTTTGCTCTCAATTAGTGTGCAGTCTCTGTTAGCCTTTCATATTTTGCCAACACTTTGATATTCTTTGCGGCTTTATTTGAAGAATCGCCATTATTATTTTCAAACATTATTCCCAATTCTTCTGCAAACTTCCTACTTTCCTATGTAACTTTCCTCCTTTCCTTCCTGAACTGCGTCCATTTTCATTATCAAGTCATCTGTAGTTTTAAAGAACTGATTGAGTCCAAATGGTCGATATCCTCTATGAAAGATCTAGCTGGATCATTCTTCTACCTCCATTTTGCTTAGGGAGATAGAGGCGATTCACATCTGCTTTTGTGTGATGTATTCGATTACAGCTCAATAGCTTCCTGATTTTGGTGTCTATTCTCTTAATTTCGTTAAATTCCAAATTATAATGTTGAAACTGTAGGTGACAACATTGAATACAAGCGCATTTATGGCAGATAATTTATTTCTCGAATTAAGCTGTTTCATGATAGCACGTACTCTCTGGTAGCAATTCCTCCCTGATTTTCTCTTTCCTGTTGGCGTGGTGAATACCTCGGCTTTCATTGATCCTTAGATATCTTTAGACTTGTTCTTGTTCTAGTTCCCTAATTACCGTATTCGCATCTATTTCCATTGTCATTGTGCCTTTTTTAATGTTGCTTTGGCGCATTTTTCCAATCCAAACTTCATTCCCACATCATGGCTGAACACCTTGACTGTCTTTGTTTTGTTAAGTGCTAAAGACAGCGGTGTGAGTGCAATGCAAAATATCAGAGAAGAAAACGAATCATCCTGAAAAATAACACATTTGTTGTTGTTGCTAGTATTATTTTTTTTTATTTATCTTGCTTTATGTTCATATGAGCTATCACCAAGTAACAACCAATGACCTCAAGAGGCAAGGTCAGCCATTTTCAAGAAAAATACACACACACACACACACACACACACACACACACACACACACACACACACACACACACACACACACACACACACACACACACACACACACACACACACATACACACACACACACACACACACACACACACATACACACACACACACACACACAGACACATCTATCTTTAGGTGTTTAGACTTGTGATGTACTTATATTGACAGAATCTTGCTTAGTATATGGGCAGTTCTCATTAGTACTATCTTTTAATATTTCATCTATACGCAGGCTTCCTGAGATTTGGTATAAGTAATCACTAGATCCTTTAGGTATCATTCCTAGAGCGCCTACAACCACATTTTTCCAATCTCTATTTCCAGGTCTTTATACTTGCTCAATTTTTCAAATGTTTTGATAGGAACGGTCATGTCAATTAACAAGCACACCCTGTTTTTAAAGTCCTTCAGTATTATACCAGGTCTATTTGCATCTATTTTGGGGTCTGTTTGGACGCTAAAGCTCCACAAAATAGGAGATGTAACCTTTTTCAAGTGCGGGATTGGGCAAGTCAAAATGCTTATACATTACCCAATGTATGTATTGCCTTGCTCTGTCGTGCCTGTTTAGGTTTTCGGTTGGAATTATAGGGCTGCACATTGTGATTATATGATCAATGGATATTTTGTACATACACTGATTAATGGGTTGCATCCTTTTTTTATGATGTTGTCTTGCTCATTTTTTGTTGGCTGAAAATGTATCTTGTGCTGATATAATCAGTCCTTCAGTCTCAGAGTTCAGTCCAGAGGATGCCAACCACTGATGGGTTAAAGTTTTGTCAACATCAGGATTGTTAGCTCTTTCTGGCTATTTTCCATTCAGAGGGTTTTCTTGCCATTTGTTAGCCAGTTTCTTTAGTAGTTCTTTCTTTGCAGTTACTTTTACCTGATTTGCTTTTTCTGTGTTTTTTTTTCATTTCAGCGGTAAAAGGAAATTCTGAAATTTGTAGTCCATTACTGTATCTTTGTGCATCTTTTGTAATGGAGTATGATCTTTTTTTGCTTTGATGTTTCAAAACGTGCTTGATCATCCAATCATGTGATTCCCTTAGATATGTAGATCATCCAATTGTTGCAGTCTTCAAAGAAATATCTAACTGGATTAACCCACGTCCTCCTTCTTTCCTAGGGAGATATATTCTATCTGTATCTGCCTTAGGGTGATACATTTTGTGCATGGTTAAGAATTTTCTAATTTTCGTATCGCGTTTACTGATCTCCGTGCTTGATCAGTTGATGACATTGAAACTCTAAGTTACTACTGGTATGGCAAGTGTGTTTATGGCATCGATCCTATTCCTTGCATTCAATTCCGTTCTTAAAATTGCTCTTACTCTGCGGTAACATTCCTTCCTTATCCTTTCCCCCATTGTCGTGTGCTTGATTCCGTCTCCTTCACACACACCTACATATTTGTAAGTTGCTTCTTGATCAAGTTATCTTATCACATTCCACCGATCAAGATTAATGCCTGAACTTTTCTGCAGCTTTTCTGTGATGTACATTTGGTGCATTTATCTAGTCCAAACTCCATTTTGATATCACCAATGAACTGCTTCACAGTGGATTGCCCTTGCAATTGCTCATAATTTTTGGCAAATAGCTTCAGGTCATCCATATAGAACAAGGGATTAAGGGTTTTCTCATAGACTTTATATCCATGTTTTGTTTCATTGAGCATTTTACTTAATGGTATAAGCGCGATGCAGAATATAAGCGGTGTTAAACAGTCACCGTGATAAATTCCACAATTAATGTCAACTTCTCCAGCATCCAGTGATTTTTTTTTCACCGTCCAAAATAAGTGTTGTTTTCTAAACTTTCATACTGAATGACAGAAAGCTCCTGACAACGGATATATTTCTAAAATCTCTAAACACTTTTCAATCCAACTGTGTGGCAAACTATCAAATGCTTTTTTTGTAATCTATCCAAGCAATTGATTGATTTTTGTGCCTATTATGCCAATCTTCTAGAATTATTTTGTTAATCAAAAGCTGATCCTTACAGCCATATGAGCCGGTTTTATATTGGGAAATAGATCATTTACTATCAGGTGATCATATGTATATTTAGCTAAGAATATTTATTATCATTATTATAAAAAATCCCGCCGAGGTTAACTTTGCCTTTCATCCTTACGGGGTCGATAAAATAAAGTACCAGTAATGTACTGGGTAATTGCTGGCCTTGTGCCAATAGTAGAAACAATTATTATTAAATTTGTTAATTATTATTTAAATTTCACTTCGAAAGGAAGGTGTGGGTGGAGAGAGAAGTGCTGCCCCCAGTACATTTACTGAAAGGTGGGTGAATGTGGCGAGAATGGGCCGTGTGAGTGGGCCTACTCTGATCATGCGCCTGTAGGTTGGTGAATTTGAGGAGGAGACGGGTGCTCTTCCCAGGTGCCATCGAAGCGTCGGGTAGTTCAGGATTGGTGTAGTACCTGAATTTTCATTGTTGTATTTTTCTTGTTTATTGGTTTCCTATTTTTTACTCGATTTTTGTGTAACACCCCCACTGTCCCCGTCTATTGTATTGCCCCCTATATGCCGGCCGTTGTGGCCAATACATGAAACCATTATCCTTGTTTAGTGTTAGTGGGCGACTTGGTTACTGTTAGTGGGGGCCTGGAACGGTATCTTAGATGCACACTGGGATTATATGGAGCTAGTAGATAGGGGATAAGGGTGTAAAAGCTTAACCAATCTGCTCAAACGTTTTGAACTGTCTGACAGGTATCAACTGAATTATCCGAATGTACCAATGGGTACATGGTCAAACCACATCGGATCATCCAGATTGTATCTAGATAGGGTATTCTGTAGGGAAATAGATAAGGCTAGTGTAGGTTTTCCACAATTTAAAGTAGTCGACTATACGGGAAGCAATGACAGACTGCACGAGGGGTAAATCGCCAGGTTTAGATGGTCTGCCCTACGAGATTTATGCGTACGTGCTAGGCTTGTTCTCCGGACAGATTCATCCACGACAACCTCCACCTCATGTGATACATCAGGGAGAGGGTGGTTAAAGAACCTGGAATGGGTGGGGGTCCTGATCAACTTGGATTAATCTAAATTATTTGATAGATTCGACCATCGGTACCTCGCGGCGGTCCTCTAGGAGGCCAGCTTCGTGGTTGTCAGGAGTTGGATCGCTGCGATGCACAGCGACATCTTCTCGGTTGTGAGGGTGATCAGTCACCTGTCGCAGCCGTTCAGCATCATGCGTTGGTTCCACCTCTCGTCCCTCTTGTACGTATTCGCTCTCGAGCTGTTACTGCACAGCTTGGAGGTGATGAGGGGCGTCCCATGCGAACTGGGATGCGAGGGATCCGTGTCGGCTTACGCCGACGACATCACCGTGGTGGTGTCGAGCACTTGATAAGTCCAGATGCTCGGCACTGCTCTCGAGGAATACGAATCGTTGACATGAGCAAAGGTAATACAGGAAACGTCAGTGGGCTTGCAGCTAGGCACCTGGAGAGGCAAGCCCATGTCGCCCGACAGCGTCGTAGGGCGCTGGACGGAAGGACTGGTTAAATTTCTCGGGGTCTGGTCTTGTCAGGACCTCCAGCTGGAGAAAACCTGGAGGGAAGTGACGAGCAGGGTGGCCTTTCTCAACCAGTAACGGACCGAGATGAATCTGAACCTGAAAGGTCGGGTGGAGGTGGCGAATGCGTACATCGCATCCGTCATCTGCATTCGCTTGACCGTCGGGCTTTGCCCCGGCTCAACTCTGACCAAAATGGAGCGCCTCCTCTTCCGATATTAGTGGAAGGGACGATCCATCTGGTGTCAGTACCCGTTGCGTGGAGGACTGGGAATGCCGTGGCTGATGATGCACAAACATGCGCTGAGGCTGCGACACCTCTGGTGTTTACTTGACGGTGAACAGGTGTGGTCACCGTTTGCAAGACGCATTTTTTCCCAGCTCTTCTACTTGACGGACTTGCAGTCCTAGGTCAAGAAATGACCGAGAGATAGCGCTTGGAACCTGGAATGTCTCTAAGCGCTCATCACTCTCGACCAGCTGGGCATTAGTATCGGTGGAAAATCCATCTCGGCGTTCTATACAGGACTAGTGGCGGGGAGGGGGAGAATGATGGCGTTCTCGGGGAGTCCATGGGCGTCGAAGACGATCAGCAGTTCGCTCTCTTCAAGAAAACTTTCAGCCTGGGGCCTATGGATAACTTCCAGGAATGCCTGTCCTGGCAATGCTACTGGGGAGTGTTGCCGGTTAGAGATAAGCTCTATAGGAACGGAAGTGCCGTCAGCCGAGCCCATCTGTGATGCATGCATGGTGACGAAACCGTCATGCACGTACTTGTTCAGTGCCCGAACATTGCTGACTTGTGGGGTTATCTCGAACAGTCGTTTGTAGGATGGACCCAGTTATCGACTGACTCTGTTGTGCAGATAACCCCACCATCCTCCTTTAAGGAGGGGGAGGGCAGGCAGTTTTCATCTGCTTGGTAGCCATGGCGAAAAGGATTGTATGGTGGACAAAGCTGAAAGGGTTGAAGACGGACACTTTCCTCTCCGGTGTATCACTGATTAACTTTTTCAAGTTTCACTTGAACAGGAAAATCAGGGTGGTGAGACTAGTGCAGTCTTCTAGTAAGTTTGTTGAAAGGTGGGTGAAAGTGGCGAGTCTGGTCCTAGTGAACGGGCCCGCTCTGAGTATATGCTTGTAGACTGAGAGTGGGAGAATATTGAGTGGGCGCTTGCCCTGGTGGTCAGGGTGGCCATGATCTTTTGTGTATATTTTTTATGCCATGAATGACTCTCGGAGATTTCCTCCTTTGGGGAATTTGTGGAGTTTGATTTTTTAATTTGTTTTTACACATTTCTATTTTCTTGTTATAACCTTTTTACATGGCCAAAACCCACTGTGTATCGCCCTTTACCGTTCTGTGCCGTCTGTAATGTGTTTCTTCTTGTTAGTCCTTGTGGCCAATAAATAAATCATTAAATCACATCGAGGTCAGCTTTGTCTTTCATCATTCCGAGGTTGATCAAATAGAATACCATTTAAGTATTGGGTCGATTTAATCGACTTTCCATTCCTCTCAAGTTGTAGGCTTTGTAACTAAATTAGAAACTATTATTATTCCGGCCTCTAGTCAGAGTTCACTAATCAAACGAGAGTGAGAAGTCCGGAGTTTATCCCAATATGCGCTCACCTGCTGAAATTCTATGACACCGCAAATAACAGGACGTCATCGATTTGTGAGTGCCAACAGGGGCTAGTATCTGACAACGTTCTGGTGCATGACAGAGGCTAGAATTTGTGAAAGTCTGGATGCAGACCAGAAGCTAGTATCTGGCAATATCTGCCTCGTCACTGCAGGAACCATCGCCATTGAACTTGAAATTTAACTGAATCCAAAAAGGTCCATTCGAATGAATTCATTTAAGTTGGATAACACATCGTACCTGTGAAAAGCTCCACACTTAGACAGTAGTACATCTTTATGGCTCAAAAACGATTGGAACAGCTGAAATCAGTACTAAAGTTTATCATAGTCTGTCAGATTCTTGTATTTTCAGGTCAACCCGGAAAGCTCCATCACAATTGATGTTGCCCTTTTTCATCATGCAATCAATAATCCCTAAAGATAGGGTCATTGTTTTCGTGTTTTTATCTAGGATTAATCCACTAGTCCTGCCCATATAAGAATGGAATGTTCCCTTCTGGGACCGTCTAGGAACATTGTAAATGTCAGTCCTTTTCAAAGATATGAGATTTTTCCTATTATGTAACGCTCAGTAACAGAGTGTGGCGCTATTAACTGCGCATCAGTCTGTGAAGGGTGCTAACTCTACTCTAGAAATAGAAGAAGCCAAAGCCCACGCACTAAAACATACAAAAAAATTGAAGAATATTACATACATATGTAAATTAATTATTTTCTATATATTATGATTCCGTCAGAATTCCGGAAATATCTAACACCTTGAAGATTTTTTAAATACATGCATATAAACTTAAATATATATGATACATACACATACACACTCACACATACACACACATATATATGTATGTCTATATATATATACATATTTAGAAAGAGACAATGAGAACAGAGAGAGAAACTAGTATGCACACACCCAAACGCACACTCACACTCACACACACACCCACACACTTACGGACACACACACGCGCACACACATAAATATATATATGTATATATGTATATATCGTTTACAAATATTTACAGATGAATAAAAAAAGGTAAATATGAACTAGGCCAAGCGTCAGGTGTCAGAGTCGAGGACCAAATTAAAATACAAAGTTTTCGTAGACAACATAGAAACATATATACATACATATGAAAAGTTACATACACAAACGGACGCGCGCGCGCACACACACACACACACCCACACACACACACACACACACACACACACACACACACACACACACATACATATATATATGTTTATCTATCTATCTTTCTTTCTCTCTCTCTCTCTCTCTCTATATATATATATATATATATATATATATATATAAATATACGTGTGTGTGTGTGTGTGTATATATATATATATATAAGTGTGTGTGGGTATGATTACGGTGTATATCAGCGTGCATGTGCGCATGCACAACTGTACGTGAGAACAGCCGATAAAAAATGACCAGAATCTTGAGAAGTATATATCTTGAATAATTTAGTTCGCTATATCAATCATATTTTTAGAATCACTTCGTATATCATTATAATATTTTAGCTGACATATTGGTTTTAATACATGCATCTGATTTATGGACTCATTTGAATTCTAGATATTTTCCACAATATTTGATAAATATATGTATGTATGTATGTATGTATATTTGTATGTGTATGTATGCATGTATGTACGTATGTATGTATTTATGTATGTAAGTATGTTTATATTGATATATGTAGGTATGCAAGTATGTATGTGTGTATGCGTGTATGTAAGTGCGCATGTATATATGTATGCATAATGTATGTATGTGGTTGTTTGTATATATGTTTCTATCTAAATATCCAACTATGTATCTATCTATCTATTTATCAATCAATTTATGTACCTACCCTCGTATTTATGTAGGAATTTAAAAATCCTGTTGTCATTCCAACGACACACACTCATATATATATACGCATATATATATTTGTATATATATGCATATACATATATTTATATATAGAGAGGGGGCGGGTGGGGGGGTGTATAGCGTTGTCATAAGAGATGTCAACATGAATGGACTTGGTATTTTTATCTAAAGACATTTTTCCAATTCCAACCCACCTTTCCATTCAATCTATCTTATTTCTCATTCTTTCTTCTGATGAAAGACTAGCGTTCGAAATGTTAAGACCCTCTTCTTGATATTTCAAGCGTTAATCTAATATATTCCTTCCATATACTGTAACAATTGCCGCCTAACCCATGCGATCGTGGAAGATGGACGTTAAACGAAGATGATGGTGATGAATTGTGTTGTTATTTCTGTTTACGTTTTACATACATATATATATATTTATATATATATGTGTGTGTGTGCGCGCGCGCGCGCGCGCGCGTGTGTGTGTGTGTGTGTGTGCGAGTGAGTGTGTGTGAGTGTTAATTTAGATGTGTTTATAATTATGAAACTACGGCAGACAGTTAAAATGCATATTCTTCACTTACATATTAAACGTTTGAAAGTGCACCAAAACTCCAACGTCACCCCTTCTCCGAGAGACACCCATCGTTGCAACCTCTGTGCAGGAGTCTGCAAGTCCCTATCTGCACCAACAGTCCATGTCCGCGCTGCTCATGCTTAAGTAACAAACAATGGCATTAGTCGATAAGCGATGGCATATGTCAGGTCGATCGTCAGCGCTACTGGTATAATGTAACCCGTATAACATGTACATGGTCGGGTCGCTGTCGATTAAACCGGTAATCCCACCCAACTTGCTTGATGATGAGGGTGATTTTGGACACCCTGTGTGATGAAAGACAAAACCCATCAAAGGGCGGAGGAGCTCAGGAGAGTCAAGGGCCATCCAATAGAGCGACTGCCAGTTTTCCTTAAGACATCTCTCTAAGAGAAGGTCACCCTGATATAAAACATGCGACTTCGTTCGCATCCAATGATCTAGATCAGTTCTACTTTTGGGGTAGATGCATAGATGTCTAGAGAGAGTGTTTTCCCCAGTGCAAAGACTTTCTTTTCTTATAAATGCTTCAAGAACAGGTATCGCTTGATTTGTGGCATTGGTTTGCGATATGCATGGCATTACTCGCCATAGGCAAGCCCATTACAAAAATAAAAAAGCCACGTCTATGATGTTCATGATTAAGTATCAAACGATGGCAATACTCAAAACCTAGTTGCAGCCATCATCAGCATGTGTGTATGTATGTATGTATGTATGTATGTATGTATGTATGTATGTATGTATGTATGTATGTATGTATGTATGTATGTATGTATGTTCTTCTGGTTTTATAATTTCACAAAGTTTTACCAATAGAGAGAGAGTCGGTTTCTAACATAGACACAAGACTCTCTCATTGGAATTTATACAACATCAACTAGGTAGATATGTATGTATGCATTCATGTGTAGATATGGATGTTATTGTATGTGTGGATGTGTATGTTTTGAGTTGTGTGTGTGCATGTGTATATGCTTTGCATCTGTACATGTGTATATGCAGTTATTGGATGCAACATTTTTGGAATGTTTTACATATTTTTACTGTTCCATTAATGGATTGTATGTATGTATGTCCTTCTGGTTTTATAATTTCGCAAATTTTTGCCAATAGAGAGAGAGTTGGTTTCCAACATAGTTACAAGACTCTCTCATTGGAATTTGCATAACATCCCATCAACTAGATAGATATGTATGCCTGTCTTCATGCATGCATGTGTAGATATGGATGTTATTGCATGTGTGGATGTGGATGTTTTGAGTTGTAATTGTGCATGTGCATACGCTTTGTATCTGTACCTATGTATATGCAGTTATTAGATGCAAAATCTTTGGAATGTTTTACATATTTTTACTGTTCCATTAATGGATTGTACTTGTAATTTCCTAACTAGTTGTGTTCTTTCTGTTCCTGTGAAGCCTAGCTTCTCAAGATTTATATTGAGGCAGTTACTAACATATTCCAGTGCCCCAATAATCACAGGCATAAATCTGAAGGTGTAATCAGGGTGGAGTGTCTGCAGATTTCTCATCAGTTCTGCATAAATATTCTCCTTTTCACTAAGCTTTGATATTGTATTGGCATCTGCTGGGTAGCTAATTTCCACTACTGTGCATGCTTTCTTCTCCCTGCTCCATATCATAATATCTGGTCTGTTATGCCTGCATTTTATTGGGGTTTTTACTGGAACATTCCACCAGTACTCTTTTATATTATGTACATGGATGTCTTCCACATTGCTGTAGCTTTTAATGTGTTTATTATCGGGGATATCTTTTTTACGAACTGCATTGTACAGTGTTTTGGCCCCTACATCATGCCTCATAGGTAGATAGTACCGCGATGACATCTTTGGACAGCTGCTGATGACATGGGTAATATCCTCGATGTTAGTTCTGCAGAGTCTGCACTTGTTATCACATCTAGGTGTTTTGCCTGCATCCCTATCTCTTTTGTGAATCAGGTATTTCGTGTTAATCTCCTGTTCTTGGATTGCAAAAGCGTATCCTTCAAAGTGAGAGCCAATATAGCGGTTGTTGGTCCAAGATAGACTACTTTCCTTATCTATATTACACTCACTCTGGAGCTTCCTGGCAACATATCCATGCATGAGATTTTGCTGATAAGTATGCAGTTTTTCATCCATGGATTCACTGCGATACTACTGAGCGACTTCCCTGGGTGTGAGTTTTTGATTATCACACAGGAGGGAATATCTCTCGAGGAGTTCCTTCCCAACTCTCATGATCTTATCTGTTTCATGCAGATAGACTTGCTCGAGAAACGGGCTTCTACGCTTTGAGGTTCGTAGATGTTGTTGGAGAGATATGATGCGACATTCAAATGTTGTCTGGACTGATGTTAGGCCTCTGCCTCCCTGCTTACGTTTCAAGTAAAGGCGGTCTATGTCACTGTTGATGTGGAAGTTTCCGGTGTTGTTTTGTATTTTTCGAGTTCCAACATCAACTGCTCGGATTTCGTCTATCGTCCAATTGAGTATTCCAAACGTTGGTGTTAGGACAGGCACAGCAAACACATTGTGAGCCACTGTTTTGTTTTGCGCAGAGAATTCCGATGACCAAATCTTTCTTAATCGGGTGTAGTATTCCCTGGTTACGCGTTCTTTATTACAGATACCATTATAGGATATGTTCTTATCTAACCCCAGGTATCTGTAGCAGTCCTCATCAGATATTGGTGAAACAGTTAGGCCATTGATGACAATGTTGCTAGATTGGGTTGTTGTTTTTCTCCGCTTTACAGTCATGTATGAGCATTTATCTTGGCCAAACTCCATTCCTATATCCTTTGAGAACGTTGTAACCAGGTCAAGATTTTTCTTCATCCACTCCATGTTCTTGGCATAGAATTTCAGATCGTCCACAAAGAAATAATGGGTTAGGTTCGTATTTCTGTCCTCCTTTGAGCCAATAAAGTATCCCTCACATTTCTTGAGCAGAAAGGACAAGGGGTTTAATGACAAGATGAATAAAATCACAGAGAGAGACTGTCCCACTGAAATATACCCCTGCAATATTTTATTTTATCAGTGAAAATAGAGTCCTCCCTCTCCCTCTTTACCCTCAGGATAATAGCCCAAGAAGAAGACAGCCTTTCTATGGCTCTGACAATAATGTCTGGGACTTTAGCAAGTGGGAGGGCTTCTATCATCCAGTGGGGAACAGAATCGAAATCTTTCCTGTAGTCCATCCAGACTGTAGCCATATTCCTCCTAAGTTGTCGCACCTCCGACATCGCAGTTTTGTTGATTAGGAGTTGTTCAGCAGATCCCCAAACTCCTTTCTTTCCAGCTGCTTTTTCATCTGTGATGATGTTATTATTTTCACAGTGATCTTGGAGGAATAGGTTCAGGCAGGCTGTATACATCTTATACATCAGGTTCTGGCATGCAATGGGTCGGTAGTTTTTTGTCAAGTGGGTGTCTTTGTTCTTGGAGACCAGTAATGTTTGTGCTAATGTCAACCATTCTGGTATACGTGTATCTCCCTTAAGAACTTGTTTGTAGAGGTCAGTAAGATACCTCCGATAGAATATCAGTTTGTTGTGCCAGTAGCTGACAATAATGTCTCTTATTGGTGTTTTCTTATCTTGGAGTTTTTCCTATCACAGTCTCGAGGGTACCCTGACTTATTTTATATGTTTTTGTTGTAGTGTAGGAGCAATAGTTCTTTCGGATTTCTCTTAGCCACACTGCATCTTGGTTGAAATTCTTCTTTTCACCCCATATTTTTCTCCAAAAGGAATTTATGTCTTTCTGAGATGGGCCTCAGTGACACTTATTATTTTGCCCTTCATATCTCTATAGACTGATGTTTGGTTTCGTCTGAATCTTTTATTAAGCACTTTTCTTTCATCTACCTTCTTCAGGTATCGGCGTTTTTCGCTAACAGCTCTCAATTCTTGTTTGAGGGTGATCAGCTTATATTGAAGAGTTCTGGTTCTACTGTTACCAAACATCGTCTCTATTTTACTTTTCACTCTTTTTTGGTGAGGAGTGAGGTTTTTTTTGTGTTTGTTTGCATGTAAGGAGCATTGTCACATTATCGTAGGTCAGCAATCTTTTTTTATATTTTAGTTATATATGATGCTATTTTTGGTGGTGTTCTGTTCTTGTTAATATCTCTGCTATCACCAAGATAATGCTTCACTGTCGTTGCTAAGGCATATAAATAGGCGTTGATTTGCCTAAATGTTGGGGTTTTTATCCGTCGTAAATATTCATCCTCTATTTCGTCAATAACACGTAATATTTCATTATTTGTTTTTTAATTAAACATTGTCTTTTTAAAACGTACAGGAAGAGAAATATTTATACATGAATTAATTTCTCTCTGGAAGATTTCGTTGAGGGAAAATTTCAATCGTTTATACTTTTGATTATCATTATCGATAGTATTTTCCACAATAGTCGAGGTACACGTGGTGTCAAATTTCTTCGATTATTATTATTATTATCGATAGTGTTTTCCCCAGTATTCGAGGTAGACTTAGATGGTACAAGTGGTGTCAAATTTCTTACAGGCATAGTTGTTTCAAGGCACTGTTCGACCTGGCTGCTAGGAAGTCTAGTAGCATGGCGACCTGTAGCACGTGCTGTTGATAACATGTTTGTTGTGGGGGGGCTTACAATTAATAATATTTATCTTATTTTTACGTTCAACAAACGTCGCATGTTGGCGTAATTGTTTCGCTGTTAAATAGTTTAGCTCTGGGTGTATTTCGTTCCAGTGTAGCTTCAGTCTGTTCATATAGCCAATGGAGGGATTGTTTTTTGCCATTTTATAACAATTAAATAAATCATTATTAAGTTCGCAACTCCAAGAGAAATGCGATTTATAATTTCGGTTCCTTCTGCAGCTACAACTGAACAAACAAAGTTTGTTTACCTTCCTTGTTATTTGTCTTCAGTACTTCCTTAATTTTGTTGTTGATGTATGTATGTATGTATGTATGTATGTATGTATGTATGTATGTATGTATGTATGTATGTATGTATGTATGTATGCATGTATGTATGTATGTATGTATGTATGTATGTATGTATGTATGTATGTTATCTCTTTCTCTTAATTTCGAGTATATTTTTTGGACCGGCCACCTTCCTGGTGGCAAGATTGTAAAAGAAAAGAAATTGTCATCCCTTGAATCGCAAGAATGTTTTGCAAATTTTGAAGGTGCCAGCTATCGCAGCCATTTGTAGACTATGAATTAGGGAGCTTCGCTTTTTGTCCGCAAATCCAAGTTTATGTATGTATGTATGTATGTATGTATGTATGTATGTATGTATGTATGTATGTATGTATGTATGTATGTATGTATGTATGTATGTATGTATGTATGTATGTATGCATGTATGTAGGTATGTATTTATTAGAAAACTTTTTCAGTAAAATTCTACTAAATCCCTAATCGTGTTCTAGTTTTATCTTATTGCTCATATAGATTTTTCTATATTGTTTTTTATTACATATAATGTCATTCTTTGAAGCTGTAAACTCTCTAATCGTATCATCTCCGTTTCTAGACTTTCATGATTTTATCTTCGCGACATCATTATTGTAGCCAAAGAAAGGCGTTTTGACTGCGTTTCCCATAGGCCATTACATAACCTTGATAGCTGCACCACATAACTTTCACTTTCGTGAACCAAAAGATATGAGAGGGAGTGATATATATATATATATATATATATATATATATATATATATATATATATATATATATATATATGTGTGTGTGTGTGTGTGTGTGTGTGTGGGTGTGTGTATGTGTGTGTATGAGCGCGTGTGTGTGTATATATATATATATATATATTTCTCTATGACTCTCTCATTTTCTCTCTCCCCCTCTCTCCCTCACACACACTCTATCATTCATAAATATTGCAGATCAAACAGTTACATAAGACGAAGAATCAACTGCATCTCTCCCTCGTATGCTACCCTACTGGCGTGAAATTTCGCACATTAGGGCGGTATTTCATTTGTAAAGTCAGTTTGGGCAAGATATGTGAGAAATACTCTGTTGGTGATATACTTGTGATACTATAATATAAAAAAGAATGGACAGGAAAATGTACGGTTACCTTGCGAAAAACAAAAGTAAAGGTAAATACATTGAAAATTACAACTAGAAATTAATCGACAATAGATTGAGCATGTTATATGTGCAACATATTACCGCTGAATAAATGGGATGTGGTCGTGTGGTAGAGCTTAACAAAAGATGTTCTACTAACTGAATAGTAGGGAAAAGAAACACACGAGTGAACGATAGTGAGAGTAAAAGTGAGGGAAAGATAGAAATTTAGAGAGTAAAAAAGTGAAAAGGGGAAATAGAAACTATAAGGAATGAATAAGAAATATATAGAAAGAGAGAGGTGTCACACAATTGAAAATACTGTAAAAAATTGCGGGAATTACATTATATGTATAAAATAGTATCAGCAGCGAATGGACTCAGAAAACAGTTATATACGACGAATAGACAACCGAATATCTACCTTATCAGCAACCATACTGGGATGAAATTTTGCTCATTAAGTTGATATAGCTCCTGCGCTAGCTTTATGTCATATATATAGAGAGCGCCCGACGACGTTGTTGCTCAGCATAGACTTGACTTTGCAGGTGCCGAACTGCAAGCCCATCGACGGTTCCGGGTTTAGATTTGCTCCCGTCAATATTTCATATTCCTCCAAATAGGTTCCGACCACTTCGATTTCCGAGGTGTTTGACATCATCACTATGATGTCGTCTCATATGCCGACACAAAATGTTCACATCTCGGTTGGAGTGGGATGCCTTGTAACAACTTCAGCTTCCGCTGGAAAGGCTCGAGAGTCAATATGTAGAGAAGGGAGGAGAGAGGGCACCCTTGACGGAACGATCGGGAGATCTGAAACGGCTCCGAAAGATGGCCATTAACTTTGACCACAAATGTGAGGCCGCCATACATTGCAACGATTAAGCCTATGAGGACGGGACCAAAGCCTCCAGGTATCGATGGTCGACCCCATCGAAATATTTCGATTGATTTAAATTGATCAGAGCTCGTCCGAAACCAGGTTTACACCCTACTTTCTCTAGGATGAATGGCATGTCGTTTATGGACCTGGTCGTGATGTGCAAGTTTGCGCCTTCTCTACCAAATCCTCGACGACAAGCGACAACTTTTTCGCTAACGCATTGGCCAACATCTTAAACTCTGTTTTTAGTAGAG
>OZ024742.1:247381929-247401929 GCA_964016885.1 Eledone cirrhosa
TACAGTGTATTGCAAAATACACTATATATACATTCATATATATGTATATATGTGTGTGTATGTGTGTGTGTATATGTATATTTTCTTCCGAAAACTTAAAAAAATGAGAGTTGAAATATACAAACGTACAAACGTATGTACAATGAATAGGGCAACAGTTTGCTCTATATAGGAGAGTGAGTAGTTAGTGAATTGTCAAATATCAGTTAAAACTAAATAATATAAAACTGTCTGAATAGGAATAGAGAAAGAGGTCAAAATGACAGCAAATAATCTTTTCTGAAATCTCTTATAAAAATGTTAAAGAAAATCGTTTGAAAAACCGAAAATCAACGAAAAACGAAAAGAAGGTAATACATACTAAACAACAAAAATAATGAACACACGAAACATGATAAAAGGAAGGAACGTAATGAACATCAAAATGAAAATGAAAAAGAAAAGATATGACAAAAGGGTTAATATTTGAAATGAAAACTGAAAGTAAACGGGGAGATGAGTTGATGGTCTGGTGTATTGAAATTACAATGGCGCTTAATTACAGCAGAACTAAGCTGTCGTTAGAAGTCAGATGTGACGTAACCAGAGTTATTGATTCTCAGTCTCCACACACTCACACGTGCATTTATATATATATATATATGTGTGTGTGTATATATATATATATATATATATATATATATATATATATATATTATGTGTATGTATATATGTACAAATATTGTAAACATGAAATATATACTCCCACACACACACATCATATATACACGCACACACAGATATATACGACTTCCTTGTTCATCATCTTACCTGAAGCCAGACATTCTTTATGGAGGCGGACAGTACCGGATTTTGGAGTCGCAGAAACCAATACTGGATTTTACCATCAGTCCAGGGTCCGGGAAAGTATCAACACATATATTTTTATTGTTTGACCCGAATTACTTGGTCGTTTGTTTTGGCTGTGCGGATGATATCTTTAACCACCATCTCAGTGTGTTTGGCCCTTAACGTATGTTGTAGCTCTGATTCACATGAATCATCGAGCGCTTGCCACACATATCGGATGTTGATTTTCGTTAATTCTGTGCTGAAATACGATTCTCGCTAATTTATATATATATATATATATATATATATATATATATATATATATATATATACACACATATATGTGTGTGTGTGTGTTCTTGTGTGTATACATGTGTATACATCCATACTAATATATATACAGACACTCGTCTAATAAATAACTGCACATTCGCCACCTTTTTCATGAGAATATATATATATATATATATATGTGTGTGTGTGTGTGTGTGTGTGTGTGTGTGTGTACGTGTGTATGTTTTTTTGTATATATATATATTAGCAACCTTCCAGCTTACTCTTTCTTCCCAAACTGTCAACCCCCCCTTTCCTTTTACATTACTTTTTACCGATGAACGACTAACGTCCGACACGCTTCCCTTTTTTAAAAAAGCGAGAAACAAATAAGCTTTTGTGTAATTAAGAAAATACGACAAGAATAGCGTAGGATGATAAATCTGAGTTTTTTTGTGTACGAAATGATGCTAACAAGAGAAAAAACATGTATAAAACAAATCAAACAAAATAATATCGATAATACCTGGATAGGGGGGAGATTTCCGAAGATCAATCGTGGAGAAAGCCCATAAAAAGCCACGGTAATCCAGACTGTTGTCCTCCCCAATCTACAGGCGCCTACCTAGCAGAGCCCCGTTCACTCGTACCATGCTTTATTCTCTCCTCCACTTTCCACAAACTAGCTGGAAAACAGCACTTCCTTTTTACGCTGATTTTCATTTTGAAGTGTTCAGGACGTCACCAAAGAGCAAAAAGGCATCTGGTAGACCACAAAGATTTGCCTCTTCAAGTGTTGAACTGCTTGCAAACCGACTTCTGGTGAATGTCTTGATCCTGCCACCGCCTCTTAGACCGTTAGAGCGATATCAATCTCCTGGATGGGTTTGGCGCTTGACATTACGACGGTGAAATCTCACATGCCGAATAAGATGTGCATCCTAGTTCACAGTGGATGTCCATTAACGACTTTAATATTTTAGCTTTGGCTTATACAGCTGACACGGGGTCTTGACGGACCGAACCCATAATACTAAAGAATTTCGAGGGGGAGACATTTATGCTAACCACCACATTCAGTCACTGTAAATTACAATGATTTATCCCATGAACACTATCGAAAGCTTTCGAATAATTCTCACTGTAAGGTATCGCATGGTGTGGATATTGTCGTGGAATGATCTTTTCGAGATAGCACATAATTGCGTCTCGCCAACCAAGTCATCGACGATAAGCGTTAACCTCTTTGATAATTACTGGGTTAAATTCTTGACCGTTGTATTTAGCAGATTTATGGGGTGAGAATTGTTGATGCGGCGCCAATTGTTCATGAACCCTCTCTTCACCATTCCTCGGCTCACAGAACAGGGCATCCCGCCAGTTCCTGTAGACATCTGTCAAGAGGTCACCAGACTAGTCTGGCATGTATGCGTAAATTTCCTGGGGTAGATAATTGAAGCCATGTAATTTACCACTCGTTTAGCTAGCCCTCATTTCAGTCATTTTTATCGGCTATTAGCAGCACTGTACTTATGTTGCAGGCCATCTTTGTAGGCAATGTAATCCATCCTGCGATCTGTCCTGCCAGCAATGCCGAACAATTATGCAAATTACATTGAAATGTCGCACACATGTTTGGATTCAAGTAGCACATACTCATCTAGGTCTGTTAAAACCTTAATTGTGACTTTGTTGTCATGAAAAGCTTCTGATGCCTGAGCCCATCAACTGGCTTTCGTGCCTTAGAAATATGTCTCTCCTATAGCTGCCAATGGCCTATGTGAAAGCTCGTACTTTGTAACTTCTGATTTCGTTGATAGCCACTACATTTATATTTAGAGACCAGTGGTGGTTGATTTGGTGATTTTGCTTCTAAGGCAACTATACCAGAGAATCTTCACTATATGCTGAACAAAATTCACTAATCTTATGTTCTCAGTTGAATGCCAAAACTGTGTGAACTATATATGGTATGAGTCTGTGGAATTGGTTCTTATAATAGTGACGTATGATAATTGCAACAACAGAACGAAAATAGATAGTGATACACAGATAGATAAAAGGAGAGAGAGAGAGAGGGGGGGGGGGGGGAGAAAAAGAGAGAAGTAGAGAAAGCGGGAGAGGGGTAAGGCGAAAGACAGAAAGCGGGAGAGGGGTAAGGCGAAAGAGAGAAAGCGGGAAAGGGGTAAGGCGAAAGAGAGAGGAAAGTGGGAGGTATTGATTTTTGGTTCACTCCGACAATCTCCACTGAGGAAAATATTTCAAGGAATACGAGTTTGCAGTTTTCTCCATGTTGCATCGATTCCGTTTCTCTAGAAGCTTTACAGCTTTCATTTCCATTTAATTTAAAGACATTTGGGATCTTTTGGCAGCCATCTTGTAAAATTAGGCTACACTGAAAATACAGCACTGAAGAGGAGAACTCTTACACAAACACACGCACACACATACACTCACTATCACACACGCATATATGTATACATGTATATGTATATATATATATATATATATATATATATATATATATATATATATATATATATATATGTATATATATATATATATATATATATATATATATATATATATATATATATATATATATATATATGTATATATATACATATAAACATCACTCTCTTTGGTTACCAAAAGCACAGTAAGGGAGACATGCCATTCCCAGAAGACGTTTAAGAGAAATACCATGGAAGCATTCATACCATTATCTCCTCTCTGTATCTCGCAGAAGTTTTATTCAAATAGAATTTCTATATTTTGCAGAAAACACACAATAAATCAAGACGTCATTTCTATGAATATATCAAATATATTATCGCATTTAGACGTTAATATAATTAAACAATAATATATTAATATAATGATATATTCTAAAAGGTGTAACCATATATACAATCATGAGTTAAATAAATATATTTTTAGGTTCGCTGTGTAAAATAAAGTCTCCCAGGGGTAAGCAACTCAGCCGTCAGATACTAGGAGACAAAATCGAATCCACCTATAGAATAATTTATCTAAGATCACTATTGTTTAAACGCAGGGATTACATTTTATATTCCCCTTAAACATATGAATGTAACGCCGTTAACTCCTTTAAATTCATACAAAATGAACACAACCGTTTCTCGGGAAATGAAACATTTGGTTCATGGACATCTTTTAAAACGAGGATCATGGTAATCCTATATAAATTTATTCTTTCAAACATAATATTATATTAATAGCATTTGTAACTGAGAAACGTGGGTCTTATTCACTAATTGAAATTTTACATGCATTTCAATAAACAATGTTAAAATGAAATAAGATAAATGCACTCCATCCCTGATAATCCAATAAGCCCACACAGACACACACACACGTACACACACGTACACACACACACACATATATATTCATATATATATATATATATATATATATATATATATATTTATATACATGTACATATATATATATATATATATATTTTCACACACACACACACACACACACACACATATATATATATATATATATATATATATATATATATATATATATATATAGAGAGAGAGAGAGAGAGAATATTTTAATATTGTATACCGATATACAATACGAGGAATATGTACAGCGAAGTAGTGCAATAAACATCCAGTCCCTAGAAACTTCCATACATTATTTCGATGGTCCATAACATGTATGTATAGACTAATAAAATTATGTAGTAGTGTATTTCTATATTAATATAATTATAGTATGTAAATATTAATATTTTTACACAGTAGCATATTTATACGATCTTATATTTACAGGCTAATAAATGTATACATCATTACATTTAAGGATTAATAAATTTATAATCTAATATATTTATCAGCGTAAATAAATTACATTATATATCTTTCGTATTAACATATCTGCTGAGTTTATAAATCTGTTTAGTTACATTTTTCTGTCGACTGATACAAGTAAACACGGTCACTGAGGATGAATTCAACAATATTCGAAACACGGTTTAGATCGTTCAGGCATGTTCTGTCAACAGAGAAATATGTCAAATGTATTTCTTTATATATTTACACATTGTTTGTTTTTTATTGTAGTGTCTCTGTTATCGTACTCGCCCACTTATTCCTGAGAGAGTCGTGGGGGCAGAGTCCTCAAACACTCCCTCCAGCGGATCCTGTCAGAAGCAACCGTCTCCAACTGATCCGGCTGGATACCCATGCGTGACTAGCCAAGCTCATGGGTTTCATCGAACCATCTTGCTCCGGATCTACCGCTGGGTCTCCTACCGGTTGGTTTTGCCCGTAAAATCTGTCTAGCGATTTTTTCCTGAGACATTCTAACCACATGCCCATAGTATCGAAGCTGTGATCTCTCAATTCGGAGAAGTAGCGGCTCTACCTGGAGTGACTCTCTGAACTCCGAGCTACACACTTTATCGAGTAACGTTACTACAAAGACCATTCGGAGGAATCCCATTTCGGTCATTACACAAGATTCATGGCCATAGTTAAGGGTTGGCACGAAAGCCGAATTGAAGACAGAGAGTTTGGCTTTTACGACTACTTCCCTTCTTCTGATTACTGAATACTGAAGCTGGCGCATTACTACACCAGCTTATGTAATTCTTGCACCTAATTCAGCCTCCTGCCTTCCATCACCAGTAAACCCGGTCCCGAGATACTTGAATTTCTGTACCTGCTTCAGTACAACACCACTCACCTGTAGCATGCACTGGGTATGCTTCCTTAAGAGGACGAGTGTCTCTGATTTCGCAGCACTGATTTTCATTCCAACGATGCAGCAATCGGCATCAAACCTATCAAGTGCAAGTCGATTTGAGTAACACCATCCATGGTGTCTGCAAATTCAAGTTGACTAATTTTACACCCGATATTCATGATACCACTTCGAACCTGGCTGCGCATGTCAATCCTGATAGAACAAATACAAGTGTGCTATAAAGCCGTCGGAGTGGTGCGGGATTATATGAGCTGATGCTGTTCACAATGGTACAATATATCAACAACAAAAACAACAACAGCAACAATACCAATAGATGGAGTATAAATGGGAAACATGAGAAGACAAGTCTTCTTCGCTTGTATTTTAGATCAAGTTTCTCCACTGTTACCAAATGCTATTTTAGAAGGATAAAACTATGAGAATGGATGTGAATGTAATTATAATGATTTGGGCACAATACCAACAATTTTAGGGGAGGGGATTAAATTGATCCCAATGCGTTAAGGTAGTTTAATTTATCGACTCCCTAAGGATGAAAGACAAAGATAACCTCGGCAGGACTTGAAATCAGAACGTAAAGGGCCGTAACTCTGTGCCACGTGACATAAAATCAAACGTTCTACCGATATTGCCAATTCACCAAATGTAATTTTAAAAAGAATGAAAATTGAAAAATAAAAGCGCACATATATCTGAATGATAAAAAATAAAACATTAACACAAGATTAGAGTAAATGAAATACGAATGTATACAGGCAAGTATTTAAAGTAAAGAGTGATGGAAAAAACACAAATAATTAAACTAAAAATACGAGAACACAATTCTGATAACACCACTATACTTATAGATGGGTGAATAAGTAAATTAAGAACTTAAAGAAATATACAACGCCGAGTAATTAATACTGTGTACACAAAGGTTAGTTGCTCAATCAGTATAAGTAGGCACAAGGCCAGCAATTACCCAGTGCATTACTGGTACTTTATTTTATCGACCCGTAAGGATGAAAGGCAAAGTCATCCTCGGCGGGATTTGAACTCAGATCCTAAAGGGACGTAACCATGCTGGAAAGCATGGCGTCCGACCCTCTACCGATGCTGCCAATCCACCGCCCTGGTACAAGTAAGTACAAGTAAGAAATAATAACGGATTGACGAACACGAACCAGTCATATATACATATAACACTTGAATGACCATATATATATATATACATATATATATATATACATATATATATACATATATAAATATATATACATATATATATACCCCACTCTCAAGCGTGAAACTAATATTAATATTTGTACTCCCTATTCGCTTCCACGTTTTTTTTTGTTTTCTGTTTACTGCCTCAACTCTAATATATATATATATATATATATATATATATACATATATATATATATATATATATATATATATATATATATATATATATATATATATATATATATATATATATATATATATATAAATATATATATATATATATAACCTGAAAGACATGAAGGATTAAGCTATCGACAATGAAAATACTTCTATTATGACTTTAAATACCTCATCTAACTTAAATAGTGTTAATAGAGGTGAAAGTGAACGTATGTATGCTAGCAATAAGTATGGCTACCATAATAGAAGTATAACTTGGAGAAATACAAACAACAATAAAGATAAGTATGCAATTAATGGAAGAACGAGGGGTGTAACCCAGCGTAAACTTTACTCTAATAAACTCTCAAACACAACACAAATTCATGACTTATGTTCTAATATCCCAAATCTGGTAATTTATATCCTCATAGTATCAATAATAAACATAATTCCAATCTTCCTTCAGATAACCTACAACCACCAGATATGAGCACCTCAAATTTACACAATAGTTACCGTAAAAGGCCTGAAACATGGGTTAATTCTTCTTATAGAAAGCATATAGCTTCCAATATACCTAAATGGTCCTTTAATATAGATAACAATTTTCTCCAATCACCTATAAATACCACAAACTAAAACATACTATCATCTTTTCTTTCCCAACAACACCTCATTTAGTAAAATATTTATCATCTAGTAACAGCGCTAAATCGACTAAGTGTAATTTAATATCGGACGATATAGTTGAATCTACCAAAATAAGAGCAGAGGTAACAAAGAGGATATGTCATCCAAACAAATTAAATAAATTTAATACTGTTTCTAACACTCACACTAACCCAACAATAACCATAACTGTAAATGCAGACAATCGCAAAGTTGCACTGTTTCTACACACAATGATACTAAAGATTACATCGGTGCAACGTCGAATAACCTTAAATCACGGTACTACTCCCACATCCTCTCTTTTAAGAATGTAAAACTGAGGAATTCTATCTCACTCGCCAATTACCGATGGTGTTTGAAAAGTGCAATTATCTCTTACTTTCATTGAAAACTACAAAATCGGTGAGGTCTAAATTCAATTTGTATTTAACCAAGAGCTACTTAATAATTAAGTTTAATCTAGGGTTATGGAATGGGAAATCTGAGATAGAATCAAACTGCCAACACAGACATTTCTAATCTTTTTACTAATGTAAATGAGACAATACTGCGACTTAATACACAATCTAATATAAATGTATAACTATGTCACGAGTTTTAAATTATCACCCTCTTCTGCCTATGGCATTGATAAGCAACGTATTTCTGTTTATATTAGATAGTTTAGCCACATGACATTAATATTAAAAATAACCCCACTTACGTTTTGTCTATATATTTCCATAAGTTTTGTTTTATATTTACATTCGTAGATATTGTGTAGTAAGCCATATATAACACTTATAATCGAATTTATAGTGCGTATACATAATTTTTGCCCACTAGTTATTCTACATTAGGATATTTTTTTGATATACTACTGCTTTTAGTATGAAACGACTTCAAATTGTCATAATTGCGGTACACGGTTGTCTAATGACTCATTGTTGTAATAACGTAAAGTTCCTTTTGTTTTTTTTTAAATAATTTTCTCCGTAAAACGAAAACAATTAGTAAGTAGAAAATATATTTGTGTTTTTGTTTATAAATAAACTATAGCCTTGCCTTATATCGGACCTTTATAATCGCATGAAGCCTAAATGGCTTACGTTCTATTTTTCCCATCTAACCAACGGCTTTGCATATGCCTGTTTGAGAAAAAAACGTTTAAATATCTACCATGCCTTATTGTTATTTTGGGGAATTAATGTTACCTGAACCGAAACATGCGTAGATGTTAATGAAATGATTTGAAGTATCATATTTAGTTTGTCATTTGAATTAAAATTATTCTGCTTAGCGTTTCTTCCATAACCAATTATTGCATTGGGCTTTATCATATATATATATATATATATATATATATATATATATATATATATATATATATATATAATGAAAAATTGAACAGGGACAGAACAGAGAGGCAGTACGATAAATGTTTATTAAATTCACGCTCAGGAGAGTGGGGGGTAGGTGGAGGACGACGTTTCGGGCATAAGCCCTTCTTCAGGTGAGAGTTCAAAAGGTGTGTAGGGGAGTGGTGGAGAGACATATAGCGAAAGGAAACGGTGCGAAATACACGGTGCCGACGATATTGGTTCGCAAGATTACTGGTTAGGGAAAAATAACACAGTAGTTTTATTTTTTAAGATATATTTATCAAACAATATATATATATACATCTCTTATCAAATATATACATACACATACATACATGTCTACATGCACATACGCACACACACATATAGATGTGTGCGCGCGCGCGCGAGCGTGTGTGTGTCTGAACATTTATCTATTTATATAGTAATATATTCATAGTGTAGTGTTTAAATATTAACATATATATATATTGAAATACATTTATTTAGTTGTAGTTTGTCACCTTCGCATTTGACTTTACGATATATGCACACACACACACACACACACACACACACACACACACACACACACACACACACACACACACACACACACACACACACACACTCGCAGACACATATATATATGAATAAATAATTATAAAATTCTATTCATGTGTCTTTCTAACTAAACATCTATATCTATCTATCTATCTACCTATCTATCTATCTATCTATCTATCTATCTATCTATCTTTCTATCTATCTATCTATCTATCTATCTATCTATCTATTTAGCTAGCTCTATGAGCTTGTCCCCAACTCAACAAAAAGAAAACCCTGCTACCAACACCAGCTCCACCACCACCACCACAACAGATAAACAAACAACAAAACTCAGTCCCACCCAACCCGTCCCTCAGTAAAACCACAACACCACCACAACACAAACAGTCACAACACATTACCCCAAAACAAAATACAGGCCCACCCAACCTCTCACTCAATAAAACAACACAACCACCGCAGACACAACACACAACACAGTCTAACATAGTGACATCCATCTCCCCCACAAAGAAAACCAACACGGAAACATTACCAGCAAACATACCTCTTCCCTCCAACACTGAAGATAACCCAACGAATTCGGAGGAAGAAACGGAGTCCTTCAGACAGATTAAAAGGAAAAAAAGAAAACATGTGCAAAACACACAAGGACAAACAACCCCCACCCAAATCGCAACACAATCCAACAAAACAGAAAACACCCCTCCAGCAACAAACAAAACCAAACCTGCCCCTCCCCTCTTCGAAACACTCACACCATCGGAAAAAAAGACATTACACTATACTTACATCAACAGAAACAATAATAAATTAAATGAACTCATATACAATAATCCTTCGGTACAAACCGAAGGTGTAAACTTTGTTTCGTCAGAAAACCACCCACATTTAAAACTAATAAAGATCCCAATGAACCTCTACCAAAAACTAAAAAAGGATTTTAAGGAGGACGTAGGACCACCCTCTGTCAAACCCATAAACCGCGTCCTACTAAAAAGCTTTCCCCCTCCCCTTCCCCTCCCCAACACAACTCCAAACACCCCAACCCCACCACACACTGACAACCCCACACCACCACAAGACACCCATTCACCCAACACCCCCGACCCCATGGAAGTCGTGCAACCCGAACCCCGGGAAGCGGAAAGGTAGGTCTCTACACTCTCCTTTGGCTCTGCCGCCCACATGGATGTGTTAAGAGTAGGATGTTTGAATGCACGTGGCCTGGGCTCAACTTGGAAGCAAGCAAAGCTTCTAAATGACCTCAGGTCATGTAGTATAAATGTAATGGTTATCTGTGAGACTCGAATCAGCGTCGTGCGGCAGCTGGCCCCCACCTTCGATGACTTTGAGGTGCATGCATCTCTCTGTCAACCTGGAGGTGGGGGTGGGGTTGTCGTACTGCTGCAAAAACACCTGAGTCTTGCCGTACAGGTTGTGCACTCGGACCCGGAGGGTCGTTTGTTGGTGCTAGACGTTGGCAGTAGTGAAAGTGCGGCCTTGAGACTGGTCGCCGTCTACTCCCCTTTCGGAGCTGAACGGCCCGACTTCTTCCAGCGTTTGGAGACTTTTCTGGGAACGTCGCGTTCCCTGCTTCTAGCGGGGGATTGGAATGACATCCTGGATGCACGTTGGGACTATGCAGGAGCATGTCCTAATAGAGGGGGGTGTAACAGCCTCAAGGGGTTACTCGACCGTTTTAACTTGGTCGATAGATATCGACTAGATTTTCCAACTGTGCCTACCTGGACTTGGAGAAACCACAGTGGTCAATCTAGATCGTACTTAGATAGATTCTTAGTTAGAAGTAAGGATAGGGACATATTAAGCTGTCCAGAAATGCGCACGGTTGGCTACACGGATCACAAATTAGTGACCTGCGTGGTCAATCTCGAGAAAACACATAGACAGGGTCCCGGTTACTGGAAACTTAATTTGTCTTTACCGGCAAAAGAGACTTACAAAAACCGGATTAGCAGATTAGTTAAGGAGAGGTTGACGGGTGCAATCGTCAACAACCGATGGTGGGCATCTCTCAAAAGAGAGATTAGAACAGAATCAATAAGTTATAGCAAGATGTTAGCTGCCGATAGGAATAGAAACGAGAAAGAATTAACAGGTAAATTAGAAGAGGCAATCAAGAGCGAAGATGTGGCCAGAGTGCTGGCATCGAGGACGGCCTTGAACCAGTTTTTCGATGCAAAGCACGAAGGCTGCGTCATTCGAAGTAAAATACGTGCTCTAGGTAATGAGGGGGCCAAAGCCGTTGGCTGGGCCCGCGTGACAGAAGCTAAGATTGGAAATCGATCCACCATCCGGTCGTTGCAAGACGAAGATGGACGAGTGATCCGGGAGCCTAAGCAGATGTGCGAGGCCTTTCAAAATTATTCGGGGGAGGCGAGGGTCCGGGCCGGGGCGTGGATTTCGGTCCATACCTCGACGGCCTGCCGCGTCTCTCGAACGAAGAGGCAGAGTCCTGCGAGGGACCAATCTCGGCTGATGAGATCGGAGATGCGCTGAGCCAATGCAGCAGACGCAAATATCCAGGTCTCGATGGTATACCTTACGAACTTTATTTAGCAATGCCGGTCTTCTTCTCCGAACTCCTCGAAGCGGTCTACTGCAATTGGCAGCAGAACGGGAGAATTCCTTGTTCTGTAGCCAAGGGCGTAGTCACGCTGGTGAGGAAGGACGAGAACAAGGGGGATAATATAAATAATTTTCGGCCCATAACCCTGCTAAACACAGAGTTAAAGATTTTGGCCAAGGTGTTAGCAAAGAGGTTGGCGCTTGTCGTGGGTGGCCTGGTGGGAGATGCGCAGACATGTGCTATCCCATCCAGGTCCATTCACGATAACCTCCACCTCATGCGATACATCATAGAGAGGGTTGGCAACAAACCCGGCTTCGGTGGGGCCCTGATCAACTTGGATCAGTCTAAGGCCTTCGATAGGGTCGACCATGGTTACCTGGATGCGGTGCTAGCGGCGGCTGGGTTCGGTCCTGTTTTCAGAGGCTGGATCACTGCCCTACATAGCAACCACATCTGTTCTAGGATCAAGGTGAACGGCTACCTTTCGAAGCCGTTCGAAATCACACGATCCATTCGACAGGGGTGCCCTCTCTCCTCCCTTCTGTACGTATTGACTCTCGAGCCTTTACTGAGGAAGTTGGAGTTGTTGCAGGGTATCCCCCTGGAACCAGGATTGAGCAAAGCGGTGTCGGCCTACGCCGATGACGTAACAGTAATGGTATCAACCGACTCGGAGATCGAGGCGATCGGTACCTTACTGGAGGAGTACGAAAGGTTGTCAGGAGCGAAACTGAACCGGGAAAAATCCATCGGGCTGCAACTCGGAACGTGGAGAGGCAGACCGATGCCTCCTGACGGTGTCGTCGGACACTGGACGGAGGGCCCGGTAAAGTTGCTTGGGGTCTGGTTTGGACCGGACCTCCAGGTGGAAAAGAACTGGAACGTGGTTACGAACAAGGTGTTTGCACTAACCCAGAAATGGGCCAAGTGTAAGCTGTCCCTAAAAGGCCGGGCGGAGGTGGCGAACATTTACATAGCGTCCGTCACTTACTACCGCCTGACTGTCGTGCCTTGCCCTAAGGAAACACTCACCACCATGGAACGCATGCTCTTCCAATTTCTTTGGAAGAAGCGTCCTCCTATGGTGAGAAGATCCATCTGCTGCCAACAACCTTCGAAAGGAGGGCTGGGGATGCCGTGGTTGATGATGCGTAGGCACGCATTAAGGCTACGGCACCTACAGGTATTCCTCACTGGTCAACCGGTGTGGGCACCGTTCGTGAAACGAGCCTTTCCGAGACTCGTCTCACTCACCGAGCTACAGTCCTGGGTCAAGCAAAGATCCGGAAAACTGGGAGACTGGCACACTGAGTGTGCTCAGGCGCTCAGGGCTCTCTGGCAAGCGGGCCAGGCCATCGGTGGAGAATCCACCTCATCATTCTATAGAGGGCTGGTGGCTAGCAGGGGCGATGACACCCTTGGAGAGTCGCTGGACATGGAAGAAGACGAACTGGCCAGCCTGTTCGGTAGGACTTTCGGCCCAGGACCAATGGACAACTTCCAGAAGTCACTGGCCTGGCAGTGCTACCGGGGGGCTCTACCCGTTCGAGAGAGGCTCTACAGACACGGGCGCCCGGGAAGGGATCCCTCAAAAAAGATTTGCCCTAGATGCGTGCGTCACGAAGAAACCGTTGCGCACGCATTGGTGCAATGTCTGGGCGTGGCTGATCTGTGGGGCTACGCCGAACAACTGCTGTCGCGGGTGGCGCCGATTAAATTGACCGCCGAGTCCGTGATGACAATCAAACCGCCTCCCCTCTTCACAAAGGAAGCAAAGGCGGTTTTTCTGTGCGTAATAGCCATGTTGAAAGAGGTTGTTTGGTGGACACGATTGAAAGGTCTGAGGTCAGGCAACTTCCTCTCTGGCCATAGTCTGGTCTACTTTTTCCGATATCACTTCGGAAGAAGGATAAGAATGGAGAGAGAGGTGCTTGGCCACAGGCAGTTTTATGAAAGGTGGGTGATAGTGGCGAGAATGGCTCGTGTAAATGGGCCTTCTCTGTATACCATCCTGTAGGTAAAGAAGTAAAGGAGAGGGGAGCACCTTCTCCATGTGCTCCCCGGGCAAAGGATTGCACACTTTTTCGGGGGTGTGTGCAACCCCCATCACGTCCCCTCCCTTTTGAGGTTATTTTCGATTATTTTCATGTTACACCCTTTTTACTCGATTATATGTAAACTCCCCCTTTGTATTTGTCCCTTCTTTTTATGCCTTTATGGTAAATAAAGAAATCTATCTATTTAGCTAGCTCTATAGAGTGCCACGACGTTCTCGGAGAAACCCAAGGCATCGAAGAGGATGAACTAACCAGTATATCCAGGAGGACTTTCCATCCAGGGCCTATGGGTAACTTCCGGAGATTTTGGGCCTAGCAGTGCTACCGAGAAGCTTTACCAGTTTGAGACAAAATCTACAGGCACGGACGCCCTGGCAGAGATCCTGCCAAAAGGACCTGTCCAAGATGCGAGCAAGACATTGAAACCGTTCTGCACGCAATTGTTCAGTGTCCAGGGGTGACCGACCTGTGGAATTTCGCCGAACAGCTACTATCACGTGTGGAACGCAGTCAGTTGTCAGCCGAGTCCATCGTAAGTATCACCCCACGGCCTTCATTTATGAATGAAGGAGAGGCAGTTTTCCTCTGCCTGGTGGCTATGGCGAAGGAGATAATATGGTGGACGAGGTTAAAAGGAATGAGGGCAAACACCTTTCTCTCCGGACAACAACTCATCCCCTTCTTTAAGTACCACTTTAGAAGGAAGGTGAAAGTAGAGAGAGAGGTGCTACATCTCAGTAGATTTGCTGAAAGGTGGGTGAATGTGGCGAAAATGGCCCGAGCTGCATGGGCTTTCTCTGTATATAAACCTGTAGGTTGAGGAAATCAAACAGAGGGAAGACGGGAACACCTACAGAACGTGCTCCTGGTGTTGAGGGTTGTTCTATCTACGGGGTGTAAAACAACCACGCAGTAACGTTCCCCCCTATTGGAGATTTTGATTGTTTTATTTTATATATATTTTATTGTCATTCATTATTGTTAAAGATTTTATGTAAAACCCTCGCCGCTATGTTTTGTAATGTCCCCTGTTTTGTACGCCCTTGTGGCAAATAAAGATATTTATCTATATACCGATCTTTCTGTCTCAACCTTCGTTTTTCTTTCTTTTGCTTTTTTCAAAATCTATTCATGTGTCTTTCTAACTAAACATCTATCTATCTATCTATCTTGGTAGCTGGACGCACACAATTTTGCTGGTAAGTTTCTGTCAATTTATTTACAAAAAACAGAAATTCTTGTTTAAAAAAAAATACATTGTTTTGTAGATTAACCCCCAGGCTGAATTGTCAGCTGGGAGTCAATCTCATTTTTCGCCCCACAGGGGCGAAAATTTAATTTGAAATTAATTTGAAAACTGTTAAAATTTCTAATAATTTGGCATCAGCAATGGCAAGCGTACAAAGAACGGTAGCGAACGTTGAAGAAGGAAAAAGAAAAGAAGAAATAGACTTAAACGTTGCTAAGAGGTTTGTCTGTATCGACGTAGTTGACAACAAAGTTTTGTGTAACGCAAGTGAAGTAGACAACACAAATAAAATTGAACCACACAGTGTACAACAGAAAAAACAATTGACCCAACTACAAACGGAAAAACCGACAACCACAACAACAACAACACCAAAAAAATAACTTTTGCAGAAACAGTCACAAATAATAATAAGGATTTCAACATTACCTCGAACTCCGCATGTACTGGCGTCACTATAGAAGCCAATATGTACAACAAAAATAAAAACAAGATTGAACCACACAGTGTACAACAGACACCAAAAACAACAGAAAAAAAACAACAGAAAATAAAACCATTGACACAACTACAAACGGAAAACCGACAACCACAACAACACCAGAAAAACTTTTGCGCAAACAGTCATAAAAAAACAAGAGTTCAAAGATCTCGATATCTCCAATGCGAAACAGATGCTCTCTGAAGCAAAGGAGTTTATCACTTTCGGTGAAAACAGTGGATTTCAAATAAACTCACCCCCAGAAATTCGTCTGGAAACATTTAGAAGTACAATTACCTTCAGAACTGTTTCAAATGAAACAAAACGACCAGCATTCCTCAGTCAAGGGGAAATTGAGGCAACCTTGAAGGAGATATTGGCAAACATTGACTTCATGCAGAGGGCCAAACAGTACGGGAGTATTTCGGTACTCCTCAAAAGCGAGGCCCTTGCACAAAGATACTCAGTGACGCCAATACTGTCACAAAAATACACCTTTTCTCTACATATCTGGGAATATGGACACAAAAAATCAGAATTAAAAAACATACCACCAAATATTAATATTTGGTGGATATTGGAAGGATTTTTAGAGGAGAGAAAAGACACCATTCTCTCGATCAAAAAGTCAACCAGACACACGTGGTCTGGTACAAATTTGGAGATTCTGGTGCAAATGAGCCCGGAAAGAATCTCCAAAATACCAGAAAAAGTGATGGTTGACAACAACAGCCACATCAGCATTTCGATTGAGGGACGACAACCACATTGCTTTCGTTGCATAACACCACACACCTAAAGGCCTCCTGTCTTTTACAAACACGCTCAACTAAAACAATGCAAAAGAAAACACTGTTACCAACACCAATACCAAAAGAACCAACGCCACAACAACAACAACACACGAAACAAGCAAACACACCAAAACAAACAGCCACTCAACCAACAACAAGAGAAAAACACACAGACAACACCCCTGAAGAACACAGCCCCACCCCATCCCACTCCATCAAACACTACCACAAAAACACACACCGAAACACCACCACCACATAACAAACCGCTAACCCACACCCATGACGATGAATATTCAACAAATGAGGCTGCTTCTCCTTCTTTAAGTGAAGAAGGAGAGCCTCCGAATCCAAAAAAACAAAAAAAAGAGACACCTCCAAACCCCCAAAACTCCAATCACCAACACCAACACACAACCACAGACACAAACAACACCACAGTGAAACATCCCCCTACCAGCAAAAGCAACACCAACACCACCCCAAGTACAAGCACCCACCATAAAAAGAAAACTCCCGAACGAACAACAAACAATAACTAAACAACAAAAACACAAACAACAATACGCATAGATCAACATAAACAACAAAAGTTTGATGGAGGTCATCTCCCAAACCCCCAAGGTGGAGACGGAGGGCAAAACTTTCATTAACGCAGAATCGTCTCCACACCTTAAACTTATAAGTGTTTCTATGGAGACCTATAGTGACCTGAAGAAAAAAGTTTTCGCAGGACGTGGGCAACCTCTGCCAGACACCCATCAATCGCATCATGTTAAAATGTTTCCCCACCCCATCCAACACAGCCTGCAGCACCCAAGGGGAGATTGAAGAACCCGATCTCCAGGAAACGAAAAGGTAAGTGCACCTTTCGTCCTTTTTCTCCAATTCTTCTTCACCAACATGGCTAGTTTAAGAGTTGGAAGCGTGAATGTGCGTGGTCTAGGGATGCGATGCCCTGGAAATAGGGCGAACTTTTAAACGACCTTGGGTCACACGGCATAGATGTGATAGCCATAACCGAGTCCAGGATCCAGAACAGGCAGCAACTAACCCCCATCTTGAATGACTTTGAGATCTATGCATCTCTCAGTCAGCCAGGAGGTGGATGGGTAGTGGCTGTCATGTTTCAGAAAAACCTGCACGTCGAAGTACAGCAAGTACATTTGGACCCGGAGGTTAAACTGGTAGAGTCTTCAGACAGGTGGCCGTTTATGCCCCGACCGGGCAATCGCAATCGCGGCCAGACTTCTTTAAGCATCTAGAGACTTTTCTGGGAATGTCTCGCTCCTTACTTTTAGTGGGGGACTGGAATGGTATCCTAGATGCACGATGGGACTATGTAGGAGTATGTCCCAGTAGAAGGGGCGGGGGTGCAACAGCCTCAACAATCTAATCGGCCAATTCCAACTGGCCGATAGATATCGACTAGATTTCCCGACTGCACCACAGTGGACGTGGGCAAACCGCAGCGGGACATCTAGATCGTATTTAGATAGGTTTTTCATTAGTGAGAAGGACAAAAAGATGTTAAGCTGTCCACAAATGCACATGGTTGCCTATTCAGACCACAAACTAGTCATCTGCATAGTCAATCGTGATAGAATACATAGACAAGGACCCGGATACTGGAAGCTGAACGTGTCGCTACCGACATGTAAAGCCTACAGTGAACGGATAAGTAGATTAGCTAAGCAACAATTGACGGGAGCCATCGTCAACAACAGATGGTGGTACTGCCTCAAGAAAGCAATTAGAGTAGAGTCGATAGACTCTAGCAGAGCGTTAGCCTTAGAGAGAAACAAGACAGAAACGGAACTAGTAGCCAAGGTAGAGGAGGCGCTTAGGAGTGACAACGTAGTTAGAGTGCTAGCAACGAGAACGGCACTGGACCAGTTCTTCGACGCGAAACACGAAGGCTGCGTGGTCAGAAGTAAATCACGTGCTCTAGGAAACGAAGGAGCGAAAGCTGTTAGCTGGGCCCCAGGTGCAAAGGCGGTAAGTGGCAACAAGTCCGCGATTCGGTCTTTGAAAGACCAAAACGGACGCGTGCTACTTGACGGCAAGCGGATGTGCGCGGCCTTTCAGCGGCACTTTGCGCAACTGCTCGAGCAGAGTGGCGGTGTGTCGAACGGGGGAATGGACTTCGGTTCATACCTCGACGGTCTGCTGCGTCTCTCGAGCATGGACGCAAAGTTCTGCGAAGGACCGATCACAGCCACTGAGATACGGGACGCTCTGGACCGCTGCGGGAAACGCAAATCACTCGGTCTAGATGGTCTACCCTATGAATTTTACATAGGCATGCCGGTCTTGTTCTCTGGCGTCCTCGAGGCCGACTACGGCAACTGACAGCAGAACGGGAGAATTCCCAGTTCTGCAGGCGGGGGCGTTGTAACGCTGATCAGGAAAGACGAGAACAAGGGGGACGAACAAAGCAACTTTAGGCCCATAACTCAGAGTTAAAGATTTTGGCCAAGGTGTTGGCAACGAGGTTGGCGCTTGTCGTCGAGAACCTGGTAAGAAAAGCGCAAACGTGTGCAATCCCGCCAGTTCCATACACGACAACCTCCACCTCATGCGATACATCATAGAGAGGGTGGGGTGTAAACCTTGCTTCGGTGGGGCTCTGATCAATTTAGATCAGTCTAAGGCATTCGATAGGGTCGACCATCGATACTTGGGAGCGGGTCTCAAGGCGGCCGGTTTCGGACCCGTCTTCAGAGGCTGGATCGCCGCAATGCACACCAACATCTGCTCGATGGTCAAGGTGTTCGCAATCACGCGTTCAATCCGACATGGATGCCCTCTCTCCTCCATTCTCTACGTACTGACTCTAGAGCCACTATTGCAGAAGGTGGAGCTGTTGCAGGGCATTGGAACCAGTACTGCGGAAAGCGGCGTCGGCTTATGCCGACGACGTAACAGTAATGGTGTCGGAAGCCTCCGAAATCGGAGCGATCGGCAACTTACTGCAGGAATATGAAAAGCTCACAGGAGCAAAACTGAAT
>OZ024742.1:247411929-247421929 GCA_964016885.1 Eledone cirrhosa
ACTACAATAGCTTGGGACGAGTGTGAAGTTGTCATTTCTTAATGGGGCCATGGAGTGCTCTCAGGCTTCCTGTGGTGTTCCAAAGAACACGTCCACAGTTCCATATTTCTGCCCACCTCTGATGTGTGTTTTTTTCGCCCACACATGTTCCAAAGCTTTTTGTCTTTGGGACTCGGATGCCCGTTCCACTCGGCGTGATTTTGTGTTTATCGTCCGATATGACACGGTGCATAGGCACCGATGCTTCATTTTATTATGTGGGGTGGGTGGGGTGGGGGCTGACCCTGTATTCATCTTTTTTTGCCATTCGCTTGGCTTCATTTAATTCATCCTGGTTTACCTCGATTGTTTCGCTTTTCTTAGCTGCTTTGGCAAACGACACATTTTGTTTTGCGGTGGTGTTGATGTTGTTGTTATTCTCATTGTTGTTGTTGCTGTTGTTGTTATTGTTATTTTTAGTTTCAGTTGTGGTGGAGGTGGTGGTGGTGTCAGTGGTGTTCGGCGTTGAAGAGTCGATTCAGGGTGAATCCATTTCGACGTAAAGAGATAATAATTTATTTTGGGGGGTTTCTGTTGTCACTGTGGTAGTGGTGGTGGTGGTGTTAGTCGTGTTCGTTGTTCTTTTTGACATTGTGGTGGTGGGGGTGGCGGCGATAACACCTGCAGTTATTGGTAATGGCGGGAAATTCATGTCTTTATGCGGAAAATCTAAATAAATTCAGACTGCTATTAATTAAATTTTCAGTGTTGGCGACCGTAGCAAGGCTTACAATGGTGTTGGTGTTGGTGCTGGTGGGGAGATGGGTGTTGGTCTGTTAAAAACAGTAAATTTGTCGTATATGTTTTATTTTTCAAAAAAATATTTTGTTTGATAAATAAAAAGTTTAAGTTTTGGGCTCAAGGCCCCAATAATTTTTGTGGTCTTTTCAGAAAGCAATATATGTGAACTTATAAACACTTAACAACAAACATTTTCGATAACTGCCAATTTGAAACAACTGAAAACATCAAACCTTTACGGAGCTCATGATAATACGATTTCCTACGTAGGTCACCAATAAAAATAATAATAATAATAATAATAATAATAATAATAATAATAATAATAATAATAATAATAATAATGCTTTCTTTATTAACAACAAGGGTTTACATAAAGTAGACATTAAGGACAGTACAGGACAAAACAGGACGGTACAAATGGGCATTTCTGCGTGTAAAAAAACCCAGAGGATGTAATAAAAAAATAACAATGGAAAATTCCCCAATAGGGAGGGGGGAGATTTTACGAGGGACATTTGTGGAGAAAGCCCATTAAAGGGCCACAGTGACCCTGACCACCAGGGCAAGTGCCCTCTCCCAGTTTTCCACCTTTAATTTACAGACACATACTCAGAGTAGGCCCATTCACTCGGGCCATACTTGCTTCTCTCACCCATCTTTCAACAAAATGCTGGGAAGAGAGCACTTCCCTCTCTACCCTGGTTTTCCTTTTCAAATGAAATTTGAAAAAGTTAATCAGGGCTTCACCGAAGAGGTAAGTGCTCGTCTTCAGCCCTTTCAAACGTGTCCACCATACTATCTCTTTCGCCATGGCCACCAGACAGATAAAAACTGCCTGCACTTCCCGGCTAAAGGAAGAGGGCGGGGCAATCCTCACGATGGACTCAGCTGATAGCTGGATCCGTACTACACGTGACAGCAGGTGTTCAACATAAACCCACAAGTCAGCAATGCTCGGACACTAGACGAGTGCGTGCAGGACGGTTTTGTCGCCCTGCGCGCATCTCGGACATGCCCGGCTGACGGCACCTCCATGCCTGTAGAGTTTATCCCGAACTGGCAAAGCTCCCCGGTAGCACTGCCAGGCCAGGGGTTTCTGGAAGTTGTCCATAGGCCCCGGCCCGAAAGTCCTTCCGAAGAGATTGGCTAGTTGATTTTCGTCGACGCCTAGAGTTTCTCCAAGTACGTCGTCGCTCTTCCCCTCCACTAATGCTGTATAGAACGCCAAGGTGGAGTTTCCACCGATCACATTGCCCGATTGGACGAGGGCTATGAGCGCCTGAAGACATTCCAGTCTCCAAGCACTCCCTCTCGGTCTTCGCTTGACCCAGGACTGCAGCTCCGTCAAGGAGACGAGCTGGAGAAAGACGTGTCTAGCAAACGGCGACCACACCGTCAAGGAAGAGGTGGAGATGTCGTAGCCTGAGCGTGTGTCTGCAAATCATCAGCAACGACATGCCCATCCCTCCACGTAGCGGGTGTTGACAGCAGATGGATCGCCTGACCATCGGAGCGCGTCCCTTCCACAAAAAGCGAAAGACAAACGCTCCAGCGCAGTCAGGCGGGGCTTAGGACAAGGTACGACGGTCAGGCGGTAGTAGATGACGGACGCGATGTACGCGTTAGCCACCTCCGCTCGACCTTTCAAGGATAGCTTCCTCTCGGCCCATTTCTGGGTGAGAGAAGCCACCCTGCTCGTCACCTCGTCCCAGTTTTTGTCCGTCTGGAGGTCCGGACCAAACCAGACCCCTAGCAATTTAACCGGTCCGTCCGTCCAGCGCCCGATGACGTTGTTGGACGGCATGGACCTGCCTCTCCAGGTGCCGAGCTGCAGGCCCACTGACTTTTCCTGGTTGATCATTGCTCCTGTCACCGCTTCGTATTCTCTTAGTGTAGTGCCGATCGCCTCGATGTGTTTGGTATTCGACACCACTACGGTGACATCGTCCGCATATGCTGACACGGATCTTCCGCATCCTAGTTCACGTGGGAACCCCCTCAACGTCTCCAGTTTGTGCAGTAATGGCTCGAGAGTCAATACGTACAAGAGGGACGAGAGGGGACATCCTTGGCGGACCGAGCGCATGATTTTTAACGGTTCCGAAAGGTGACCGTTCACTCTCTCCACAGAGCAGATGTCGCTGTGCATGGCAGCGATCCAGCCTCTGAAGACGGGCCCAAAGCCAGCCGCCCTCAGGAATGCTGCTAGGTAACGATGGTTGACCCTAACGACAGCTTTCGACTGATCTAAATTGATCAAGGACCCACCCGTGCCAGATTCCCTAGCTACCCTCTCCACGATGTATCGCATGAGGTGGAGGTTGTCGTGGATGGATCTATTTGGAATGGCGCATGTTTGCGCCTCTCCCACCAGACCACCAACGACAAGCCCCAACTTCTTTGCTAGCACCTTGGCCAAAATCTTGTAGACGTCCGCCAAGTCGACGTCCGCCAAGAGGCTTTCGAACAAGTCTGGCATCTGTACGTAAAGTTCATAGGGCAGACCATCCAAACCAGGCGATTTACCCCTTGTGCAGCCAGTCATTTCCTCCCGTACTTCAGCGGCTGTTATCGGCTTTTCGCAATACTCCGCCTCAGTGGTCGAGAGCCGAGGCAGTCCGTCGAGGTAGACACTAAAGTCCATCCCTCGACCGGGTCCGCCGCTGCCCTCGAACAGCTGAGCGAACTGTCGCTGAAAAGCTTCACACATTTGCCCGGGATCGAGTAGCATGCGCCCGTCGTGGTCCACCAAAGACCGGATCGTGGCTTTGTTCCCACGACGCGCCTCCGCCACCCGGACCCATTGAACGGCTTTCATCCCCTCTTGTCTGAGAGCACGCACCCTAGCTCTGACAACGCAGCCTTCGTGCTTTGCATTGAAGAATTGGTCAAGGGCCAATTTCGCCGCAAGTACGTCGGTCGCGATGCCTTTGCTAAGCGCCTCGTCTAATTTTCTAATTAGTTCTCCCTCTCCTCTATTTTTCTCTATTGCTAAAGCCTTACTAAACCTAATGGACTATATTCTAATCGCTCTTTTCAGAGCATACCGCCACTTGTTGTTGACGATGGCCTGCGTCAACGCCCGCTTAACTAGTTCGCTAATCCGGTCTCTGTAGGCCACCTTTCTAAAAGCACCACCTTCACTAACGTTCATATCCAGGACCACCAACTTACCGTCCGACTCCCGGAAGATCGAGATTACCTAGAGCTCCTGGCCTTTCCTAAATAGCACTGCCACCCCACCTCCCATCCCCGACCGAGTTACAGATGCGAAGATCTGATAGTCGTCGAAAAAGGGGGCGTGTCGGAAATCCTGGTCTCGTTGACAGCAATTACATCCATTTCTAGAGACCTCAGGCCATTGAGCAGGGGACCCTGCTTCCAGGGCGACCCCTGGCCTCGAACATTTAAACTTCCTACTCTTCATATGGCCATGTTGACATGCTAAAAGAGAGAGGAAAGGTTTACTTACCTCCAGGGGATTTGTGATGATCGGATTGTGGGGTTTCTTTTGGGAACCCCTTTAAAGGTCAGGATGAGGGATTTACGTTCGGCGTTCCCACGTGCCGATGAATGCTGTCTCAATCCCTTTGTAGAAATCGAGCGATATTCGCACAAGAAACAAATCTTCCAGCACGCGAAATGTTCTCGATTAAAAAATCTTCCTCTCTGTTTGTATTTCTTTACGTGCTACGAGGGCCATACATTCCTTGTTGGCCCTTCTGACAAGCCCGAAGTTTTGTATGTTTTGTTGGTACGATTTTATTTGTTTGCGTGACTGTGGTGGTGATGGTTTTGATGGTGTTGTTTCGGTTGTGTTTGTGTTTGTTGTGTTACGGTCTCTGTGGTTTCAGATGTTTGTGTGTGTATTTGTTCTTGCGCCCGTTTATGTTGTTTGCGTTTGGGGGATTCTGGCGATGGTGATGGTATTGGTGGTGTTGATGTTGGCGTTGTTGGGGAGATGTTTCCGTGGGTCATGCCTGCATTTTTTATTGTGGGTGTTTTTCTGCTTTGTGGAGTTTTTTTCTTTGTGTGTTTTCTTTTTTGCTTTTTGGGGGATTTTGGTTGTCCCTCATCTTCACTACTGGAAGATGAGGGGTCTGTGTCTGTGTCTGTGTCTGTGTGTGTGTGTATGTTTTTATTCATGTTAATTTTGGAGGAAGGGAGGGGGAATTTGAAAACTTTCCTCGTTTCCCCCCTGGGTGGTCAATGTTGGTGGTGCTGCTTCTATTGGTGTTGTTGCTGGAGTTTTTGCCGGTGCGAGTGTGTGTGGTGAGCCGCGCCCCGGCAACGACAGCAGCGGAGCCCTTCCACCACTTGCATCTTTCAGCAGTTGAGGGCAGAATGCTTGCAAATGGGTTTTTTCTCCGAAAATAAAACAATGCGGCCCTCACCCTCAGTCATCTTATGTATTACCGTCCCGTTCTGAACACGGATGTAGTTCGGGATTGTGTTTACATTTTCCGGCCTGATCTGGAGAAGTATCTCCAGGGTCAACGCCGGACCTGTCCTCTCTAGCAGTCCTTGTAACCCCTATCTGGACGGTATCCGTCCCCTCCACAATCACACATCACAGGAGCCACCACATATCAAAACCTGGTGGGATCCTGGCGGAGACGAACTGTTTTTTATCCCATGTGCGAGGAGTACAATATGACCTTGCTGGTTTTGCAAGGGATCATTGCATGTTTAATAGCGAGGGCTTCTGACTTCTGCCCCTCCCTCTGTATTCGGTGTCATCCCCGAGGCACCATAGTGCGGCTTCAACATCTGCCTGTGCAATTAAAACCGCCCTCTTTGTTTCTGCTGAGATGCATCCGTAATGCACAGTTCTGCGCTCTACTGCTTCAATAGCTTCTACCGGGACAGTTAAGTTGGCCCAGGTTTGCTCTTGCTTGATGAGCTTCCAGGCCTGGACCAACTTTTCATCTTTATTCGAGATATCCATGCTGAAGGATTGGGCTCTTTTTTGCTGCTGCTGCAGCGAAAATGTTCATGTTGTTGTTGGCGCTGTTTGTGTTGTCGTTGTTGTTGTTGTCGTTGTTCTTGGTGTTGTCGCTGTCATCATTGTTGCAGTTGGTTATAATTTGGTGCCACCATTTTTGTTCTCGGTGCAATTGGTATTGGTGCTGTCGCTTTTATGCTCTTGTTACTGGTGTTAATTTCGTCGTTGTCATTATTTATGTTGTCTGTCTTTGGGTTGTCGCTGTTACTGCTGTGGTTGGTGTTGTTTTTTTTAAGCTTATTGTTTTCACTATTGGTGTTGCTGCTGTGATTTTGCTCCCGTGGAGGACATTTTACGCCAGCCCCATAACCATTGGTTATTTTTGTGTGCGTATAAAGGATAATTTATTCAAGAAAATAAAGCATACATGATGGTCCAAATTTCTTAATAATTATTAAATAACAAATGAAGAATTAAGGAAAAAGAAAAAAACAAATAATTAAATAACGAAAGAAAGGGGTGCGGACATAAACTATACCCCAGTCTGAGCGGTGATTTCGCTGCACCCCACAAACAAAATTGCAAAGGCATTGTGATGAAGAATGGCTAGTGACACTCGCTGTAACACTGACCACACCTCAAGGTTCTTATGCGGGCCCCTTTCTTTCCGATATTACGGATGAAATCAGCAGTACGGGGACCGAGTGCACCTAACATCTTGACGTTGACCGGTACGAAAATGAAGGGTGTGGTAGAAATAACTGCGAGACCTGAATCAATGGAACGATACAGCACCAAGAAAATAATATCAATGAAAGAGTAGAGCGACAGGGTGAGGCAGAAATAATTAGATTCTGCTCCCAGCAACAAGAAGAATAACGTCAACTTCAATTGACTTCACCCCTAAACACAGAAAGAGAAATGTGAACAGCAACACAAATAATGAAAAAACTTCATTTAAAACAACCTATGTAAGAAATATAATATTGTATTTAGCTAAAGAAAACACATATATGTTTAAAAAATAAAAGAAGGAAAAACTATTAAACAGGAAAATATTTAGAGCAAAATAAAATACAATCTATAGCCAATAACTTGCTTGGTTTCACATAACTGTATTAAGCCAGATTGCGATTTAAGAGCGCTTCAAAAGTTCTGGGATAGAAACAAAATCAGGAGGCTTCATTTTAGCTGTATGAAATAACTACAATAATATACTCCAAAAAATATTACTGAATGTAGTTGTCAACATGATTTGTTGTTGCTGGTCCAGCTTTAGATACGGAGAAAAAAAGAATGTATTACTAGGATGCAATTTTATATTTTATCATTAGAACCGTTTTGACGGTGGTGGCTCAACAGTATCAGTAGAGCGTCGGACAACATTCTTTGCAGCATAGAGTTTCGGCCCTTTATGATCTGAGTTCAAATCCCTCCGAGTTTAACTTTGCCTTTCATCCTTACGGGGTCGATAAAATAAAGTATCAGTAATGCACTGGAGACGATTTAATCGACTTTCCCCTCCCCCAAAATTGCTGGCCATGTGCCTATATAAGAAACCATTGAATTGGCAGTATTAGTAAAGCGTCAGACACCATGCTATGTAGTATAGAGTTATGGCCCTTTGCGTTTTGAGTTCAAATCCCGCCGGTGTTAACTTTGCCTTTCGTCCTTACAGGGTCGATAAAATAAAGTACCAGTAATTCACATGGGTCGATTTAATAGACTTTCCTCTCCCCCCAAAATGCTGGTCTTGTGCCAAAAGTAGAAACAATTATTAACAGAGTTTTGTTTTCTATTTCTCTTATGAGCGATAAATATCCGAAACATATATTTTATATTCTTCCTCTTGGCATAAACATACTACACTCTTTCAGCGAGTTATTTGAACATTTGTCGACACAAATATCACCGTTATTTCCCATTTAGTCCCTGCAGAAAAAAAAACATCCCGGTTTCAGGTTGGTGGTTCTTGCCGGTAGAGGACACGCTAGTGTTGCACTATTGATGCTTGAGTATTTGTAAGGTGGAAAACATTTGCGTCTGTTGGTGATGTCGTATTTTATGTTAGTGGTACATGTGGCTTTTATGTATAGTCGGTATATGTGGACTACAGGAAGACATATGTAGGAATGTCTTAGAGCCGCTTCAAAACCTATTTCCTGACTCATGAAACAACATCTAGACATCCTGACAGAAACATACAAATCAGCTCCCGAATCATGTGTGGAACCTATAAATAAAACGTCACAGCGTTTTCCATTTAAAGAGGATACTGGAAAAATCCACACCCTATAACAATGGGATGAAGTATTGCCGGTTGTGTTACTCGGAGAAGTGGAATATACTTTCGCAACAGGCTTCACGTAAACACTGCTTAAATACCTAACCCGACTGTCGCAGTCGCTGTCCTGTAACATTTGTCTACATCAGATTGATTGAAATTATTTTCTTCCAATTTTCAACTTTCCTGTGTAACACAAGTTGCCTGACTCGTTTTTTTTTATATTAGATTATCTATTTATAGAGACTCTCCTAACCTTCAAAAATCTCCGTGCTGGGAAGCCATTTTTATTTATATGACAGGCTGAATGATTTGGGTAAATAACCCAACGGAACTAAAATAATTGTATATGTCACTGTTGTAACTAATTATTCTTAACTCGTCCTCGGATTGAGTGCTATAACCCATGGATATTTGTACCAAATGTGTACTACATATACATGCACAAACAACACACATATATAAATCCTGGGTCAATTCTTCCTCTATCTGGTAGAAATCCGCTGTACTCAGCCTTGAGACGGTGAGCGCCCCCGGGCTAAAAATGCCCAAGAAACGCCAAGTATCAATACAGCAACCCTACAACTCTATCCAGAGTTACGGGACAATACCAACACTAATATATATATATATATAAATATATATATATATATATATATATATATATATATATATATATATATATATATATATATATATATATATATATAAAAATATTAAAACAATGAAATTAAACACAAAACTGTTAATTCATAGTAAAACTCATTATTTTACGATCGTTTCTGGGGGGGGGGGGGGGTAATTCCCTGTATGTTCATTCAAGTATTGATCTATGTAAAACATATTGCAAAATATCATAGTAAGATAAAGACACATACGTCTTCACTACCCGCCGTCGTCTAAAGACGGCGGGTAGTGAAGACGTATGATATTTTGTAATATGTTTTACATAGATCAATAATTGAATGAACACACAGGGAACTACCCCCCAGAAACGATCCTAAAATAATGAGTTTTACTATGAATTAACAGTTTTGTGTTTAATTTCATTGTTTTAATATTTCTATTTTGACTCTGTATCCAATTGATTTATATCGTTGATAAGATTTTTGTGTTTTAAACTTTGCTTCACGACATCTTCTACATACGGATTACATTGAGTTATTTATACGGTTTAGACCCTACCATTGAGTGGTAGATTTATCTGTGTATATATATATATATATAACCAAAAGGTTTACAAGGTTCATTGATTAATCAATAAATAAAGTTTTACAATATATTAGAAGCACTCAACATTGAGGTTTTCTGGAATTATTAATATTACTTCAAAATATTAGTAAATATAGACATTCATGTGGTCAAATATATTTTATTATACATATTTCAGAGGTACTGAGGTATTTCATCAGTACGTCCTCATCATATAAAATATATTGATGCCTGACATACCTCAACTGTGGTATATATATATATATATATATATATATATATATATATATATATATATATATATATATATATATATATATAGATGTGGTATATATATATATTTATATATATATATATATATTTATATATATATATATATATATATATATATATATATATATATATAGGAACAAGTAAGACCCCGACGGCTGAGCTCAAGCCGTTTCGACGGCTAATTCCGTCGAAACGGCTTGAGCTCAGCCGTCGGGGTCTTACTTGTTCCTATTACCCACTCTACTACTCTAAGTATTGAGTACTTTGGTGCGTTATGGTCCACCTGGTTCCTTACCACATTTCCTTCGTTATATATATATATATATATATATATATGTGTGTGAGTATGTCCAAGGGCTCTGATACCATAAACACCAAAAACACAGAGCTGGCGTATATAAGAACTGACTAACTGCCTGATGATGTCATGGGCATTCAAATATATATACCAGTAAATAAAGGATTATGAGTTCATGCAATTGACTTATGTTTCGTCACTATAT
>OZ024742.1:247424429-247436929 GCA_964016885.1 Eledone cirrhosa
TATATATATGTATGTATGTATATATGTCTATATATATATATATGTATATATACATATATATATATATATATATATACATATATATATATGCGTGCGTGTGCATGTAGTGTCCTTGTTATTTTATTGTCATATTTGCAGTTATTGTTTTATTGTAATTGTTAATATTATTCTTGTTATTATTCCTGTCTAAGATATAGTCGAGTCGTCGTTTTGGTTTCTTTGATTTATTAGTGTGATTAACGTCGTTATTAATAATACTTTTGTTTTCTTCAATGGCTATTATTTTGTATAGACGCGTCTTTGTAGGCTCTCGTTTGTTTCCGACATTTAAATCGCTGTTTGGTTAAAAATGGTTTGTTACAGAGTGGTCATAGTTCATCAGTCCTATCCCTAAAGAAAGGCGAACCCATAATATTCGGGTCTTTACCCGAAATACTTCATTGATTTTTGCAACTTGAAATTACACCCATAACAGCAGCCAAAATAGCAACAAAAACAAGTTACTAGCAGTGGATGTGACAACCGTCAGCGAAACAAGGAATTCCGGTATTCGCGCACTAGCCCCCATTTTTAATGAATTTGAGAACCACCCATCTCTTACTCGGCCTGGAAAGGGAAGCCAATTGGTAATGGTGCTTAGGGAAGGCCTGGAATCGAGGTACGATTGATTTTCCTAGACCCAGTGGGTAAGCCACTACTGGGGAAGCTGCAGCTATTGCAGGAAAGCCCGCTAGAGTCGGGACGCCGAAAGGCTGCATTGGCATATGGAGACGGCGTTACCGAGATAGTGTCGAACACCTCGCAATCGAGGTAATCGACAACTTCTTAGAGGAATATGAAAGGTTATCGGAGCAAATTATCATGAAAATTTGGTAGGTTCTCAACTTGAGCCCTAGAGAGGCAAATGTACGCTGTTCAACAGCTACTTTGGACGCTGGACTGAGGAAGCGGTGACGCTCGTGGTCTGATTTGATCCAGAACTCCAAATGGATAAGAACTGGGAAGCGGTAACAAGCAGTGTGGCCATTCTCACCCAGAAACGAGCCGAGTAAAACTATCATTGGGAGGTTGGTTGGAGCTGTCGAACGCGTCTGTTATCTATTATCGCCTGGCCGTCCACCCCTCACTATATTGGAGCACATTCTCTTCAACCTTTTGTGGAAGAGACGGCTTCCGCTATTGAGGTGGTCCATCTGCTGCCAACACTCTATACGTAGAGGACTGGAAGTGCTCTGGCTGATAATTTACAAACAATCACTGAGGCTACGGCATCTCCAGATAAACTTGTGTGGTCGCTGTTTGTTAGACAAGTCTTTCCGCCGCTTGTCTCTTTGACTGAGTTGCAGTCCCCGAGACTGCACGCCTAGCATTTGGTATGCTGTCAGACGCTCACAATCTTATACGAGTCGGGCAATGCGATCAGTGGAAATTCCACTTTAGAATTCTATAGCGGACTAGTGGAGGACAAGTGCGATGAATTTCTCAAAGATGATCTTGGCGTCGACGAAATCGAATTAACCAATCTATTCCGGAGAATTTTCGAGCCAGGGGCTACGAATAACTTTCAGAAATCATTGACTTGGCAATGCTACCGGGGACATTGCTTAGACAAACGCTACAGGCACGGAAATTTTATCAGTCCATGCATTACTGATTCGTGGAGTTTTGTCAAACAGCTATTATCGCATGTAGGACGGACCCGGCTATCGACCGACTCTATTCTGAAAATCGACCCGCCAACTGCTCTAGACTGGGAAGGACAGGCAATTTTCCCTAGTCTAGGGACTATAGTGAAAATGGTCATGTGGTGGACGCAGCTGTAATGACTGAAAACAGACACTTTTCTCTTCGGCCAAGCCCTCATAAACTTCCACTTTGAAAGGAAGGTGAGGGTGGAGAGGGAACTACTTCTCCCAGTACATGTATTAAAAGGTGGCTGATTGTAGCGAGAATAGTTCGAGTGGAATGGCCTATTTTGACAATGCCCCTATTGGCTGGAGAATGTTGAGGAGAGAGGAGTACCTTTCTATGGTCCTCTTGGAGATTAAGGTGATTTAGGATCTGTGGAGTCTCTAAAATGCCCCCTGGGGAGTGCTCCCTCCTATAGGAACATTTTCATTTCTATAATTTCATTGTTTGTAGTTGTCTATTCATTGTCAACAATTTTCGAATTCTTCTATCAATCTTACATATTTCAGTCGTTGTCCACTTAATAATATAGAAATTATGCATTACAACTGGTATGGTTAAAGTATTAATTGCTTAAGTCCTGCTTTTTGTCTTTAGTTCTGAATTGAATATTGACCTCATCCCGCGATAGCATTCTTTTCTGATCTATTCCCCGAATCTAAATTTTGAAACATTCCTCTGGTTCTAAACTCTTTATAGCAGTTTGTTGATCACATTCAACGTTGAATTTTTATGATAGTTTCACTTTAATGTAGGTAGATTTTGTGCATTTATCAAGGCCAAATTCCATCCTAATGCCATCACTAAACTGTTTTGCAATTAATAGTGGGCTTTGTAGTTGCTGGTAATTTTTTTGCGAAGAGCTTTAAATCATCCATGCAAAAAAGATGGCCGATAGTTTTCTCATAAATTTTATAGCGATATTGTGTTTCACTGAGCAATCTAGATAGCGGTGTCAGTGGTATTCAAAAGAGGAGTGACTGAAAAATATTGTATGAGATTTTAACAACTTCCTCATTAAGATTTCTTCTCAATATTCAAAATCAGTGTAGGTTTCCTTAATTTCATACAAACTGACAGAAAATTTCCTAAAGTAGGCGATATTTTATTCACAAGCATTTTTCGATCCAACTAGGTGGCTGACTGTCAAAAGCGTCTCTATAGTCTATCTAACCTATTGATAAGTTCTTGTGCTGTTTGTGTGACAATTTTCAAATATCATCGTATTGATGAGAAGCTGATCTTTACAACCATAGGGCACGCGTTTACAGCCTTTTTGCTCATTGGAGAAGATGCTGTCTTCTGTTGAGAAGTTATACCTGTATTCGGTCAAAACATACGTGAATATCTTATACAGAGTTATAATCCATGTCAATTATAGATTTTATGTTATATTTTCTTTTTAATTTTCCTATTTCAGATGGCTTCATATTCTTCTTAGACAAAATTTTTAAACATTCTATATCAGATCTCAGTTAGTTAATTTTTTGATGAATTTGCTCTTGCCTTGCTTGAATTTTGTGGAGATATTTTCGTTTTTTAATCTTTTCCATGTATAGGTTCGTTGAAATATTAGGAGAAGCATAATAAAGGTGACTGAGTTCTGAAATATCAACATCATTAACTGCAATTATATCTTTATGGGCAATGCGAATCCGAACTTTATTGCTTAAAATTGTGATTATTTGGAAGTGTGTTACGTTCATGTGTACTGATTTCCTTAAATTCCAGTCATTCACTCCTGATTTGATTCTTCAGATCAGTTAGTTCAGTTAGGTCAATTTCTATTTGACTTTTAACATCTGTTTGATTTTTCATTTCCTTGGTATTTATGGTTAGTTCAAGAGGTATTTGAATTTGCTCATTTTGCTCATCAGCTACATTGACTATTTCTATCAATATTACATTTTCATCAGCGATTAGTTGGTCTGTAATTATTTCATTGTTATCTTCATTAGTTTCATTTCCGTTCCTTTTATTCCTAACTAATTGTCTAAACTGGTCAATCTCGGAATCAGTCAGTAATTTCTTTTTCTTAATGTTCCTTCTGACATTAACAAGCTTGTTACTATCTATGTAGGTTTTATTTCAGGATGTTTTTCTCTCTTAGGTATGTATGTTCGGTATTGGATTTACATAAAATTATAGAAGACCTTGACAACTCCTTTAATATATTTTCAGGACGCCAGATACTTCCATTGATTTGTATCTGACAAGAATCCTATCGGTTAGCACTAATTATTTGTCAGCTTGAAATCTTTACCCTGTTGGGCGACGGAGAATAAGTCTGACGCTAATTTCAGCAGGTTGACGTGGAAGCAATAATCTATAGAATATGTTACTTTTTGGACTGTGTCTGCAAACACTGCGATGAATATGTTGTTATTATTAAATAAAAGAGAAATACAAAATTAATTTTAACAGATTTTGTTTGTTTTTAAATGGCTAAAATGGATCTTCTACGATGTAATTGTGTTAGTTTCAAGTTCATAGCCAGACAAGTACAACTGCAGCTAAAATGACTCTTCTTCGCTGTGATTGCTCTAATTTCCTCACTTTGTCTCAAATCAAGTCAATTGCGAAACGTGTACGACTGTGGCTGAAATGACTGATCGTCGCTCATATTGCTTTAGTTTCAACACACCGCCTCGATACGATTCAGATCTATGACAAATAATATTATGGCTAAATTAACTCTACCACGATGTATTTACTTTTTTTTAGTTCACGTTCTCACTTCAAGTCACTTGAAGGAAAAGTACTACACCTAAATGCTTGTTTTTCCTAAATCACAATCGAAAAACTGAATATCGAGATTTCAACGTTTAATGAATATACTGCATGCACTGCACACCCCAATATTTCCTGTGGGGAATAATTTGTTAAAAACTAATTATACAAGGAGAATATAGATATAATGAGAGGTGCGAATCGTAATACTACACATAGCAAACGACATACATCCGCATACGCACATTTATATAATTATGAAAGAAATATCATGTCAGGTGGCTCCTGGTAGCAGAAATGCAAAATTAATTTTAACAGATTGTGAGTGTTTTTAAATGGCTAAAATTCTAAAATGTAATTGTTTTAGTTTCAAGTCCATAGCTAGACAAGTACAACTGTAGCTAAAATGATTTTTCTTCGCTGTGATTACTCTAATTGCATCGCTTTGTCTCAAATCAAGTTAATTTCGTGACATGTACAACTGGCTGAAATGACTCATCCACGTTCAAATTGCTTGAAAAATTCAGATCCGAGACAAGTACAATTATGGTTAAATTAACTCTGCCACGACGTATTTACTTTACTTTTATTACATTAATGGTCAGGTCGTTAGCGACTAAACCAGCATGACCACCAAGCTTGCTTGGTGAGGAGGGTGGATGAAAAATAAAACCTGATAAAATGCGGAGGAACTCCTGAGAGTCAACCGCCATCCAATAGTTCGTATATATGTATATATTGTGTGGGTGTGTAAACATATATATGTGGGTAACATCTATATATATTTTTAACTTTTAGACTTTTAAATAATTCTTTTTCCATTTTTTAAATTTTATTTCATCTTATTTATTTATTTAACTTACTTTATTTTACGTCTGGGAAAACCCACGGCCGATGCAACTTTGCTCTCGATTTACAAGAGGAAGGGCTTGAAGTCTGAAAGCGGTTATTATCGAGGCATAAGTTTGATCGAATCGGTAGGGAAAGTCTGAGCTAAGGTTTTGTTGAATCGCCTGATAAAATGCATCTATCCTGGTGTCATCCCTGAGACCTAGTGTGGATTCAGTGCTAGGCGGGTTAGTATAAACATCATTTTCGCAGCCAGTCAGCTTATGTACCAAGTATTTGTGGACCTTACCAAAGCCTTCGATACTGTTATTCGTAGCACATTGTAGGTCCTATTAGGGAAATTTGGATGCCCTCACGAATTTGTGACAATATTAAGAAAAAACTCCATCAAAATATTAAAGCGGAAGTGAACTTCATTGGGACACCTTCAGGGCCAATTTCAATGGAAAACAGTGTCAAGGAAGGTGACATACGTGCACCAACTCTGTTCTCCATCTTCTTTGCCGTGCTGCTGACATATGCCTTGCAAGATTTCAAAATTGGTGTATAGTTGCAAATTAGAACCATTGGTAAAATCTTTAATCTAAGACAGTTTAACACCAAGTCCAAAACATTTGTCACAAAACATTAGGGAGTTCCTCTATGCTGATGATGCAGATAATGTGGCTCACACAGTAGAGCACATGCAGTTGATATTTGACAACCATTTCAATGCGTGCACTGTGTTTGGGCTAAATCAGTTGGTGAAGTGTATGAGGAGCCAACCATTTTTGTGAGTGGAAAAAGATTTAGAACAGTTGGAACAGACCGGAGTGCAGACCAGAGTGCAGAAACCGATACATTGGTCAGGGTTTATGACACATACTAATATCATTACCCACACGAAGTCGTTTATCTTACTGATTAACGTATATGTGCACTTTGAGTAATGGCTTTGTATTTCTAATAATACAAACCCGATTATATTATTGAATTAGTAAAAAAAGTCTGAAGATGTACCGGTTTCTTTCGACTAGCTTCGTAAACACACTCAAATATACACCTGGTGGTCGCTAGAAAAGCGGAAAATTTGTCAAACTGCGATTTATTTTTACAAAGACTGATGTTACAAAGCATTACACTCACAAATACTCAAAATGTCGTCCGTGCACTTCATGACAGCGTCTTAACCTGGAAATCCAAGCTCGTGTTTCGTCCGAAATTTGTATCTTTGGACACGTCCCTTGACGGCGAGCACTAGCTGTTTCATATCCTTCTCGTTTCAAATTTGCAACATTATCAAACTGATGCCTTGTGATCGTTGAAAAAAAATCGGTAACACGGTTAAACATTTTGTCAGTCTCCAAGTTGGATTTTCAGTTTTGAACAGTGCAATCACCTGCCTTTGAAAGTCTGAAAGCTGTTTCCTCCTGCTGCTTCTGTCCATGATGTGGGTACTAAAATCGAAATCAAAGAAATGAATAAGCAGGACGTAATGAAATCAATGCTTCTTGTGATTGCACACCCATTCGACAACAAAAGAACCAATCAAAAGCCATCAATCACGGATTTTATTGATGATCTATTCTAAGCTTCAAATTTTCCGCTTTTCCAGCGACCACCCTGTATATATGTAAAGTCCTTATATAGCTAGTTTGCTATGACAGACTAGGAGAGGTATCTAGTACCCCTTACAGTTAAGAAAAGAAAACAGGATAAAGAGAGACAGAGATAAAACCGGGCAGGCCAACGGGGGGGGGGGGGGGCAAAAGAAGTATAAATACGATTTAACAAAGCGAAAAACAAAGACAATCATAAAACAACTATAAAAGTTTCTATTGTTGTATCTTTTCGTAGCTTCCATGTACTGAAGGATATTGACAAAAGTCACCAAAAAGCGAACAGAAACAAACCCACAACAAACGCAAACAAAACAAAACAACCAAACCGATACACACTACACAGCATTAAATTTGAACAACAACCAATTATTACACTACATCCAACACAACATCAGCATCACAGAAAAAGACTACACAACAACCCAAAAGTTCACACCACCACCTCCACACATACAAATCACTCGCATCACACAGAAAACGTGCACGACACTAAAACAAAAATTCTCCAAAGACATCGGAGACTTCCGACAAACACTCTCCAGGAGGATTTATAAGGACATCCTTCCGCAGGAGGCCACGAGCAGTGAAAAGGATGGACAAACCATCCTTCCTCTACGAGAAGTAAGGTAAGTGGTCTTTCAAATCTTTTCCACTCCATTTCAACATGACTTCACTAAGAATAAGCAGCATAAATGCGCGTGGCTTGGGGTCGTCATGGAAGCAGGGCCACCTTCTCAACGACCTCAGGTCACTAAACATAGATGTAGTGGCCATCAGCGAGACCAGAATCTCCGAAGCACGGGCCTTCGGACCGATCTTCGGCGGCTACGATGTGCACGTATCTCCCAGCCGTCCGGGATCGGGGGGAGGAGTTGCTGTGCTTTTTCGGAGAGGTTTGGATCTCGCCATACGGGCCATCTTCTTGGATCCAGAAGGTAAGTTGGTGGTGCTAGACGTGACCAGCGGAGACGGGCAAGCTTTCAGGCTAGTGGCCGTCTATGCCCCGACAGGAGCAGGGCGGCCTGATTTCTTCCGGCGTCTGGAGACCTTTCTTGGAACGTCCCGCTCTTTAGTGTTAGTGGGCGACTGGAACGGGATCTTAGATGCACGCTGGGACCGTGTGGGATTAGTGGATAGGGGAGGAGGGTGCAAGAGCCTCACCAACCTGCTCAGGCGTTTTGAACTGTCTGACAGGTACCGATTGGATTTCCCGAATGGGCCAATGTGGACTTGGACAAATCGCATAGTGACATCTAGATCATATCTAGATAGAGTATTTTGTGGGGAAATAGATAGGTCTAGCATAGGCTGTCCACAATTCAAGATAGTCACCTACACGGACCACAAATTCGTGATCAGTGTGCTTGACTTAGATAGGCTTCATAGACGAGGACCCGGCTACTGGAAGCTAAACGCGTCCTTACCAGCGCACAAGGCCTACAGAGACTGGATTAGCGAACTAGTTAAGTGGGCGTTAACGGCGGCCATCGTCAACAAGTGGTGGTTTGCTCTGAAAAGAGAAATTAGAATAGAGTCCATTAGGTTTAGTAAGGCTTTAGCAATAGAGAAAAATATAGCAGAGTGAAAATTAGTTAGAAAATTAGACGAGGCGCTTAGCAAAGGCATCGCGACCGACGTACTTGCGGCGAAATTGGCCCTTGACCAATTCTTCAATGCAAAGCACGAAGATTGCGTTGTCAGAGCTAGGGTCCGTGCTCTCAGACACGAGGGGACGAAAGCTGTTCAATGGGCTCGAGTGGCGGAGGCGCGTCGTGGGAACAAAGCCACGATCCGGTCTTTGGTGGACCACGACGGGCGCATGCTACTCGATCCCGGTCAAATTTGTGAAGCTTTTCAGCGACACTTCGCACAGCTGTTCGGGGGCAGCGGCGGGCCGGATCGAGGGATGGACTTTAGTGTCTACCTCGACGGATTGCCGCGGCTCTCGGCCACTGAGGCGGGGTGTTGCGAAAAGCCGATAACAGCCGCTGAAGTACGGGAGGCAATGACTGGATGCACAAGGGGTAAATCGCCTGGTTTGGGTGGTCTGCCCTATGAACTTTACGTACAGATGCCAGACTTGTTCGGAGGCCGCTTGGCGGACGTCTACTGCAACTGGCAACAGAACGGGAGAATTCCCAGCTCTGTGAGCCAAGGAGCTGTGGCGCTGATGAGAAAGGATCCGTACAAGAATGATAACATAGATAATTTCAGCCCCATAACTCTGCTAAACACAGAGTTCAAGATTTTGGCCAAGGTGCTAGCAAAGAGGTTGGTGCTTGTCGTTGGTGGTCTGGTGGGAGAGGCGCAGACGTGCGCCATTCCTGACAGATCCATTCACGACAACCTCCACCTCATGCGATACATCGTAGAGAGGGTAGCTAGGGAACCTGGCACGGGTGGGTCCTTGATCAATTTAGATCAGTCGAAATCTTTCGATAGGGTCGACCATCGTTACCTAGTGGCAGTCCTGAGGGCAGCTGGCTTTGGACCCGTCTTCAGATGCTGGATCGTTGCCATGCAGAGCGACATCTGCTTTGTGGTGAGAGTGAACGGTCACCTTTCAAAACCGTTCAACATCATGCGCTCGGTCCGTCAAGGATGTCCCCTCTCGTGCCTCTTGTAAGTATTGACTCTCGAGCCATTACTGCAAAAACTGAAGACGTTGAGGGGGGTCCCGCGCGAACTAGGATGCGAAGATCATGCGCAGACACGCGCTCAGGCTACGACATCTCCACCTATTCCTCGACGGTGATCAGGTGTGGTCGCCGGTTGCTAGACACGTCTTTCTCCAGCTCGTCTCCTTGACGGAGCTGCAGTCCTGGGTCAAGCGAAGACCGAGAGGGAGCGCTTGGAGACTGGAATGTCTTCAGGCGCTCACAGCCCTCAACCAATCGGGCAATGTGATCGGTGGAAACTCCACCTGGGCGTTCTGTAGAGGATTAGTGGAGGGGAAGAGCGACGACGTACTTTGAGAAACTCTAGGCGTCGACGAAAATCAACTAGCCAATCTCTTCGGAAGGACTTTCGTGCCGGGGCTTATGGACAACTTCCAGAAATCCCTGGCCTGGCAGGCTACCGAGGAGCTCTGCCAGTTCGGGATAAACTCTACAGGCATGGAGGTGCCGTCAGTCGGGCATGTCCGAGATGGGCGCAGGGCGATGAAACCGTCCTGCACGCACGCGTCCAGTGTCCGAGCATTGCTGACTTGTGGGTTTATGTCGAACACCTGCTGTCACGTGTAGGACGGATCCAGCTATCAGCTGAGTCCATCGTGAGGATTGCGCCGCTCTCTCACTTTAGCCGGGAAGGGCAGGCAGTTTTTATCTGTCTGGTGGCCATTGCAAAAGAGATTGTATGGTGGACACGTTTGAAAGGGCTGAAGACGAGTACTTACCTCTTCGGTGATGCCCTGATTAACTTTTTCAAATTTCATTTGAAAAGGAAAATCAGGGTAGAGTGGGAAGTGCTCTCTATCCCAGCATTTTGTTGAAAGATGGGTGAGAGAAGCAAGTATGGCCCGAGTGAATGGGCCTACTCTGAGTATGTGTCTGCAAATTAAAGGTGGAAAACTGGGAGAGGGCACTTGCCATGGTGCTCAGGGTCACTGTGGCCTTTTAATGGGCTTTCCCCACAAATGTCCCTCAGAAGTCTCCCCCCTATTGGGGAATTGTTCATTGTTATTTTTATTACATCCTCTGTTTTTTTACACGCAGAAATGCCCATTTGTATCGTCCTGTATTGTCCTGTACTGTCCTTAATGTCTACTTTATGTAAACCCTTGTGGTTAATAAAGAAAGCATTATTATTATTAATAAAGTACCAGTAATGCATTGGGTAATTGCTGGCCTTGTGCCACAAGTAGAAACAATTATTATTATTATTACTATATGTATATATATATATATATATATATATATATATATATATATATATATATATATATATATATGAAAGACGTAAAATAAGAAAATTATAAAAATTAACTTACTTACTAAAATTTCACTCCACTAATTAGTTTCTGAAAGGGAATAAACATAGTTACCGAAGAAACGTAGGGAGAAGCCTTTCGTCATCAGGGAAGTCTATTCTCAGCTAAGTTTCTAGGCGATGCGTGGACACAGGGATTTTTATAATTTTCTTATTTTACGTCTTTCATATTATTCTGCATCCCCATGCATTGAACCACAAAGTTACTAAGACAAAACCTATATATTTTCTGGCATAAGTATGCATCTGTATATATATGTCAGTAGATATACTAATTCTTTATATATATATATATATATATATATACATTCATGGTGAGGACGATATTTGTTCGCAATTTTCAACTTGTAATTTTATGCAAATTTTTTTTACTTCCGTGTTCACTCTTGTCTTCATAAAAACAGTGACTAAATTTCCATTATTTATTTACAGAATAATAGATTATGAATAATTTTGAACCTCCAAATTTGTGGAAGAGACACGGAGATCTTCTTGGAATCTGCGCCGGGAGGACAAATAAGTAAATTTCAGACTTTCTCAGCGTCAGCAGGAGAATAGTGTCTCATCCAAAGACGTGCCCAGAGTCATGCAGACAAAGTTTCCAGCGACAACATTGGTCTTAGGTGTCGTCAGCAGTCAAGGTGACGACGTGCCACCTCACTTCTTCCCTGAGGGCCTCAAGCTGAACACCGATAACTACATCCGCTTCCTGAGCGAGGTAGTAAAGCCCTGGATCGACTAGGTAGCTGCCGGTAGGCCGTATGTGTGGCAGCAAGACTCAGCGCCCTGCCATACCAGCCGAAAGACCCAAGCCTGGCTGTCAGAGAACTTCGTCGACCACACTTCACCTGACATCTGGCCTCCCAGCTCGCCTGACTGCAACCCCCTCGACTTCTTTGTGTGGGGCGCAGTGGAACGAGACACCAACAGATCTAGCTGCAATACGAAAGACGATCTGAAGGCCAGGATCACAAGTGCCTTTAGGGGCCTAAGTCGGGGAACAGTGACGAAGGCCTGTAGCCGGTTCCGAGGCCGCCTTGAGGCCGTCATCAAAGCCAATGGCGGGTTTATCAAGTGACATCGAAAGAACAAGTCATGAAGACAAACTCACCCAAATTTGATAAATATATCTTAAAAAATAAAACTAGTGTCACTTTTCCCTAGACAGTAATCTTGCGAACAAATATCGTCCGCACCATTTCTCTTCAGATAAATGATGATACTTTTTTGCCTCCTCTCTGTCCTAAAAAAAGCCGAGCATATTGTTCGTATATTAGAGAGAGGTGACAAAAGGTGCCATTATATATCTGAAAACAAATAATAATACCGACAGTATTTCTCAGTTCTTTGAGGACGCGTCTTTTAATACCTCTATCGTTTTTCTAACTTGTTCTGATTAAACTTTATTTTCAGATAAATGCGGACATCATTTTGTCACTCCTCTACAGGATTTCTTTAGTTTTTTAGGAGACGTCTTTTAATATCTGCAACATTTTTCTAATTTGTTCTGATTATTATTTCTTTTCAAATATACAATGGAACCTTTTGTCACCTCTCTCTAATATACGTACAATATGCTCGTTTTTTTTAGGACACGTCTTTTAATATCTGCAATGTGTTTCTAATTTGTTCTGATTATTA
>OZ024742.1:247439429-247444429 GCA_964016885.1 Eledone cirrhosa
TTAATGGAAAACATTTGAAAAATCTTTCGCTGTGTATTTTAAGGTTGTGTCGTTCGTCAGATGCCTATCTTTATACATATATATGTATGTATGTGTGTGTGTGTGTATGTGTATATGCGTGCGCGCGCGTGTGTGTCTGTGAGTGTGTGTGCGTCCGTGCGTATGTGTATTTCTATAAATGAAGAAAATCTTGATCGGGGAAGAATAGCTGAGAAAACAATATTTTAAAAATTAAGAATACCATTATAGACGGGAGACAGTGGTATTCGGTCTTATTTATTGTGTCAGTGTACTCTATAATTATATGTATCTACTTATTTCTAGATGTGTGTGTATTTATTAAAGATTGACCTAAAAATACGTAGAATATTTTTAAACGTTATCATAAAGTAAGAAATATATATTGTAACTCACATTGTTATCCTTCAATTCGATGCATGAGTGTTACAATTACGGATTCCTTCTTATCGAAAACCTTGCGGAAGTGACATAGTTATACACTCACAAACATACACGCGTACACACACACAATCACGCGCACACACATGTGTATTTAAATACACACACACATATATATATATATATTCAAACACACACACACGCCCACACACACACACGCGCACGCGCACCCCCCCCACACATATATATATATATACATATATATCTATGTCATATAGAAATGGCCTCCACAGGACCTGTACAATTTCATTCGTATGAAGTTATTAGGAAGCTATTTTTTTACGTATAAAATAGTATTACATTATTTTCACTAAAGTAGGTATTACAGTAAAATTCTCGTTATCGTTTGTTGAATACAACTCATTTAGAGAAAAATATCATTAGGTTTGTCTAGTGGTGCTGTTTGAATACCCGTCCCTTATTTAGTAAGCATAAATAATGCTTATATATGAGAAGAAGAAGAAGAAGAAGAAGAAGAAGAAGAAGAAGAAGAAGAAGAAGAAGAAGAAGAAGAAGAAGAAGAAGAAGAAGAAGAAGAAGAAGAAGAAGAAGAAGAAGATTGTAATTTCTACGACATTGGGCATCAGATTTTTTATGAGGACTCTTGTGTCATCGCAAAATACTTGAAGATATATATTATGAAGTAGCTTAACCGATAATTAAAGCATCAGCATCAGTATCAAGTTTTTGCGGAGGAATTACTGCCAGGTCAAAGCTGGTCAAAGCTGCCAGGTCAAAGCTGTTCGAAATTCACTTGGATAGTTCATAACCTGATCCTGGGAAATGAATGTGTCTGCTGATTTGTAGCATCTTTTCTATCCCGTAACATGTACAGTAGCGTATTGTTGATTTCTTTCACTCTAACATTTCACGGTGCTAAGACTGGTCGTTTCCGAACTACTTTGGATCACATTGTTTGATCTGAATGTTTGGAAAGAATCTGACCATCTAACATTTAGATTTAGATTCTAAATGATATATGGCCAAATGAAAACAGAATCTGGTCATTGGAGTCTTACTTAATATGTCCATTTCCCAATTTGAGTTGCTGGATAGCAAACTCACCGACACTTTCATCAAGTGCACTTGCATATTGATGGTAGCTTCAACCAAATTATCATCTTGCATACATGTAGGAGCTTACCCTTGAGTGAGTTCTTCTTGATGTTGCAAAAAGATTGTCTAAGCCGTGTGAGGGCGATGGGCAATACCATCCGGAAATGTTGCTGCAATACCACTTGAAGCCAGAGTAAGAACAATACGTTGACTTTGGTGAACTTTTGCAAGTAGGAGGTTTACGAGGGATGCCTTACCTGTGTCCGTAGGGGCATCAGTTAAGAAAATTCCTCCCTATCATTTTCAGCCACAAAATTTGAAAGGCTTGAATATCGTAGTTTGCTTCTTGCAAGATTTCTTGCGTCCTTAAAATTACTGCACAGATGGGCGATGGGAATTTTTGTGTGGAAAAGTGGGCGATAACGACAAAAAAGTTTGGAACACCTGATCAAAATGGTATTATCCGTCCACTAGTAATTCCTGGCTTGTGCTAAAACTGTTTGAATCCTGACAGCAACTAGAAAGGTCCGTCGAATATCTTCACTTTCTCCAGATCACTCTGCTTTCTTTCGCTTGGCTTTTGAAGATGACCTTCCAGATAATGATCTGTAACGTATCCGAGGTATTTGAAGTGATATTACACGAAATAGAAACAACTATAATGTATATATATATATATATATTATATATATGAATATAAATGGGGCGGTGGATTGGCAGTATCGGTAGAGAGTCAGATACCATGCTTTGACGCATAGAGGTATGGCCCGTGCCATTCTGAGTTCAAATCCGGCCGAGGTTAACTTTGCCTTCCATCCTTACGGAGTCGATAAAATAAAGTATCGGTAATGCACTGGGTAATTGCTGGCCTTGTGCCAAAAGTAGAAACAATATTAATATATATTAATATTATGATGATTTCGAGATATGTGTATATGTATATGAACAAAATTAGAATTTGGGTTTTGGCTCTAACATAGCTGATACATAAATGTATTTCTGAGTTTCATATCGAATAATAATAATGGGTTTCTTATATAGGCACAAGGCCAGCAATTTTAGAGGAGGGGAAGTCGATTACATCGACCCCAGTGCATGACTGGTACCTTATTTTATCGACCCCGTAAGGATGAAAGGCAAAGTGAACCTCGGCGGGATTTGAACTCAGAGCATAAAGGGCCGTAACTCTATACTGAAAAGCTTGGCGTCCGACCCTCTACTGCTACTGTCAATCCACCGCCTCGAATAATAATAATTGTTTCTACTTTTGGCACAAGGCCAGCAATTACTCAGTTCATTACTGGTACTTTACTTTATCGACCCCGTAAGGATGAAAGGCAAAGCTAACCTCGGCGGGATTTGAACTCAGGTATATATATATAATGAGGAGCATGAGGAGATGTAGTATGACACAACTATCTGGCTAGTTAGGTGCTATTATTGAAAAATCCCGCCAAGGTTAACTTTGCCTTTCATCCTTACGGGGTCGATAAAATAAAAAGTACCAGTAATGTACTGGGTAATTGCTGGCCTTGTGCCAATAGTAGAAACAATTATTGAAATATATTCTTATTATTGTGTCTCTCTTTCTCATCTAACGTTAATATATTGAAGTTATTTATTTCTCCTTCATTGTTGTCAGTAATATAATCCAACAACAAGCATTATTATTATTGTTAGTTTTTATTAGCTTTTACTAATGATAAAGATGCAGCCGTTGTTAGTTTAGATTCTATAAAGTAGTTTATAATTAATTCCGTTGAAATATCATCGGCCATATTGTACGAAAGCAAAAACAGTAAAACTTACTATCTAAAAAGAACGTTTAATGTTAAAATGTTCACATTTATTTAAGCAAATTTTCTGCGGCTAGTGTATTGCTTATATGCCAAATAATGTTGTTAATTAGGCAGAAATTCTGGAGAATTCTTGCCAAAGGGATAAACTAAAAACATTGAAGACATTATGTATGGTGGGAAAAAAAGAAAAAGAATAAAAAACGAAAAAATGATGAAAAATAATACTAAAAGAAAAAAAAATCTCTTTTTTCTCTTTCTCTTCCTTCTCAGTGTGTATTCGCGCGCGCCATATATATATATATATATATATATATATATATATATATATATATATATATATGCGCAGTAGCAATACCGCTCACCACCACCATCCCCACTTCTACCACCACATGTATGTACCTTCCACTACTATCACCACCACAACATCCATCATCACCGTCGCCGCCACCACCACCACCACCACTATCAACGCAACCACCACCACCACCACCACTACTATGCACGTACATAAGGTATCATCGTTTAGTTAATTGAAAATTTAAATTGCAATTAAAACTCTTTCTGCCGTCAACAATGTGTAATAGACTGTTTTACCATAAGACAAATTGATCTCTATTTTACTGCATTCATGTACACACACACACACACACACACACACACATACACACACACACACATACATACACACACACACACACACACACACACACACACACATATATATATATATATATATATATATATATATATATATACACACATTTATACATACATAAATACATACATACAAGTATAGTGTTAGTGCGTGTATATATATACGGCGTTCGTGTCTGTGTGTCTGTATATATATATATATGTATATATATATATATATGTATATATATATATATATATTTCTTTATTTGCCACAAGGGCGCAAAAAGATGGGGACAAATACATGCGTGTAAAAAAATGGAATTAATAATTAACAATTGAAATCCCCATAAGGGGGGAGGCGTTACACCTGGGTTGTACACGCGCCGAAAAAATGTACAACCCGCATCTCCAGAAGTACGAAGAGTGAGCGTTCCTTTTCTCTCTTCCTGTTTTTCCTCAACCTACAGGTTTATATAGAGAGAAGGCTCAACTACTCGGGCCATCCTTGCCACATTCACCCACCTTTCGTAAAATTTGCTGGGGTGCAGCACCTCTATCTCCACTCTGATTCTTCTTCTAAAATGATATTTGAAGAAGCGAACCAGTTGTTAGCCGGAGAGAAAGGTGTCTGACCTCAGCCCTTTCAGCCTCGTCCACCATATAGCCTCTTTCACCATAGTCATTACACAGAGGAAAACCGCCTCACCTTCGTTTTTGAAGAAGGTGGCGGTTTGATCGCAATAATGGACTCGGTGGTCAACCGGATTTGTCCCACGGCAGTAGTCGTTCTGCATAGGTCCACAGGTCGTTAACGCCCGGGAAGTGTACGAATGCGTGCGCGACGGTTTCCTCGTCCCGCGCGCATCTCGGATAGATCTTTTTCGAGGGATCCCTGCCCGGGAACCCGTGTCTGTAGAGCCTGACTCGAACGGGTAGAGCTCCTCGGTAGCACTGTCAGGCAAAGGACTTTTGGAAGTTGTCCATCGGTTCCGGGCGGAATGTCCTACCGAACAGACTGCCCAGTTCGTCCTCCTCTACGCCTAGAGTTTC
>OZ024742.1:247449429-247479429 GCA_964016885.1 Eledone cirrhosa
TTGCAGCATTTATTCTGGTTCTCTACGGACTGTGTTCAAAACACGACGAGGCCAACTTTGTGTCTAATCCGGAGTCGATGAAATAAAGTACAGACCAAATACTTTCCCTTAATCGAGGTTCTCTTCATAAAGTAATTTCTGACATTTTGCTTCAATTAGGAACGATTATCATGTAGAATCTACAATATTTAACGAAGAACTGGCAATAGAAAATAAATAGAGTAAAAGAAGAGTTAGTCAATAACATCCCATGAAATATGGCTGACTCCATGAAGGACACATCTGTGGAAAGGACACTTACCGATGATCAAGCGGTCCATTTCACTCAACATCCATTGCATATAGGACTGGGAATGCTGTGGCTGACAATCGCAGTTATGTTCTGATGCTGCAACATATGTGATTTAAATAGTTGTGGTCACCGTTCGCCAGACATGTGATTCCTGATGTCTCATTCGCCAGACGTCTCATTCCCGGAGAGAGAGCAATTGGCAAGTGGAATGTTCTCAAACGCTCACTGCCAAAAGTTTAAAATCAACTTTCGTGCTTTAGAGTGACAGGAAAATTCGACGACATTCTTGGAGAAATCTTATGCGTGTAAGATGATCAACTACTTGCTTTCTTCTGGGGAACTTTCTGCCCCTTGGCCTATCAACAATTTCCTGTCTTACGGGTGGGTATTACCGATTCAGGACAATATCTACAGTCATGGAAGTGCCGTCAGTTCAAGGCGACAAAACCGTCCTGCACGCAGTTGTTCAAGTATTTGCTACATGTGGAACTATGTCGAACAGCTACTATCGTGTGTGGGAGGAATCCTGCTATCGGTCAACTCTATCGCAAATGTAGATCAATCAACTTCCTTTAGTCGTGAAGAGTAGGCAGTTTTCATCTGTCTGGTAGCCATGACGAAATATATTGTGATGGACGAGATTGAAAACGTTGACGGCAGATCACTCCCGCTTGGTAGACACCCTTACTATTTTTCTCAAATTTTACTTGAATAGTAAAATTTGGGTAGAGAAGGAAGCGTTGCTTTCCAACCATTTTGATGAAAGGTAGAACATTGTTATCTCGGTATACGGCAGTACATTGGGGGCGGGGGACACTTACTCTAGCCGTTTGAGTGGCCGTCGCTCTTTTATGAGCTTTCTGCACGAGTGACCCTCAGAAGTCTCCCCTCTAATGAGGAAATTTTTTATGTTTTATTTTTATATGTTGTTTTTAATATAATTTTATGCGGAAAAAATCCTCACAATCGTTCTGTATCATCTCTTGCTACATTAATGTTTTCATTAGAAAGCCTTTTGGCGAAATAAAACACTAATTAATATTCGTACCATATTCGCGGTCTGTCTTTGTATCAGGGTACTTTACTGAGCCGTATGTTGTTTAAGTAGCTCATATCTGAGGAAAATATCAATCTAGCGGAGAGTTTGACTAGAGGTGGCATCCGAATTAAGGGCTTGCCAATGAGGGTAAAGCAGGAACTGTTTGTTTGTCAACTTGCATATGCTCTCATCAAAAAGTTCTTTATTTCTAGCAAGAGGAGTAACAAAACTTTAAAGGCCATAAGAATAAATCAAATTCTGGTAAATAGCTTAACGAGTCGTTTGTTAGCATTTTAAGAGTTTAATGCGCAGCCTTACATTTGCCTTTTTATTGTACTAGTCTCCTAAACATCTCGCCTTGGCTTCTATTATTTTCTTCTTGTGTTGTATTTCTCTCATTCCTTCTGACCCTTTATCTCGAGCTTCTTCAGGTCTCGTCTTAAATCACATAGGCCCAGAATGTCATTTGTTTCACGAAAATAGTTCCAGCTGGATCAGGACGAGGAAGAAAACGTAAATTGGTATATAAGATACACACAGATACACACACATACAGACACACAAGAAGGCACACACACACACACATGCACACGCACGCACGAAGATACGCTCACACACATACACATATATATAATATAATATATAGTATATATATATATATATATATATATATATATATATATATATATATATATATATATGTTGTTATACAATAAAAACACACGCACCTGTTGGTTTTAACTTCGATTTATTATAAGTTGGTTGGTTTGTTCGATAACTGGAAAGTTGTTTATATTGTCAAAGCTCTTTCGTCACGCATTCTGTGATCTCCTCAGTGACTAGGAGATCACCATCTTGTTTGTGTGTGTGTGTGTGTGTGTGTATGTGTGTATGTGTGTGTGTGTGTGTGTGTGTGTGTGTGTGTGTGTGTGTGTGTGTGTGTGTGTGTGTGTGCGTGCGCGTGTGTGTGTATGTGCGTGTGTGTGCGTGTGTTTGTGTGAACGGTGTTTTGAGAAAGTAAAACCAAATATCAACCCTAGAATGAATCGATACAACAGGAATAATTTTTATTTCTTTTTCATATTTTTCTGTTTATTCTGTTGAAATGTTCATAAGCAGTGTGTATTGTCATCATTAAGTAAGAACGAGGTGTCAGGGTATCATCATTAAGTTTATTCATGAGAAATTAGTTTTTTTTTTAAAGCTGTACGCGGATATCTGCCATCATTAACGAACGAGGGGCCTGATGAGCTACTGATTCCAGAGTCAGACCCGATCGATTCCGATCGAACATTGAGCTGATCAATAGCGAAACGCACGTCACAATAGAATACATTTAATGGTGATACGCTGACAACTCGTTTCTACTTATTATTGGCAGTATCGGTAGAAGATCGGGCGCCATGCTTTGCGGCATAGAGTTACGGCTCTTTACGGTCTGCGTTCAAATCCCGCCGAGGTTAACTTAGCCTTTCATCCTTACGGGGTCGATAAAATAAAGTACCAGTAATACACTGAGATAATTGATGGCCTTGTACCAAAAGGCGAAACAATTATTTATATATATATATATGTGTGTGTGTGTGTGCGTGCATGCGTGTATGCCTATATATGATATTTACATCACACATATATTCATACTTTCTATTTATCAATACCTTTGATGTTGTCATCATCATGATCGTCATCAGCATAAGCATCATAATCATCTCCGATCATGGCTATATTAGCTTCGATTTAAATGTAAGTGAAAGGTCAGCCAATTAGAGAAGCCTAGCTGTGTGACGTCATCCATTACATTGCACTAAATGACCGCTAAAACACTTCATTACACCAGCTAAAGTCTTAGTGTTAAAACATTTGCCTTAATATTAGTTCAAACAATTTTTTGTTCTTGTTATTTTCTCTGTTGTAGTGGTAGTAGATGGTGTGTCGTTGTTGTATGTGATGTAGTTGTAGTGGTAGTAGATGGTGTGTCGTTGTTGTATGTGATGTAGTTGTAGTGGTAGTAGATGGTGTGTCGTTGTTGTATGTGATGTAGTTGTAGTGGTAGTAGTTGGTGTGTCGTTGTTGTATGTGATGTAGTTGTAGTGGTAGTAGATGGTGTGTCGTTGTTGTATGTGATGTAGTTGTAGTGGTAGTAGATGGTGTGTCGTTGTTGTATGTGATGTAGTTGTAGTGGTAGTAGATGGTGTGTCGTTGTTGTATGTGATGTAGTTGTAGTGGTAGTAGATGGTGTGTCGTTGTTGTATGTGATGTAGTTGTAGTGGTAGTAGATGGTGTGTCGTTGTTGTATGTGATGTAGTTGTAGTGGTAGTAGTTGGTGTGTCGTTGTTGTATGTGATGTAGTTGTAGTGGTAGTAGATGGCGTTGTCGTTGTTGTATGTGATGTAGTTGTAGTGGTAGTAGTTGGAGTGTCGTTGTTGTATGTGATGTAGTTGTAGTGGTAGTAGATGGCGTTGTCGTTGTTGTATGTGTTGTAGTTGTAGTGGTAGTAGTTGGAGTGTCGTTGTTGTATGTGATGTAGTTGTAGTGGTAGTAGATGGCGTTGTCGTTGTTGTATGTGTTGTAGTTGTAGTGGTAGTAGTTGGAGTGTCGTTGTTGTATGTGATGTAGTTGTAGTGGTAGTAGATGGCGTTGTCGTTGTTGTATGTGTTGTAGTTGTAGTGGTAGTAGTTGGCGTGTCGTTGTTGTATGTGATGTAGTTGTAGTGGTAGTAGTTGGCGTGTCGTTGTTGTATGTGTTGTAGTTGTAGTGGTAGTAGATGGCGTTGTCGTTGTTGTATGTGTTGTAGTTGTAGTGGTAGTAGTTGGCGTGTCGTTGTTGTATGTGATGTAGTTGTAGTGGTAGTAGTTGGCGTGTCGTTGTTGTATGTGATGTAGTTGTAGTGGTAGTAGATGGCGTTGTCGTTGTTGTATGTGATGTAGTTGTACTGGTAGTAGATGGCGTTGTCGTTGTTGTATGTGATGTAGTTGTAGTGGTAGTAGATGGTGTTGTCGTTGTTGTATGTGATGTAGTTGTAGTGGTAGTAGTTGGCGTTGACGTTGTTGTATGTGATGTAGTTGTAGTGGTAGTAGTTGGCGTGTTGTTGTTGTATGTGATGTAGTTGTAGTGGTAGTAGTTGGCGTGTCGTTGTTGTATGTGATGTAGTTGTAGTGGTAGTAGTTGGCGTTGTCGTTGTTGTATGTGTTGTAGTTGTAGTGGTAGTAGTTGGCGTTGTCGTTGTTGTATGTGTTGTAGTTGTAGTGGTAGTAGATGGTGTGTCGTTGTTGTATGTAATGTAGTTGTAGTGGTGGTAGATGGCGTTGTCGTTGTTGTATGTGATGTAGTTGTAGTGGTAGTAGTTGGCGTTGTCGTTGTTGTATGTGATGTAGTTGTAGTGGTAGTAGTTGGCGTGTCGTTGTTGTATGTGATGTAGTTGTAGTGGTAGTAGTTGGCGTGTCGTTGTTGTATGTGATGTAGTTGTAGTGGTAGTAGATGGCGTTGTCGTTGTTGTATGTGATGTAGTTGTAGTGGTAGTAGATGGCGTTGTCGTTGTTGTATGTGATGTAGTTGTAGTGGTAGTAGTTGGCGTGTCGTTGTTGTATGTGATGTAGTTGTAGTGGTAGTAGTTGGCGTGTCGTTGTTGTATGTGATGTAGTTGTAGTGGTAGTAGATGGGGTGTCGTTGTTGTATGTGATGTAGTTGCAGTGGTAGTAGATGGGGTGTCGTTGTTGTATGTGATGCAGTTGTAGTGGTAGTAGATGGCGTTGTCGTTGTTGTATGTGATGTAGTTGTAGTGGTAGTAGTTGGCGTTGTAGTTGTTGTATGTGATGTAGTTGTAGTGGTAGTAGATGGCGTTGTCGTTGTTGTATGTGATGTAGTTGTAGTGGTAGTAGTTGGCGTTGTAGTTGTTGTATGTGATGAAGTTGTAGTGGTAGTAGTTGGCGTTGTCGTTGTTGTATGTGATGTAGTTGTAGTGGTAGTAGTTGGCGTGTCGTTGTTGTATGTGATGTAGTTGTAGTGGTAGTAGTTGGCGTGTCGTTGTTGTATGTGATGTAGTTGTAGTGGTAGTAGTTGGCGTGTCGTTGTTGTATGTGATGTAGTTGTAGTGGTAGTAGTTGGCGTTGTCGTTGTTGTATGTGATGTAGTTGTAGTGGTAGTAGATGGCGTTGTCGTTGTTGTATGTGATGTAGTTGTAGTGGTAGTAGATGGCGTGTCGTTGTTGTATGTGATGTAGTTGTAGTGGTAGTAGATGGCGTTGTCGTTGTTGTATGTGATGTAGTTGTAGTGGTAGTAGTTGGCGTGTCGTTGTTGTATGTGATGTAGTTGTAGTGGTAGTAGTTGGCGTTGTCGTTGTTGTATGTGATGTAGTTGTAGTGGTAGTAGTTGGCGTGTCGTTGTTGTATGTGATGTAGTTGTAGTGGTAGTAGATGGCGCTGGTGTTATTGTATGTGATGTAGTTGTAGTGGTAGTAGTTGGCGTTGTCGTTGTTGTATGTGATGTAGTTGTAGTGGTAGTAGTTGGCGTTGTCGTTGTTGTATGTGTTTTAGTTGTAGTGGTAGTAGTTGGCGTTGTCGTTATTGTATGTGTTGTAGTTGTAGTGGTAGTAGATGACGTTGATGTGATTGTATATGTTGTAGTTGCAGTCGTAGTAGATGGCGCTTGTGTTATTGTATGTGATGTAGTTGTAGTGGTAGTAGTTGGCGTTGTCCTTGTTGTATGTGATGTAGTTGTAGTGGTAGTAGATGGCGCTTGTGTTATTGTATGTGTTGTAGTTGTAGTGGTAGTAGATGGCGCTTGTGTTATTGTATGTGTTGTAGTTGTAGTGGTAGTAGATGGCGCTTGTGTTATTTTATGTGTTGTAGTTGTAGTGGTAGTAGATGGCGCTTGTGTTATTGTATGTGTTGTAGTTGTTGTGGTAGTAGATGGCGATGGTGTGGTCATATGTGTTGTAGTTTTAGTGGTAGTAGATGGCGCTTGTGTTAGTATGTGTTGTAGTTGTAGTGGTAGTAGATGGCGCTGCTTTAGTTGTATGTGTTGTAGTGGTAGTAGATGGCGCTGGTATTATTGTATATGTTGTAGTTTTAGTGGTAGTAGATGGCGCCGGTGTTATTGTATGTGTTGTAGCTGTAGTGGTAGTAGATAAGATTGTCGTTGTTGTATGTGTTGTTGTAGTTGTAGTGGTAGTAGATGGCGTTGGTGTGGTTGTATGTGTTGTAGTAGTTGTAGTGGTATTAGATGCCGTTCGTGTTATTGTATGTGTTATAGTTGTAATGGTAGTAGATGGCTCTGGTGTTAATGTATTTGTTGTAGTTGTAGTGGTAGTATATGGCGCTGGGATTATTATATATGTTGTAGTTGTAGTGGTAGTAGATGGCGCTGGTGTTATTCTATGTGTTGTAGCTGCAGTGGTAGTAGATAATGCTGGTGTTATTGTATGTGTTGTAGTTGTAGTGGTAGTAGATAGCGCCGGTGTGGTTGTATGTGCTGTAGTTATAATGGTAGTAGGTGGCACTGGGATTATAACATGTGCTGTTGCTGTAGTTTGTCGTTGTTGTATGTGTTGCTGCTGTAGTGGTAGTAGATGGCGCTGGTGTTATTGTATGTGTAGTTGCTGCAGTAGTAGTAGATGGCGCTGATGTTATTGTATGTGTTGTTGCTGTAGTAGTAGTAGATAGCGCTGGTGTGGTTGTAGATAGCACTTGTGTTCTCATATATGATGTGTTGTTGGTAGTAGATGGCGCTGCTGCTGTTGGTGTAGATGGCGCTGGTCTTGTTGTATGCGTTGTTGTTGTAATAATTGCAGATGGCGCTGGTTTGTTGTATGCACTTTTGTAGATGGCACTGGTGTTGTATGTGCTTTTTGTGGTAGAAGGCGCTGGTTTTGTTGTATGCGCTCTTGTAATAGTTGTAGATGTCGCTGATGATCTTGTGGGGTTGTTGTTGTTGTTGTAGTAGAAGAGCTGGTGTTGTAGTAGATAAACTGGTGTTGTGTCAGTTGTTGCTAATGTTGTAGTAGACGGTGCTCGTGTTGTATTGCATGTTGTTGTTGTTGGTGTTGATATTGTTACTGTTACGGCTGTTATTGTTGTTGTGGTTGCAGATGTTGTAGCAGTGTTGATGTTAACGGTGGGAGTCATGCTGTATTTGCTGTTGTTGCTGATCGTGATTTGTAGCAGATGGTGGTGTTGGTGATGGCGGCAGTGTGTTTGTTGCTTTTATTATTGTTATGGTTAGGGCGTTGTATTGGTTGTATCCGTAGAGCGTTGGACACCATGCTTTACGACATAGAATTACGGCCCTTTGGTTATGGTTAGGGCGTTGTATTGGCTGTATCCGTAGAGCGTTGGACACCATGCTTTACGACATAGAATTACGGCCCTTTGGTTATGGTTAGGGCGTTGTATTGGCTGTATCCGTAGAGCGTTGGACACCATGCTTTACGACATAGAATTACGGCCCTTTGGTTATGGTTAGGGCGTTGTATTGGCTGTATCCGTAGAGCGTTGGACACCATGCTTTACGACATAGAATTACGGCTCTTTGGTTATGGTTAGGGCGTTGTATTGGCTGTATCCGTAGAGCGTTGGACACCATGCTTTACGACATAGAATTACGGCCCTTTGTTTATGGTTAGGGCGTTGTATTGGCTGTATCCGTAGAGCGTTGGACACCATGCTTTACGACATAGAATTACGGCCCTTTGGTTATGGTTAGGGCGTTGTATTGGCTGTATCCGTAGAGCGTTGGACACCATGCTTTACGACATAGAATTACGGCCCTTTGGTTATGGTTAGGGCGTTGTATTGGCTGTATCCGTAGAGCGTTGGACACCATGCTTTACGACATAGAATTACGGCCCTTTGGTTATGGTTAGGGCGTTGTATTGGCTGTATCCGTAGAGCGTTGGACACCATGCTTTACGACATAGAATTACGGCCCTTTGGTTATGGTTAGGGCGTTGTATTGGCTGTATCCGTAGAGCGTTGGACACCATGCTTTACGACATAGAATTACGGCCCTTTGGTTATGGTTAGGGCGTTGTATTGGCTGTATCCGTAGAGCGTTGGACACCATGCTTTACGACATAGAATTACGGCCCTTTGCGTTCTGAGTTCAAATCGCGCCGAAGTTAACTTTACCTTTCATCCTTACGGGGTTGATAAAATAAAGCACCAGTAACGAACTGGGGTCGATTTAATCGACCCCCCCCCCCTCCCTCCTCCCCCAATTACTGGCCCTGTGCCTAATGTAGAAATCATAATTATTATGGTTAGGGCGGAGGATTATCATAATTATTATGGTTACAGGATCGATAAAATAAAGTACCAGTACCGATTTAATCGACGTTTCCCCTCCCCTTTAAATTACTAGCCTTGTGCCTATATAGAAACAGTTATTATTGTTATAGTTTTTAGTATTTGTTGTTGCTGGTGTTCATATTGAAGTTGTATGCATTGTTGTGTATGGTGGTGTTGTTGTTGTCGGTATTGATGATATTCTTGTGGTTATTGGTGTAGGAATTGTTGTTACTGTAGTTGTTATTGCTGTAATTGATGGTTGTCTTATTTTAGTTGTTGTTACTGTTGTTCATGGTTGTGTTACTGTAGTTGTTGTTGCTGTTGATGATTGTGTTACAGTAATTGTTGTTGCTGCACTTGTTGTTTACGTAGACATTGTGGCGCCATTTTATACCTATAAATGGCTGCTTATCGTTTCTGTTGCAGTTGTAGTTGAAGTTTTCTTTCGATTGCTCTCGAGGAAGAAGTGTCATCAATATCGTCTCCATTAATATTCGGCTTAAGCTAGTCCAGTTTGAAGACTCATGTAAATATATGTAGAGAGTGGAGCTTCAATAGAGCATTCATTCTGTGGTGAAAGAACTGAGCGGAGCCGTTAATGTAGATCTTCGGGGCTAGACATAACAAAGATAATGATAAAATGTGAGACGTGTGAGTCGGTAGTGTTTTAGCGAAGGTGGCATGTTATTAGTAAGCCCTGACAAGCAAATACCAAATTAGTATTGGTAGCAGCAATATTGGAAGTGGGCAGCATACCTATGTCAAAGATGCTTGAGCGTGTATGTATGCAGGGCTAATGGGAGGGGCGGTCCACATCCGGTACTTTGTTCCGGGGCACAAGAGCAAAGAAGGCACAAGAGCAATCATGCAACATATATTTTGAGAAAAATATTTGCCTGATTAGCGTCCTAAACGGTCTTGTACCGCCTTGAAAAAATTCTTTTGGAGGCTCACTATGTCTGTCTATCTGTTTGTATGTATGTATGGAGATCATATGACTACTCCTCAGTAAACAGTGACCCCTTGCCAACAACAACAAAAAGAAAGGTTATGTTCGAAATGCTAAACCTTTTTCTACTATGTTAAAAACTAGATTTATAATCCGCAGTTGCAGTCTTATATAGTATGATGATTTGTACCATGTTTTAATAGTTGTTTTAGGTGTTCATGCAGTTGTATGCACACATACACACTCTCTCGGCCGCCAAAATATCCTGGATTAGGACGCTTTAAGGAAAGAATACTGTACCAGTATCGAGCCGGCAGTTTCTTTGTCGTCCCACAAATACATAAAAAAGAAAGTGAACTTCGGCGTATTTTGAACTCAGAGCAAGTAGACTAGGATGAAATATCCAAACACCCTAATGACTCTGCCAAATCGTATAAATATATGATGTGATGGTCATAGCAGTGTGATTTTACTTGTAGATTAGTTGCTCTGTCACATCTGATCTAGAGCTAAACAACAACGACAACCACAAGAACGTATAAAAACTTGAAAATAATCATAACATTCATTTTCATTAAAAATTATTTTCTTCCATCAATTGTCACTCATGTTTTTCCGTTTTTAACGAATGCACTGCTAATGTTGAACAGATTCCAAAAATTACCGTTAACAGAGAAGAAAATGCCAAATCATTAGGCTTCCATAAGAATCCCCGTGGTAGAAATAATCTAAAATGAATGATGCCAAAAGTGTAGTTAATTATTCCTCTTCAGATCGGTGTCATCGTAGTCGCCATGTTTTATAACAAGATGGTGGCAAAGTTGAATATTTTCGCTGTTTTTGTTTCAGTCATCTCCCATTGTTATTTCACACGATTTACACAAATTTCTAGTATTTTCTTTGCTAAAATATCATAAAAGTAAGCACGATCTAACAGTGTATAAATATACATATATATATATATATATATATATATATATATATATATATATATATATATATATATATAGAGAGAGAGAGAGAGAGAGAGAGAGAGAGAGAAGAGGAGAGAAAGAGATATAAATAACATATACTAAAACATTAGTAGATCGTGCTCTGCTTCAAGCGTCGAAATAGATGTATGCAAATGTTACTTTGGTGTGAATATATATATATATATTTATAATATATATATATATAATTGTAGCTGATAATAGTCTCAAAGGCATTACTAGTAACATCTTTGAGACTACAATCAAAGTCTATGATGCTACGGATATAAGGATAGTTGATGGTGTTTATTAATAAATGATTATTAGAACCTCTACAATCACTATTGCTAGCACGTTTATTAAAACGTCTACCGTATCAATATTACTCTAACTATTAAGTGTGGGGAAAACATATTGTCGGTACAATTTGGAAATGTTTAGCATCAAAGCATTATCTAAACAGTAAGATGAGAAAGTAATTATTTTTGGCCAGATAATATAGCCAGCAGGAATCCAGAGGTCAAATTCCCCGACCTGTCCAGATAGGTATATCTATATGTATTATCTACTGGATTTACTGCCAAAGGCTAAAATGTCGTCAGGTACGGCATTATATCTTGAGGGTAGGAAATGATGATGGAGTCAAAATTATGAGAGGGTCTAGCGAATAAAATCCTTTCAGGTAATAAATTAACCAAAGGTTATAAAAAAAAAAAATTTAATTTAAACTACATATTTAGAATTGTAGGAAAGTCATAATTCACGACGGGCCAGTCAAATATAGATACGGAACTGTTAGGCGAGACAACTAATTAGATGCACTGAGGGCCCTAATCAGACAGATTGATACCTCAAAGTCAAACATCATTATATGATTATATCGAAATGATAATAAATGGTTAAATTCAAAATCTATCACTCTCTTACAACGTTGTCCCCTTTACGAATCTAGAATGTGGGCCTATTTCCTTTTGTGTGCATAAGGCATGAGCGTGTGATACACTAAATGTTTTCACAATAAATGAACAAATTTCTCCGAAAATTGTCTTCCGATGAAGTGCATAAGAAACCGTTCAGTACATGGAAATGAAACAAGCTGCTTAAGACAAATGTAGGGATAATCCAAAAGGAATGTGCGCAATACGGAGTGTTTTAATATTCATTCCTGATGAAGCGGTGAGCGTAAGTAATTAATTAATCAAAATTATCAATGATAGATTGCTTTTCATTACTAAAACGCGTGTAGAAATAAAACAAATACGTGTTAAATATGTAAAACAATTTGGTTTTCCTTAAAATACATATTGATGCTCTGTGATACCGGTTATTTTCCAGTCTTCCGAAGCTCATCTACATGGCTTAAACTGGGGGTTATTAATCATAACAACACATGAAACATCCAAATCTCATTTAGTCAAAACTAAGTGGATACAAACTATTATAGGTCTTTGTACACCCCCCCACCCCACCCCCACAGACACACATATGTATATATATGTATATATGTGTATACAGTTAGTTCACTATAGATAGCAAACCGTCTTGAGGATTTTCAACTCGATTGATGGAAGATGGTTTGATAACTGTTATGGAACTAATTGTTGTGGAACGAACTCGTCCTATGGACTGAGTGATCTACTTACTTCGGTTATAACAACATCCCACTGTTCTACCACTGCATATATATATATGTGTGTGTGTGTATACAGAGAGAGAGGGAGAGAGAGAGAGAGAGAGAGAGGGAGAGAGGGAGAGAGAGTGAGAGAGAGTGAGGGAGAGTGGGTACAATTGTTTTAAATCAGTAAATATATTCCCTCGGCATAGACATTCCTATTGGGTACGAAAGTTTTAAACTATTGGCAGTGATTGCTTGAATGAGGTCTGTGAGCGTTTGACGACAATCCAGTGGCCAATTGCTGTCTCTCCAGGAATGAGACGAGCTGGGGAATCACATGTCTGGCGAACGGTGACCACAACTATTCAAATCACTGGAGATGTTGCAGCATCAGAACATATCTGCGATCGTCAGCCAGTGCACTCCCAGTCCTCAATGCAATGGATGTTGAGGGCAATGGACCGCAGGACTATCGGTAAGCGTCCTTTCCACAGGTGTGTCCTTCATGGAGTCAGCCATATTTCATGAGTTGTTATTGGTCTTTTGCAGCACTGCGCCTCGGTTGCTGAAAATTGCAGCAAGCCGTCGAGAAAGAAACTACATCCTGCGAACCGGACCGCCATTCCTGCTGTGCAGCTGAGTAATGTGCCACTGAAAGATAGAACACAACTGCTCAGAATCGAGTAGTTCGCACCTGACCTAGTCAACCAAAAACTGAATCGCCTCCGTCGATTGGGCCCGTTAGACAGCGTTCATTCCTTCATATCACAGAGCATACGCGCTAGGTCTGGCAGTCTTCGTGTTTCACGTTGAAGAATGGGCTGAGGGCCAAAATCGCCGGGTACACGTCGGTCGCAGAAACTTTCCTAAAGATTTTTCCGTGCTTCTTGACTAACTCTTCTTTTAATCTATTTCTTTTCTATTGCCAGTCCTTCGTTAAATATTGTAGATTCTACATGATAATCGTTTCTTATTGAAGCAAAATGTCAGAAATTACTTTATGAAGGGAACCTCGATTAAGGGTACTTTATTTGATCGACTCCGGATTAGACACAAAGTTGGCCTCGTTGTGTTTTGAACACAGTCCGTAGAGAACCAGAATAAATACTGCAAAGCATTTCTTCCAACTCAACAACCCACTTGTTTCTACTTTTGGCACAAGGCCAGCAATTATCCCAGTGTTTTACTGGTACTTTATTTTATCGACCCCGTAAGGATGAAAGGCAAATTTAACCTCGGCGAGATTTGAACACAGAATGTCAAGGGCCGTAACTCTTTGCTTCAAAGCATGGTGTCCGACCTTCTACCGACACTGCCAATCCGCCGCCTGTAAATAATATAACATTAGACTGAAGCAAATACCAAAGTAATGAACCGCATTAAAATATTATAACTTTCATGAGAAAACAACAAAAATAATAAATTCATAATATTAGTTTTCTTAGCCGTTCTCTAAAAAAAAAAAATAAAGGCTTCTTTGATTTCGCACGTGTTGGAGTTACGATCATAATGTGTTCGATTCCTGGGTTGCGTGTTGTGTTCTTGAGCAAAACACTTCATTTTACGTTGCTCCAGTATACTCAGCTGGAAATGAGTACCGGCAATAGCTGGAGGTTTAACCCTGCGATGGACTGGCGTCCTGTCCAGGGCGGGGGGGGGGGGGTCTTGTACTCTCAGTCGCTTCACGCCATGAAACCGGAATAAGCACCGGCCAAATAAGACTTCTGGCTTAAAACAGACTTTAGATTTCAGACTTTTCCTAGTCCCTCACGTATTTGATGCTCCTCCACTCAATACACCCGCCAGTACTATCAACATCAGCGCATTCAACGACCATAAATTCTCACGCTTTCACGCAAGTATGAACATACATAAACATATGTATTGGTGCTACATCAGAAGGTATCATTTTCACTTCAGCTATAAAATACCATCTCTTCACTCTCTATTTAACAGACACCATTCATCCGTACACCCACCCCTGTTTTTTTACACGTTTCTTCCCGTTTCCTATTCTGTTCTTATTTTTCTGATGACAGATCAACGTCTAAATCACTAAAGGCACTCATATACATACATATATACATGATGATGGCTGCCCCCTCGATATCGAATATGGCCATTGCACGATATACCATTATTAATAATTATTAATTAATTCTATCGTGCAATTCCTGTGGGTGAATATATTTTTAAAAGTGAGGAATATATTGCGGAATAAATTTTAGTAAGTAAGTTAATTTTTATAATTTTCTTATTTTACGTCTTTCATATAATTGCTCTGCATCCCCTTGCATTGAACCACAAAGTTACTAAGACAAAACCTATATATTTGCTAGCATAAGTATGCATCTGTATATATATGTTGGTAGATATACTAATTCTTTATATATATATATATATATATATATATACAAAATTAAGTTAAATTAAGAGTGTCATGTCAGGTAGATATGCGCCATATCATCCGTAAAATATGCTCCAAGATTCCAATGAATAGATCCGAGCATTTTATATCAACTAGAAATTGATTGACATATACATATATCTAAAATAAACATATGAAACAATCACAGGGGATAATTTGTAAAAGTGTGTAAGCACACATAGCTATTTATGTAACTAAATAAAGCTTAACTAGAACTTCAAAAATAGGTACCTTATAAATTGATTAATCTTCAGTAGCCAGATCCTTGTTGAAAATCCAGGATCTGGCTACTGTCGTTTACCAATCGATTAATTGGTGAAATATATTTCTTTAATGGAATATATACAAGGAAGATTAATCAATTTATAACGTATCTATTTTTTGAAGTTCTAGTTAAGCTTTATTTAGTTACATACATAGCTATGTGTGCTTACACACTTTTACAAATTATCCCCTGTGATTGTTTCATATGTTTATTTTAGATATATTTATATGTCAATCAATTTCTAGTTGATATAAAATGCTCGGATCTATTCATTGGAATCTTGGAGCATATTTTACGGGAGATATCGCGCATGTCTATCTGACATGACACCCTTAATTTAACTTAATTTTGGAATATATAAATACGGCCCCTTAATTGTAGAGCTAACTCAGGACTTGAATGCTATTTCTAGTTGTCGATAACCCTATTCATACCGCTGGGACGAAGCTGGTACGATGTGTGTACTTTTAATAAATACAGCACGTGTTACTGACCAGTCGGTGATTTGAATTTGATGCGTAAACACAGATGGTTAGTCCTCTTCCTTGTTGAAAATCCAGGATCTGGCTACTGTCGTTTACCAATCGTTTAATTGGTGAAATATATTTCTCCCTATATATATATATATATATATATATATATATATATAGGGGTGGGGGAACGATTATTAGGAAGAAAGATATATTTTTTCCTTTATTTTTTTCTCTTTTTTCTGGGTTAGTAAATGTTTAAAACAAAGTATTTTACTTTGGGTGAAGTGTTAAGGTATTAGCTAATTTATCTATTAATTAACAATAGCATTGATTCATTTATTTATTAATTTATTTATATAATAATTATCAATTACCGGTTTCAGCATTTTATGCATTATCAAATTATGCGAGTGGGAGAAAAAAAAAGGGGGGGGGGGTAATTTGTATTGGTATGAAATGTAGGGGAGAAGATAAGGTGATGTTGAGCATGTTATTGAAATGGGAAAGAAAGAATAATATTATTTACAAACAAGGACCTTGAAGGAAAAAATAGGGGATGATGTGGAACATGATAAGATAATGGGAAAGAAAGAATAATATTATTTACAGGCATGGTTATTGAGAATAAGCAGTTCAAAAAGTGTTATTATGGCAGGAGCCTTAGAGAAGTTGATCCATGATGGATATATAAAGTTGTAGTTCCTGTCTGTTTGTTTGTTTGTTTGTTTGTTCACGAACTCCTCCTATAGTTTTTTTTAGATAGAACCCCATAACCATATATGTTCTGAAACTACATTGCCCAGAGTACTTGTATAAGTATATTTCATTTTAATCAAAGGGTTCCTCGGGGGCACAGACCCCGCTGAAACCTTTTACCCTTCGAATTATATGAAATCTAAACCATAGATAAATGACAAGCGATGATGCCTATTCACAAAATTTCGGCAAATTTCAATAATAATAAGACACGTTAATGGGGGTTAAACCCCCTATACTGAACATTTTGGAAGCCCATAACTTCAGTATTGGAACCTCTATTATCACGGGGTTTTTCTATTAATTAAACGTAAATCAACAAAAAAGCACCTTTCTTTTATAGTAAAATTTGACTAATTTAGACATTTAATCTATGGCAAAACATCACTAGAATTATGACAACAAAAATTATTAGTTAATGCCTCTACTTTTTTAACATTTTCTCTTTATTTTTTCTCCATAAATAGTATCACTGACTTCAAATCAATCATCATTTTCTTACCAAATAAATGTGTGAAACGCAACTATGCTCCGGTATTTCGGCTAGTATATATATATAACCACTATACTATAATGAGTGGGGACTCGACGGCCGAGCTCTTGTATAGCTCGGAGATCAGAGAGTCACTACATGTAGTGATTCACTAGATGTAGTGAAATCAAGCCCCGATACTATGGACATATGGTTAGAATGTCCCAGGAAAGAATCACTGGAAAGATTTTACGTGCAAAACCAACCGGCAGGAGACCCAGGGGTAGACCCCGAGCAAGATGGTTAGATAACACCCATAAGCTTGGCTGGTCTCGCTTCGGGATTCAGTCGGTTGCTAGTGACAGGATGTGCAGGAAGCAGTGTTTGAAGACTCTGCCCCACGACCATCTAAGGAATAATTGGACGAAGAAGAATATACATATATATATATATATATATATACAGCTTCAGATTTTAAAAACGAACAGAGATATAGTTACAAAGGCTTATTAGATTTACGGTTGTTGGAAATGTAAAAGTAATGCTTTAACGAAAGAGTAAAGGTAGAATGATGCACAGGTTAGAAGGTTGAACCTCTGCGATTGTTTGATTGAGTGTGTGCTTAGGGGTGTAGAAAAATATTCATATAAACACTATGTATACATAAATGTATATATATATATAGCTTATGCATATGCATATCTATATATATATATACACAATCGCAGACATATATACGTGCTCAAGCACACACACATATGCAGGCACGCCCATACCCACCCACACGCACACACACGCACATATATATACATGTGTATATATATATAGGAAAACACAAAAGAATCTAATAAAAAAGAATGGCTTGATATGTTATCGTAAATATTTTAATACAAGTTTAAACTACACAAATTACTCTTTGATATGACAATGTGTCACAAAAGTCATTATTTTGAATAGCAATAAGTACACCAAAATAGATAGTAACTTCTAAGATTCACTGAACTTATGTGCAATACATCTACGCGTTTATCTGTCTTTTTTTCACTTACTCTCTCTCCCTCCCTCTCTTTCTCTCTCTGTCTCTCTGTCTACCACTCTCTTTCGCTCTCTTCCTCTCTGTTCGCTATGTCTGTCTTATTAGGAACTAGCAGTAAAGCCCGGCGTTGCTCGGGGCTGCTCAGTAGCTGTTAAAGTTACAATGTGAAGTTCCTTTCTTGGATTTAAAAATGTAGAGTCTACAGTGTAGACTTTCATGCGGTACTTTTGATTAACATTCCCTCAACCAACAGCATGCCTTTTGAAGTTAAGAAAACATAACCATAACCCGAATGTTAAAACAACAAAGGATGCTGGGGATAAAAACTACACTGGTAATCTATTAACAAAAATCAAAAATGTAAACACTGCAACACTTGTCTAAGAGAAAAACATCAGTGTAACCAAACTATCAGTTATTTTGAAACAAAGAAATTGGATGGACATGAAAAACAAAACAAAAAATGCGTAATCTGTCTGTCGTTTAAAATGATTGCTTCTAAATAAAAATCTCATAAGGCTTTATTCGAGATCAATGCTTTTTTTACAAAATATTTGCTTGCTTTACAGTGTATTCAAATAAGCTTGTTTTCAAGTAAAAATATTGTTTTAAAAGGCTTTTTACTGGAAATGAAGCAAAATGTAAACTTAATGTTGAAACTTTGAACTCATGAATTTTGCAGGTTAAAATTTTGCTGGTCCGAAAAATGTTCGCGTATTTTTGTACTTTTGCACGCTTCGTTTATTCGTAACATAAATAGATAGACAGAATGACGCCATAAAAGCGAAATAACTCGTCTCTCATCTCTATTTATACATTTGAACTGAAAAATCAATACATTACAAATTCTATTTTTGCACTTGGTGTGGGTCGATTTGAACATTTTGTTGACCGATGTCTCCGCCGGACCTTCATCTATAAGTGTAGCAATTTCACCGAAATTTGAACGTACGGTTTAGGAGGAGATGTGTGCCGACCGTTTTAATAGACAGACAGACAGACAGACAACCTCAGTTTTGTATATATAGATTAACGTCCAAACAAACAGAACTTCCTTTTATTAACGTGTGTATATTCTTAATCTCTGCCACATTCTCTTTTACTATTCCTTCGTCTTGTTTAATCAATACGTTAAGGTTCGCCGATATCTTTTTAGTTGCACCTCATGGGTTAGTAGTAATTGTTCTTCTATTTGTAAGTAGTCGTTATGACTGTCGTATTGTCCTTTGTCCATTTCTTACTGTCAATTCTGCACTAGAGCCAGTGGTATCAATCTTAAAACATTGAAACAATGTATCTGTAGAGGTCGACTGATGTGGTGAAACTGTTTGTATTCGTTCATTCGTTCATTTTCCTGGCTTCGTTCCTATATATATATATATATATATATATATATATATATGTGTGTGTGTGTGTGTGTGTGTGTGTGTGTAGGTGTGTGTATGTGTATATATGTGTGTGTTTGTGTGTGAATAGGGCCATTGTGGAACAGCTCTGTTCGAAAGAAACATAGATCCATTATATTTTATTCATTTTATTAAATAACATTCATACAGCTGACTCTTTTATTCAGTTTTTCTAATATTGTCTAACACATAACATCCAATATGGGCGCAGGCATGGCAATGTGGTTAAGGAATTTATTTGCTAACGACTTGGTTCCAGTTCATCCCCATTGTGTGGCACCTTGCGTAAGTGTTTTCAATGATACCTCGGACGTCCCATCGACTTATGAGTGTAATTTTCTAGTCAGAAAATCGGATTTAATTGACTAATATCATTTGTGTCGGTGATTTTCTTGCGGACGCCAATTGTTGAGGACAGTACACATGACCCGAAGGTCAGAGTAGGGTCCAATGCATTAAAAGACACCTCGGCGGAAGCCACAATTATCAGCAGACGAAGTGAAGCATATGATACGCTCAAGTATTCGGCCACTGTCAGACTGGTAAATCGTCTGGACATGGGGGTCAAATGTACGAAGTTTAACATGTCAGATTTATCTGCTCTTGCATTGTTTGATGTCTACCACAATTGACAGCAGATTGGGACCATTGCCAGAGTTGTGTAATGAAGCTTTGAATTTCTTTGCGGATTTAAATGAATCAATATGTGTTAAAATAAGGGTTAAAGTACTGGCAGTGAAGCTGTGAAATATACGTATCACCTAAGAAGAAACACTTAGATTGTTTTGAAGAAACAGAGTGATATAAATAGAAATAATTCATTTCATCAATATATGTTGACGTTGTTTGATGTGGAGAAACAAGATATACAATTGGGGATATAACAACAACATCAACATGACCAGATGAAAGAAGAAATCAAACTATAAAAATGTAGACAAATTGATTAGCTGTTGTCACTGACCACATCAAGAGTAATGTCGGCCATAAATCATGACTGCAATATAAATATGACCCCCAATTAGAGACATCGTTAAAGATAGCAATGTGATACAACGAACCAACGAAGGAAGATTTACGTGGAAACTGCATCTGATAGAAATAGCAGACACATCTCTCTCAAATTAACACTCTACCGGCTTTTAATGATGGTTTCTGATTTAGACACGAAACTAACAATTTTGTGGTTGGTGAAATCGATCCCATGATGCTTTATATTATCGAGCACGTTAGGATGAAAGGCAAAGCTGACTTGATGGGATTTGAACTCAGAAGGTAATGGGCTGTAACTACATGCCACAAACCCTATAGTCTGACGCCCTTCCGGTACTGCCAATCTTTCGCCCTTACCGGCTTTTAATAATGATTTCTAGTATACGCACAAGGCCAGTTATTTTTTTTTTGTGGGGGGGGGGGAATAGATTGAATCGACCCCAGTACGTTACTGGTGCTTTATATTATCGACCCCGTAAGGAAGAAAGGCAAAGTTAACCTCTGCGGGATTTGAACTCAGACCTTAACGGACCGTAACTCTATGCGACCCTCTACCGATACTTCCAATCCACCGCCCTTACCGGCTTTTAATAATGGAAATATCCATTCACTCATTCATTTACTGCCATTCTACCTTCCTGTGTCTCCCCCTCCATGCAGCCCCTTTTCGCTCTCGTTTTCTGGCACCTTCATATATATAGGTGAGCTATGCTGCCCTCTTACCGGCACTTTCCCTTCCACCCACACACGTAAGCCACCCACCCCTGATGCCACTCTGTGTCCCAGTCACCGCACCCACACCCCATCCCCCACCCCTCCAAATCGACACCTGCAGCAATTGCGGCACCACTAAAAAACGGAAGAGGGGCCGGAACTGTTTGGGGTGCGGCTGCTTCAACCACCTCAGCTGCGTTGGCTTGACTCGTCGAGCTTCCAACGCTCTCGCAGCGTGGAGGTGCCAGAGCTGCCTCTTCACCACGTCTTCCCAGCCACGGCCGTTTGGCACACCACCAATGGGACTGCGAGCTTGCTTGACGCCCAAGCCTCGCTGGTCAACATCGCTCGGCTCAGGCGGCTCCGGTAGATCCCACTCAGGATCCCGATAGCGGCACGGGTGCCGGTAGCCGATGCCCTCGCTTCCTCGATTGAGAGCCCCCTGGACTCCAATCTAGCCAGTGATTGGGAGCGGCTGTTCTATTTCGCCCCACTCGACCTCGGCCGCCCCAGCTCTGGCGCTGACCTGGGAGGCCAGTCAACAGCAGCCTTCGTCAAGGCCAATGTCGCATCATTTGGGCGAGTGCCCATTCAAAGCATGCCCAGGGACGCCACACACCCCACCCTCAGGTACCCCCTATCCGCCACCCCAAGGCCAGCGCCAAGCGTTTGCGTGACCAGGTAAACGCAAAGCTTATCATGGGTGATGTGTCGGCCGCAGTTGGAGTTGTTGCCTCAAAGGACACTGTTCTCCAACCCACCGAGGAGGTCCTGGCTGCTCTGCGGCTCAAACACCCTGAACCACCCACTGATCTCAGACCCATGCCCCCACCCGACCCCACCTGCTCCTTGTGGCTACTAATGTAGATATCATGTCCGCTATCAGGTCCTTCTCAGCTAGCAGCTGCGGAGGTGTTGATGGTCTCCGACCAGGCAACCTCAAGGCGTTGACATCCCACCTCTCCGCTGAGGCCGGGCGCTGCCTTCTGAGTGCAATTGTGGCGCTCACCAATATTCTCATTCATGGTGCCCTCAACCCTTACGCTTGAGGCCAGTTTTTTTCGGCCAGTCTCACCACTCTCAGGAAGAAAGAGGGTGGCATACGCCCCATTGCTGTGGGCGTCACACACAAACTGGGTGAGGAGTTTAGTCCGGTGCAACTGGGTGTCGGCGTGTCCGGTGACTGTGAGGGAGCCGTTTATGCAATCAGGTAGTTCTTCAGCAGCTGCCCATCGGTACCGGCATCCAGGGACTCCAGGCACCTCATTGTCAAGCTTGACAAGAGGAATGCCTTTAACTCTTTACGCCGGATCATCTGCTCGAGGCCTGCCTCAGCCGAGCCCCCTCTGCATACCCGCTGGCCTACCTGTTATATGGAGCCCCGAGCATGCTCTTAGCTGCTGATACGGTCATACCCTCGGCTACTGGGGTCCATCAAGGTGAAACTTTGGGACCCCTCCTGTTCGCCCTTGGTATTGACCACATCGCCCGGAGTATCTCGGCCCCTCTTAAGGTTTGGCATCTGGATGATGCTACGTTGGGCAGGCCCGTACGGACGGTCTGCCAAGACTTTCAATCGGTGATTCCTGCCCTGGCGGGAATCGGCCACCAGGTCGACTTGGCCAAGTGGGAGGTGGTGAACGTCAGCCTCGATGCTGCGAGCTTTGCAGCCACCATCTTTGACGTGCGGTCCATTCTCCGCCAGGTTCAGGTGACGCCTAAAGAGGAAGTCCTCATCCTCGGGTCACCGATCCACCCGCCAGCCATCCGCTCCACCATCAGGTCCAGGCTTCAACAGCTCCAGACTCTCACGAACCGACTGGGCTTGATTGACGGCCACCCAGCTCTCTTTCTGCGGAGAAACTGCTTCGCCATGCCGAAGCTCCTCTATACACTCCGCTGCGCTCCATGCTACACCCAGACATCTCTCCTCGCTGACCTCGATACTTGTATCCGAGCAGTAGCCGAGGGGATATGCAACGTCAAGTTTGACGACATAGGGTGGCAACAGGCCACTTTACCGGTCAGGTATGGCGGCCTTGGCTTCCGGTCCCCGATCTCACTAGCTTTGCCGGCGTATCTTTCGTCGGTAACCTCGTGCCGCGTCCTCGTCAGCAGGGTTCTTCAAAACACAACAGAACCCTCTGTGTTCAGAGAACATGAGGCCGCCTGTGAGACGTCGGACCGGCTAGGACTTGGCCCAGTAGACGTCCCTCCTCCTTCTCCCCCTGTTGACGTCAAGTCCCCCTAACGCACTTGGGATGCCATCCAGTGCAGCCTGGCCTCAGACAGGCTCACGCGCCAGCTCGAACAGCACCGCCTTGCTTATTTTCGTGCGGCCTCTAAACCACACAGTGGTGCCTGGCTCCATGCCCTGCCCTCCTTCTCCACTGGCACGCAGCTAGACAACCATAGCCTGCGAATCGGCGTTTCCCTGAGGCTCGGCCTCCGGATCTGCCAGCCACACCAATTTCGTTGCCTTTCCACCGTGGACTCTTTCGCCCTCCACCTGCTTTCCGATCGCCACAGTGCCGGCCGCATTCCACGCCATGCTGCCCTCAACGAGGTCATTAAGCATGGTTTGGACGCTGCAGGCTTACCTTCCAGCTCGAGCCGGTGGGGCTGGATCGAGGGGACGGCAAAAGGCCAGATAGCATGACCATCTTCCCGTTCCGCGGTGGCAAACCCCTCGTCTGGGATACCACTTGCACTGACACTTTCTGCAGCCGCAACCTGGTGCAGTCTGCGACTGACCCAGGTTCTGCTGCACGTCGGGCTGAGGGGGCCAAACTCCTCAAATACCAGTCGCTCTCCGACAGGTTTGCGGTCGTTCCCCTGGCAGTGGAGACTTCTGGTGTCCTCGGTCCCAGGGCAACCTCCTTACTCACCACCATAGGCGCTGAGCTGGCCAGCCGCAGGTGTGAGCCCCGCGAGTTGGAGTGGCTTTTCCAGCGCGTCTCCCATGCCGTCCTCCGAGGAAACGCCTTCTCCATTCTGTCCGCCAGGGATGCGGGTGGGCCCCATCGCGTACCAATACATTAGTTAAATACCATTCTTTCATATATTAGTAAATGTAGTTCTACATAACATTAAATTCCCTGAATGGTCTCGACTTGTTCATCCTTGAATATATGTCTACTCGATCGAGGTTGACATGGGGTAAGAACAGAAAGAACAGCACCAGCAACAGCGGCAGCAACAAAAGAACACCGAGAGGACGTTTCGTGACTGATTGTGACAGGCACCATCATACCTAAATATATTTTCCAGCTCTCATGAACATGACCATGGCTTGTTGCCACAGCAGCCTATCAATGACCATCACTTTCAAGTCAACCGTGTGCGGATTGCCACTGAACGGCTTCCAGTAATCCAAACCTACAACCTTTAACAGTTATTCATCAACACTGGATATTTTTCCTTTTCATACACCATGACTTTGCTCTTGTTTTAAGTTTCTCTCTAGTCGGAAAAACACACAGACTTCCTCTCGACACCAGCACCCTTTACGCAGTGGAACATAATAGATGTGATAGCAGGTGGCTAAAAACTGAAAATATTTAGCCCATGGGTGAAGACGAGGTTTATTTGAAGGCAACAGTTATCTGTCTTGTCACAAAGCCTTGTCAAAGGGTATGTACAACTTTATACGTAGACCGAACAGTTCGCCATTAGGCCTCCGCACCATTATTAATTCAAATCAATATATGAAGCGGAATAAAGTTGCTGAGTTTCTAAGTTGATATCTGCTCCCAGCGGATGCTAGTTTAGAAATAAATACCATTTTTCCAATGGAAACTCAGGCTACCAGAAATAGCAGCCAAATCTTCCTCAGTCCCCATTTAATTATCTAAAGTTACAGGATAATATTGATACTTTAGTTTATATTACGCTTACTGTACAGCCTATATTACTGCTATATTAAAGCCTATACTACTGTTGTAGTAGTGGCTATACTACTGCTATAGAAGTATATATAGTATTAGTATAGTTGTATCTATACTACTGTTATAGAAGTGTCTATAGTACTGCTATAGTAGTATCTATACTACTGTTATAGAAGTGTCTAAAGTATTAGTATAGTAGTATCTATACTAGCGATATCGTTCAGCCTATACTACTGCTATAGTAGTGTATATACCCGTGCAATAGTACTGTCTATAGTACTGCTTCAGTAGTATCTGTACTGCTGCTATGGTAGTGTCTATACTACTGTTATAGTAGTGTCTGTAGTACTGCCATAGTAGAAACTATACTATAACTATAGTAGTATCTATAGTACGACTTCAGTAGTATATATACTTCTGCTATAGTAGTGTCTATACTACTGTTATAGTAGCGTCTATAGTACTGCTATAGTAGAAACTATACTATAACTATAGTAGTATCTATAGTGTTGCTATAGTAGTATCTATAGTACTGCTGTAGTATTGGCTATACTACTGGAATAGTACTGCTGTATCTAGTGATGTTGGCGCTGTAGTAGATGCTACTGCCAACTTTAATACTCCTGTTACTGTAGAACATATACTACTACTATTACTACTACTACAACTAGTACTACTACTACTACTACTACTACTACTACTACTACTACTAATACTAATACTGCTACTACTACTACTACTACTGCTGTTGCTGTTGCTGTTGCTGCTGCTGCTGCTGCTACTACTACTACTACTAGTACTGCTACTACTACTACTACTACTACTACTACTACTACTACTACTACTACTACTACTAATACTGCTACTACTACTACTACTACTACTACTACTACTACTACTACTGCTACTACTACTACTACTACTACTACTACTACTACTACTACTACTCTACTACTATACTACTACTACTACTATTACTACTACCACCACACCACCACCACCACCACCACCACCACCACCACCACCACCACCACCACCACGCCACCACCACCACCACCACCACCACCACCACTACTACTACTACTACTACTAAAGCTGATACAACTGTAGTTATTGCAATGTCACAGTTGCAGCTGACAGTATAACATCTTTCACTGCAGCTCTCAGTATTACAGCTGCAATGTATGCACTTTGTTTTGCCCTGTGTATTGCAGCGCATTATCCACACTCCATTACACACATATATACACATGCTTGGAATGAGTAACATTACTCACAGATACTGACACACACACACACACACACCACACACACAAATATACACCCACACAAATTCATACACATATGCATACATACACACACACACACACACAAATATACACTCACACACATACATACACATGTATACATGCATACACACACACACACAAATATACACACACACAAATACCAACCCATATGCATACACACATACACACACACACATGTGGAGAGAAAACCGCTCCGCACATATACACACCTCCACATACACACACACACATACATACACATACATACCTATATATATATATATATATATATATATATATATATATATAGATAGGAACCAGTAAGACCCCGACAGCTGAGCTCAAGCCGTTTCGACGGCTAATTCTGGACTAAATTTAGTCCAGAATTAGCCGTCGAAACGGCTTGAGCTCAGCTGTCGGGGTCTTACTGGTTCCTATTACCCACTCTACTACCTCAAGTGCGTTATGATCCACCTGGTTCCTTACCACATTTCCTTCGTTATATATATATATATATATATATATACGGTGCCCCAGCATATATATATATATATGTGTGTGTGTGTGTGATGCGTGTGTGTGTGTGTGTGCGTGTGTAAGTGGCGTTACTTGTTAAGGCCAATAAGTCTTATTCGTCTTAGGAATTATACTTAAAGAAACTAGTGTTGATATAATGATCACCGGCCCAAGGTTAAACTGTTTGCGATCGAAACGGTTTATGCTTGACCGTCGGGCCTACCCTATAACAATATTTAAACATCTATATATACATCTACATATGTAACAAAGGAATTCTGGTAAGGAACCAGATGGACCATAAAGCACCAGAGTACTCAATACTTAGGGTAGTAGAGTGGGAAATAGGAAAAAGTATGACCCCGATGGCAGAGTTCAAGCCGTTTCGATGGCTATTTCTGGACTGTAATAGTCCAGAAATAGCCGTTGAAACGGCTTGAGCTCTGCCGTCGGGGTCATATTTTTTCCTGTACATCTACATGTGTATATACACCGAACGTGAGTTAATGTTCATTGCACTGTAATGGGTTCCCGTGAATAAGGGTGGGAAAGTCAGACGAATTGTAGGGGTTAAAGTTGGGAGGATAGCTCGGGAAGTTGTCGAATTAGCACCGATGTACCAGGGAAGGATGGCAGAGGTGGAAAAGGGGGAGGCAGATTAACTCACCTGCTTGTCTGTTACTTGTCTGTTTGTTTGTGTGTGTGTGTCAGTGTGTGTATATATTGTGTTTGTGAGTGAGTGTGTATATATTGTTTGTTTGTGTGTGTGTATATATTGTTTGTTTGTGAGTGAGTGTGTATATATTGTTTGTTTGAGTGTGTGTATATATTGTTTGTTTGTGAGTGAGTGTGTATATATTGTTTGTTTGTGTGTGTGTATATATTGTTTGTTTGTGAGTGAGTGTGTATATATTGTTTGTGTGTGTGTATATATTGTTTGTTTGTGAGTGAGTGTGTATATATTGTTTGTGTGTGTGTATATATTGTTTGTTTGTGAGTGAGTGTGTATATATTGTTTGTTTGTGTGTGTGTATATATTGTTTGTTTGTGAGTGAGTGTGTATATATTGTTTGTTTGTGTGTGTGTATATATTGTTTATTTGTGTGTGAGTGTGCATATATTGTTTGTTTGTGTGTGTGTATATATTGTTTGTTTGTGTGTGTGTATATATTGTTTGTTTGTGTGTGAGTGTGTGTATATATTGTTTGTTTGTGAGTGTGTGTGTGTATTGTTTATTTGTGAGTGTGTGTGTGTGTATATATTGTTTATTTGTGAGAGTGTGTATATATTGTGTTTGTGTGAGTGTGTGTATATATTGTTTGTTTGTGTGTGAGTGTGTGTATATATTGTTTGTGTGTGTGTGTGTATATATTGTTTGTGTGTGTGTGAGTGTGTATATTGTTTGAATGTGTGTGTGTATATCTTGTTTGTGTGTGTGAGTGTATATACTGTTTGTTTGTGTGTGTGTGTGAGTGTGTGCATATATTGTTTGTGTGTGTGTGTGAATGTATATATTGTTTGTGTGTGTGTGAGTGTGTATATTGTTTGTGTGTGTGTGTGTATATCTTGTTTGTGTGTGTGAGTGTATATACTGTTTGTTTGTGTGTGTGAGTGTGTGTATATATAGTTTGTTTGTGTGTGTGTATGTATATATTGTTTGTGTGTGTATGTGAGTGTGTGTATATATTTGTGTGTGTATGTGAGTGTGTATATATTGTTTGTGTGTGTGTGTGAATATGTATATTGTTTGTGTGTCTATGTGAGTGTGTGTATATATTGTTTGTTTGTGTGTGTGTGTGTATATCTTGTTTGTGTGTGTGTGAATGTGTGTATATATATTGTGTGTGTGTGTGTGTATATATTTTTTGTTTGTGTGTGTGTATATCTTGTTTGTGTGTGTGTGAGTGTGTGTATATATTGTTTGTTTGTGTGTGAGTGTGTGTATATATTGTTTGTGTGTGTGTGTGTATATATATATTGTTTGTGTGTGTGTGTCTGTGTGTATATGTGTATATATTGTTTGTTTGTGTGTGTGTGTACAGTATATATATTGTTTGTGTGTGTGTCTGTGTGTATATGTGTATATATTGTTTGTTTGTGTGTGTGTGTGTATATATTGTTTGTGTGTATATGTGTATATATTGTTTGTTTGTGTGTCTGTGTGTATATATTGTTTGTGTGTGTATGTGTGTGTATATATTGTGTGTTTGTGTGTGTGTGTATGTTTATCTTGTTTGTTTGTGTATGTGTGTGTATATATTGTTTGTTTGTGTGTGTGTATATTGTGTGTTTGTGTGTGTGAGTATGCTGTAATTTGCTTGCGTGTGTGTGGATGTATTGTTTTGTGTATGAGAGCGATGTGTGCGAGCGTATGCGCGCGTGAGTGTCTGTTGTATTTATTGGTGTGTGTATGTGTGTATGTGTGTGTTGTATTTCTTGATATGTTCATGTGTATGTGTGTGTGTGTTGTATTTCTTGGTGTGTGTGTGTGTGTGTGTGTGTTGTATTTCTTGGTGTGTGTGTGTGTGTGTGTGTTGTATTTCTTGGTGTGTGCGTGTTGTATTGCTTAGTGTGTGTGCGTGTGTGTATGTTGTATTTCTTGGTGTGTGTATGTGTGTGTATGATGTATTTCTTGTTGTGTGTATGTGTGTGTGTTGTATTTCTTGTTGTGTGTGTGTGTGTGTGTTGTATTTCTTGTTGTGTATGTGTGTGTGTTGTATTTCTTAGGGTGTGTATGTGTGTATGTGTGTGTTGTATTTCTCGATATGTTCATGTGTATGTGTGTGTGTGTTGTATTTCTTGGTGTGTGTGTGTGCGTTGTATTTCTTGGTGTGTGCGTGTTGTATTGTTTAGTGTGTGTGCGTGTGTGTGTATGTTGTATTTCTTGGTGTGTGTATGTGTGTGTATGATGTATTTCTTGTTGTGTGTATGTGTGTGTGTTGTATTTCTTGTTGTGTGTGTGTGTTGTATTTCTTGTTGTGTGTGTGTGTGTGTTGTATTTCTTGGGGTGTGTATGTGTGTATGTGTGTGTGTGTATGTATGTATGTGTGTGTGTGTATGTGTATGTGTGTGTGTGTGCGTTATTCGTATATGTCAGTCTGTAGTGTCTGTACTTGTGCTGTTTGTTCGTATGTGTGTGGACGTGTTTATGTGTGCCCGTGTGTGTGTGTGTTTACATGCTAGTGTATATATGTGTGTGTATATGCTAGGCTAAGACGTGTTCATGAATGCGTGTCTTACAAGGTGTATGTGTTGCGCTGTGTGCATGTTGTGTACGTATGTGTGTGCATGTTGTTTATTTATGTGTGTGCATGTTGTGTATGTATGTGTAGCGCTGTGTGCATGTTGTGTACGTATGTGTGTGCATGTTGTGTATGTACGTGTGTGCATGTTGTGTATGTACGTGTGTGCGTGCTGTATATGTATGTGTGTGCATGTTGTGTATGTATGTGTAGTGCTGTGTGCATGTTGTGTATGTATGTGCATGTTGTGTATGTATGTGTGTGCATGTTGTGTATGTACGTGTGTGCATATTGTGTATGTTTGTGTGTGTATATGCTAGGCTAAGACGTGTTCATGAATGCGTATGTTACAAGGTGTATGTGTTGCACTGTGT
>OZ024742.1:247486929-247491929 GCA_964016885.1 Eledone cirrhosa
CGCCAAGGTTAACTTTGCCTTTCATCCTTACGGGGTCGATAAAATAAAGCACCAGTAATGCACTGGGGTCGATTTAATCGACTTTCCCCTCCCCAAAATTGTTGGCCTTGTGCCTATACTAGAAATCATTTTATAGACATAGAGAAGAAATTCCAGAGTTAAAGGCCACAATCTCGTCCTTCATAAAATACATATTTTAAAATAAAAGTAAAGCACCAGTGTGAGACAGTCCCTTCTTCAAAGCATTAAAGACAATATGTCTAACTCCAGTGCGGTAATAACTGTGGAAGTTATTGGGGGAGAAAAAAAAATTAAACAGGAGGCGAAAAAAAGGAAAAATAAGCAGAGAACATACCGAAAAAGAGGGGAAGACGAGAAGTACATGTATGTATATGCGTGACCGTGAGAGAGAGAGAGAGAGAGAGAGAATTCAAATACAGCTACTGAATATATGTATGTATATATATATATATATATATATATATATATATATATATATATATATCGACAGTCGATCGACTTTTTGTCAAATCGGACCGAGGAAACGATGTTTCCGTTGGTCTTTCCAATTGCTAATACTATCTAGGTAGAAGGAACAACGTGAAATAAAGTGTCTTGCTCAAGGACATAACGCATCGCCGGTCCAGCTTCGAACTCACAATTCTCTAACCACTCCGCCACGCGCCATATATATATATACAAACCGAGCATTATAATAAATGTTCGGTAAACCCATACGTACATATATATATATATGTGTACATGTATGTATGTATATACATACTACTGTACGTCTGTATACATATATGTATGTACGTATACATATGTTCCTTAAGGAACATATGTTCAAATTTAATGGACAAACATATGCCCAAGAGGAAGGAGCAGCCATTGGTGTTAGCATTGCAGGTGACATAGCTAACCTATTCATGTTATGGTGGGACAATAAACTTAAATAACAATTAGAAGACGCCAACCTCTTAACCCTGATAACGTACTCTCGCTACATTGATGATATAAACATCGTAGTAAAATCACCCCCACTAGAGAACAGTCAGTAATTAGAGAAAAACACCATCGAAAGCATCCAGCAAATAGCTAACTCCATCCACCAGAGTATTAGAGTTACTATAGACTACCCAAGCAAACACCCCAACCATCGATTACCTGTACTAGACACAGAGCTCTGGTTAAAAACCATTAATAACAAAAAAGACATCCTCCATTCCCATTATGCCAAACCCATGACTTCCAAATATCTGATCCACCGAAACTCAGCTGTTTCGGATCACACCAAAATCAACATACTGATTGTGGATTTAGTAAAGGTGATGAGGAACGTGTCCCGCATGTGCAACACCCAATAACTAGAGAGACACATACAACACTTCATCCACCGTATGCAGTTCTCCGGTTACAATCAGAGAGATAAAATCAGTGTATATAGAGGAGCCAGAACCAAATGGGAAATAATGGTAAATAATGATTCAAATGGGACCTGCCCCTTGTATAGGTGCACATTTTGGAATAGAATAGAAAGAACTAGGAATAAGGTTAATAGAATAAACTTATGGTATGATAGCAATAAATACCAGAGTGTAATGTTCATCAATACAACCCCTAGAGGTGAACTAGCTTAGAAATTTAGAAGGGCCCTAGATAAACTTAAACTAAATATTAAGATAGTAAAAAGACCAGGTATCTCCATAAAACACTTATTAGCAATACATACCCTTTTTAAAGACTTCCCTGTATAGATAAGAAATGCATAATCTGTAAACTAAGCCCCCATATTAACTGCAAAACTAGAAACATAGTATATAGCATAATATGTACTGAAGGACAATGTAAAGATAAGAATATAGTGTACATATGTGAGACAGCTCGTACGCAGTATAGAACGATTAAATGAACACTGGCGAGAGCTTAAGATAGAAAAGAATCATCAGTACTCCACCAACATGCTAAAATAGAACATAAGAGTAAATTAGAGAACATACAAATAAAAATAAAATCTACACACAGAAAAGACGCAATGTTTAGACAAATCACAGAGGCAATAAACACAAATGAACTCCAACCAAAATTAAATAGAAAACATGAATGGAATAGCAACATCACGAATTACAATTAAGGACAACATGAAAACACACACACATAGAACAAACAACCAACTAGTAACATGCAAATAAACAAATAAATAAACAAATAAAAACACACACAGACACCCGGATGTAACACATGCGCAAACTAAGCACACAACACACACAAAAACAAGATGGCGTAGGACAGAACAAAGGAGAGGCACAAAGCAAAGAAAATAATCCCAAGCCACTGAAGAGGTCACAGAATGTGTGACGGAAGAACTTTGACAATATATGAACAACCGTCCGGTTGTGGAACCAACCAACCAACGGGAAATTTATAAATTTTTAAATTTATAATTTAATTTATAATAAATTGGAGTGAAAGCACTGGTGCGTGTGTTTCTTATTGGCAACATGACCCTCCCAAAGTATAACAATATCGGTTTCAACACACGTTTTCAGATAAAGAATCTTGCTAAACAAATTCAGAAACGAAATATATATCTATATATATATATATGATAGTTTTAGTTCAACAATGTGGAAATCTCTGATATATGTATGTGTCCCATCAGGTAACCTGTTCTGAATATTTTATATATTCTTTATGCTTGTGGTACATCTGACGTCTATTTGTCTTATCTGTTTAAATCATATAAGCGTAAATTCAAAGCACCGATGACCTGTTGGATAATATATAGTACCTTTATTTCTCCCCCTCTCTCTCTTTCTCTCTTTCTTACTTTCCTCCTTTTTTTCTTTGTTTCTATACAGGTTTACGCTGGGTTTAATTGTTTTGTAATACATTTGTTTTCATCGTCCAGTGTAGTTCTGAAGTTTCTCTTTGTTCATTTAAAAGTTGGTAATATGTATCTGTAAGTCTGTTCATGCGTGTGTCTCTCTCTGTGTTTGTGAGTGAGTGAATGTGCCTTTATGTGTGTCTGTATATGTCTCTTGAAACGCCATGAAGGCTATTTATGAGTGAGAAAAATAATCACTCTTACTGTCTTTGAAAACAGAATATTCTAGGGTGAGAAATAGTCAGATTTTTCAAATTATTCCATATGCATTTATTTGGAGAATGTTATAAAATTGCTGTATAGAGGACGTTATATATGTGATATGTTATTCATTGTGGTGCGAAAATATTAATTTTCGAAGATGGAAGAGAAAAAATGCTAAATTCTTTACGGATTTCATATTGATGATGTTGATACATTGTTGTATTATTTCAAATATTTAACGTCATGCAAAGTCATTTTGATCTTTACTTAGCATTTTGTCCGTATTCAAGTGTATGTGTCTGCGATATACAATGGCCTCTTTAAAACAGTTAATTGCCCGTGCAATGAGGCATGTATTTTCTACTCCGTGGAAGGCACGCTAAAAATATTTAACATCGCATAGTGTGCCGTTTCAATTGTTGTTTATATACGCGAATAAGTTAGAATTGTCCGGTGTTACATTTGAAAGTTATGTCTAAGAAGATGATTATTTTGTGGTAACTGCGTACAGTGACATTTAAAGTCTTTGAAACGTTTTAGGTGCCTTTCCCGAAGATATCTGATCGTTGTCTGTTTATAAGTTTAGAGAGTAATAGACCACCATCTCTATAGTTTGCATTTATTCGTACGTATATTCTACTCACTTGTAATGAGGACTCATCCAGTTGATATTTGAACCTTCTATACACTCCTACATAGGAAGCAATGAAGCCTTCCTTGGGACCATGTAGGGACTGAGAATGACGAGCTGTAACCGTGGAGCTGTTGTCTACACCTGGCGTGTTTTCTATTAACAGAAATACTGCGAAGTCTTACCGACTCTCATAGGCACAGTACACCAGTAATGGATGCAGAGTCCCCCTACCGTTGACCCGATTAACGGTTCATCCACTATGTAAATAATCACAGAAAATTAGGGCATCTCTTTATCAGTGTTGGCTTCTGAGCGCAACCACCATTCCCGCTTCCTTCCCAAATGGATCTTGTCGAGCGCTATGCCTTGCAAAAGGTCCAGGACTGCTTCTCCAATATATTCCTAGCTGATGTTCACAATTGAAGACCGTACCTCTATCCGCCGCCTGAGGATAAAGAGGTAATACATAGAAAGATAGATAGATAGATCAATAGACATAGATGTAGATAGGTAGAGAAAGAAATAGATAGATAGATAAATATATAGAGAGGAGGAGAGCAAGAGAAAGAGAGAGTAATAGAGAAAGAGAAAGAGAGAGAAAGAGAAAGAGAGAGAAAGAAAGAGAAAGAGAGAGAAAGAGAGAGAAAGAGAGAGAAATCGAGAGAGAGAAAGAGAGAAAGGGAGATAGGTAGGTCGCCGTAAATATGTAAATATTATGGTTACATGCATAGAAAGAGGGAGAAACAGTTTAATCAAGCGAGAAAGAGAGGGAGACAGAGTGAGAATGAGAGAGAGAGTGAGAGAGAGAGGGGGTGGCTAGATAGACAGAGAGAAAGGGGGAGATAGAGTGGGGAGTGGGCTAGAGAGACAGAGAGAGAGGGGGAGCGGACTAGAGAGACCAAGAGAAAAGGAGAGTGAGAGAGAAGAAGAAGAAGAAGAAGAAGAAGAAGAAGAAGAAGAAGAAGAAGAAGAAGAAGAAGAAGAAGAAGAAGAAGAAGAAGAAATAATAAATTAGGTTTGATTGTATGTCTTTTATTTAAGAGAAAGTGTGTCTATGTGAATGTACGTGTGTGTGTGTTTGAGTGTGTGCGTTTGTGTGAATGTGTGTGTCAGAGTATGTGGGCGCTATCGTCGAAATATAAAACAGTTAACGGGAAATATTGAAATAAAAGCTACATACACACGCACACACATGTATATATGTCTGTATGTATGTTTTTATGTATGTTAGTGTATATATGTATGTATGTGTATATGTATGTATATATATATATA
>OZ024742.1:247501929-247504429 GCA_964016885.1 Eledone cirrhosa
CTCAATGTAATAAATCTAACCGCTTCGTGAGCTCATAAACACCTAATAATACCAATTTCTAACATAGACACTAGAGTTCGATATCGTCAGAGGAGCATAATCTATTAAATTGACTCCAATATTTGACTTTATTTTAAAGTATCCAGTAAAATGAAAGGAAAAGCTGATCTCGGCGGGACAGTAAATCAGAACGTAATGAGTCACCAGAAATACGCCATAGCTTTGTTCGATGCTACCAGTATCCAAAGTAGTAGCAGCAGTAGTAGTAGTAGTAGTAGTAGAAGTAGTAGTGGTGGTATGAGTAGTAGTAGTTATAGTAGTAGTGGTGGTGATAGTACTAGTAGTGGGGGTAGAAGTAGGAATTGTAGTAGTAGTGGTAGTAGTAGTGGTGGTAGCAGTAGTGGTACTAGTAGACCTAGTAGTAGTGGCAGTAGTAGACGTAGTAGTAGCAGCAGCAGTAGTAGTGGTGTTAGTATTAGTAGTAGTAGTAATAATAGTACTGGTAATAGTAGTGGTGGTAGCAGTAGTAGTAATAGTAGTAGAAGTAGTAGTAGCAGCAGTAGTAGCAGTTGCAACAGCATTAGCAGTTGCAGTAGCAGTAGTTGTAGTAATAGTAGCAGCAGCAGTAGTCGTTATCCTTGTTGGTAGTAGTAGTAGTGGTGGTGGTATTGTAGTGGTAGTAGTATAGCAGCAATAGCAGTAATCGTAGATATGGGAGTGGTAGCAGTAGTACTAGTTGTTGTTATAGTAGTAATGGTGGTAGTGGTGTTACTGTTGGTGGTGGTAGTAGCAGTAGTTGACGTAGTAGTAGTAGTAGTCTGTATCTTCGTGGTAGTAGTTGTAGTATTGATGGCGGTGGTGGTGGAAGTAGTAATGAAATGAACCTCAGTAGTCCACTGATATTTTATCTAGTGGCCCCGATAGTTAAAGCTGAACCCAACGAACTCGAGTACGTACACACGAGCCATCTTGTCCTACAATCTAAAAACACAGCGTATCCACTGTTCGCTATTTGAACTCTGAACGTAAAAAGGCGAAAGAAATATCGTAAGAAGCCCGCTTCACAGTCATCCGAGTTTGACCCCGCTGTTTGATTCTGAGTTCGATTCCCGAGTTCGATTCCTAGTTCGATTCCTGAGTCCGATCCCACTATTTGATCACGAGTTCGAGCCCACTGTTAACTCAAGAATTCGATCGCATCTTGTTAACTGTCAGATACCATGGTTTTGAAACCGAGGACACGGAAAATGTTTGGCAACCCATTGGAATCAGACCTGTCAAATCTCCCCGTCCGCTGGGGAGATCTAACACCCAATTTGGGGTGAGTGAGAGATGTCTTCTCTTGTGAAAATGGGTTTAGCTTTCATTATGTGGATTGGGGCGGTGAATTGGCAGTATCGGTAGAGGGTCGGACGCCATGCTTTCCAGCATAGTTACGTCCCTTTACGATCTGAGTTCAAATCCCGCCGAGGTTGACTTTGCCTTTCATCCTTACGGGGTCGATAAAATAAAGTACCAGTAATGTACTGGGTAATTGCTGGCCTTGTGCCAATAGTAGAAACAATTATGTGGATTGGCAGTATCGGTAGAGGGTCGGACGCCATGCTTTGACGCATAGAGTTACGGCCCTTCCCATTCTGAGTTCAAATCCCGCCGAGGTTAACTTTGCCTTTCATCCTTATGGGGTCGATAAAATAAAGTACCAGTAATACACTGAGTAATTGCTGGCCTTGTGCCAAAAGTAGAAACAATTATGTAAAATTTCCCCATTTTGTCTCATTTTCCACGTTTTGGGGCACTTTTTTTCATGGTACTCCTTTCTAGGTTTTTAAAGGTTGGCAAGTCTGTGGGATGGTTGTAGTTCTGTTACAAAGACTTAGCCATATCACACATTGCTACACTGAATCTTTCTCGGGTACATGTCTTTCTGAAATGCTCGCTCGTTTTGCAGGGTAATTTCACAATCCCCTCGGAATGATTCTACCTCTGTGAGAAAGGGGTACACTGAATGTCCGTCAAGGTACACGCGTTGGTGAAATACTCATTCGTTTTGCAAGGTAATTTCGAAAGTCCCTTGGAATGATTGCAGCTCTGTTAGAAAGGGCTATACTGAATCTCCCTCAAGGTACACGTGTTTGTAAAATCTTGCTCGTTTTGCAAGGTAATTTCACAAGCCTATCGAAATGATTGTAGCGCTATTACAAAGGGGCAGTTACACGTAATTTTTCTTATGCTACACGTGTTTGCGAAATGGTTGCTAGTTTTGCAAGGTAATTTCACAAGGAGGCCGTGTCGTTGATCGAATAACTGGTATTATCGTTGTCGAAACCAACGGAAATTCATTTTATGTATAGGTGTTCGTATGTGTGTTTATGTGTATGAGTCGTTATGTATTTATGTATATATGTATAGGCGTATATATGTCTGTCTGTCTGTATGTATGTATATATGACTGTCTGTCTGTATGTATATATGTCTGTGTGTCTGTCTGCCTGTCTCT
>OZ024742.1:247516929-247531929 GCA_964016885.1 Eledone cirrhosa
ATAATATATATATATATATATATATATATATATATATATATATATATATATAATACATATAATACATATACATAATTTATATACATAATATATCTATATATCTATATACAGTATATATATATATATATCTATATATATATATATATATATATATATATATATATATATATATATATATATATATATATATATATATATATATATATATATATATAATTTATAAATTTAATTTATAATAAATTGAAGTGAAAAGTACTGGTGCGTGTGTTTCTTATTGGCAACATGACCCTCCCAAAGCATAACATATTGGTTTCAACACACGTTTTCAGATAAAGAATCTTGCTAAACAAATTCCGAAACGAAATATATATATATATATATGTATATATATATATATATATATATATATATATATATATTATATATATATATATATATATATATAGAGAGAGAGAGAGAGATCATCACACGCTGATCTATAATGACAGCCCACCTATTATCACACGATATTATACCACAACCTTCTCCATAGTCTAAAGTCACCTCTTTAGGATGATTTACACACTTGTTGCGCTCCGCCATTAGACTGCGCGCATGCTGTCGCAACGCCTCCATATTCATATCGGCTCCCGTATCTAATAGTTTTCAAAGGGTAAACGCAAGCACAGTTACAGATATAATCACACCCAAAGACTCACAGAGAGAAACATTTATATATATATATAATCAATAAGTATACACTTATGTGTGACATACTACTAAGTGTATTTACACAATTTGCTGTCGTGTTTGTATCGGCTCTTTAATTCTGTATGTGTGTGTGTGAGAGAGTGTGTGTGTGTTTGTGTATGTGTGTGGTGTTTGGATAAAAGACCGGATGAACCATAGCTTTTGTTTAACGTCTATTTTAAGCATTATGCAGATGAAATACTGCAGAGGAAATATGCTTGGTGTCTATTTGTACATATAAACATACACACAGGCACAGTCACAAACACAAACACACACATGCACACACACTCATCCACACACATATATATATATATATATACTCCCTTATGAGCCAGTAACTTGTGTGTGTGTGTGTGTGTGTGTGTGTGTGTGAGTGTGTGTGTGTGTGTGTGTGTGTGAGTGTGTGTGTGTGTGTGTGAGTGTAGTCTTAAGTAATATACGTTATAGATGTGGATTACCTGTATATATATATATATATATGTATATATATATATATATATATATATATATATATATATATATATATATATATATATATATTGCAGAGAGGTAGAGAAGGAGAGCGAGAGAGAGAGAGAGAGGATGAGGCCGAATGTGCATATGGGAGGCTCTTGTATAATGAGGAGGGTGTGTCGTCTACTGTTGACACTTATATGGACGGTGCTGCCTCGTCTTGATGTCTATATGTGAGGTGTTGTCTAGTCTAAACATCTACATGGGAAGTGCTAGTGAAATGGGGGAAGAACTCTCCAGTCTTGACGTTTGTAAGGGAGGAGCTAATGTAAAGGAAGGTGTGTCTTTATGGGGGTGGTGTGGGGGAACAAATCATAAGCATTAATGATGATATCCTGGCTAATACTATGTTTATATATGTGGAAACGTATGACGGAAAAAGTTCCATATGTGACTATCACGCATTTTAGGGGCATATATTATGTACGACTACAAAATCTCAGATGTCATTTCTTGCTAATGTTGTCTAATGTCTGAGCAGGTCTGTTGTGATCAGCCGTTCGTTTTTCAAACATTGTCTTTGTAATTCTACATTATCTAATGTATTTTTCTTTGTTGTAGCTGTTTAGACCCTAGATCAGCTCTGACTGAAGGAATATACGATCAAAATTGTTCCAGCCGATACAAATCAGCACCTTTTCATAGCTTTTTCTGCGGGACTACGTTACACCCTGTTTCGTCCTATTTTAAAGAGTACTGGTATATTGCTGTCATTTCTGGGCGGTCAAGCGACAAATGAAGTGTTCCATCATCGGCTCTTAAATGTCCTGTAACACACAGCCTGTAAAGCATAGAATACAACCAAATTCTGTATGGTATTCCAGATCAGTAAACTCTCCCCGTCCGACTGGGAGATCTCCCAGCCAGATGGTGAAATGGGTATAGCTTTCATTATGTAAATTCTCTATATTTTGCCTTATTCCTCCCCGTTTGGGGAGCAGTGTTTTTCAAGGTACTGCTCATTTCGGCTTTTATAGTTTGGCAGGTATGGTACTCAGTCATGAAATAGTGCAGTCTGGTCTGATGCGAATAGTTTCAGTTTGTTATATTGAAGGATAGAAGATGCGAAAGGGAAATCACTTGTTTGATTCATGTATTTTTCGGCGTGTGATGTTTCAGTGGCCCATGCTAATTTTGAAAGCTAATGGTCTGTTGTACAATAGCGTCCTGGGATTCCTAGATATGGTGAATATGATTCTGCAAGTTATATATGGTTATTATTACTGTTGGAATTCTACTCATTGTGTATGTATACACACACACGCGCACACACACACACACACGTACACACACACACACGTACACACACACACACACACACACACACACACACACACACAAACAGACACACACACACACACACACACACGCACACACACACACACACATATATATATATATATATATATATATATATATATATATATACATATATATTTCAACGTCCTTTCAACTTATTAGGTGTCACCTTGAGACAACCAATTCATTTCATGTATCAGTGAGAGTTGATTGGGCTGCCTCAGATATAGTGACTCGTGTTGCATCAGGGGAAGTTCCGAAAGCATGCACTACGTTTGATTTTCCCAACACGAAGACAAAGTGCTCAATACAAAAATAGAATATGTTGTATATTTATTATATTTCAGAGATCGATTTGTTGCTACTTTGTGTTCAGATATATATTTATATATATGATGGACACCCCCGTCGACATCCGACGTATGAGTGTCAAAGAAAAGTTCAGCTCTCTGGATGGCGATGTGTCATGTGGCATTTCAATCCCGCCAGTGACCCGCAGACCAAGCCACATAGGTCGCAAGTGCAAGAGTTTATTGAGAGCCTTGCAGCTATCAAGGCCCGTTGCTTAGGCCCTGTTCGGTTAACACGTAATTTCTCTATGCGACTGGATTCCAAGCTCTCCTTTTCTGTCCCTCATTCTTTCATTTCTTATATTCGATAGGTGGCAGCCCTATTTTTTGTTAGCTCTCACCAACCACATTTATTTGCCGGAAGTCTAAATATTTTCATGCTGCATTTTCTACAACATCTTTTGTATTAATTCAGTTTCAAATCTCTTCTTTACTTACTTCCAGCTATAACATTGTTTTTATATTATATATTATATATATTTGTTTCTACTTTTGGCACAAGCCCAGAAATTATCCCAGTGTATTACTGGTACTTTATTTTATCGACCCCAAACGATGAAAGGCAAAGTTAACCTCGGCGGGATTTGAACTCCTACCATAAAGGGTCGTAACTCTTTGCTGCAAAGCATGGCGTCCGACCCTCTACCGATGCTGCCAATTCACCGCCCTATATATTATATATATTGTTTATATATTATATATATCGAAAGCACCACCTACATTTACATGTCCACTTTTCTTGCTGTGTTATCTCACGTGCATCTTACAAACAGATAAACAGAAGGCTTCTCTAATCTGTTGCCCAGATTGGCATTACAAGTTCAATCCTACCTTAATGTGCGAAATTGCATGTGGTAGGTGGCTGACGAGGTAGACACAGTTTTCTGTTCGTCTTATATAACTCTTTTTCTCTGCGCACTTTATGCTTTAATTATCTCCCCCCCTCCCCCCCTCTCTCTCTCTCTCTCTCTCTCTCTCTCTCTATATATATATATATATATATATATATATATATGTTTATGTATATATATATATCGTAATAAGACATGAAATTTTAACCACAAGACAAACCATCATTGCAGAGCTACCACCATCACCTAACACCTAATCAACAGCAGAACATATGAAAATATGAAGCGGTCTGTGTTAATACATGACTTTGAACATGCATCTCACTTTGAATTATTCCTCTGAGAGAGTGGGTCAGCCTGGAGATCTCCGTCTCTTGCAGACTGAACTGATAGATAGATCTAATTGAATCATTATTCATTTGGTACGGTTTTAAACGATGAATGTTTCAACACAGTCGTGACAGTTTATTAGATATAATAGGAATAAGTAACCCCCTAATGGTTTTTGGAATCATAAGTTTTAAGATGCTTCTGAGGAAATGTAGCCAGGAAAATTTGTCTGTAGAATTGAGATGTAATGTAAATGTTGATAAGACTGCATTAATAAATATCATTGATCTCTCTGTTTGTCTGTCTGTGCATGTGTGTTTGTGCACGTGCGTAGAATTATATAGTCGTAGAGCTAGTAGTGGTGTTAATAGCAGCAACAGCAGCGCGACTACTACTACTACTGCTGCTGCTGCTGCTGCTGCTGCTGCTACTACTACTACTACTACTACTACTACTACTACTACTACTACTACTACTACTACTACTATTGAGATTGGCTTAGTGGACAGGCAACCAATCGTGAGAGCAATGGTTTTATTTATGTTTTCAAAGATACAGTAATGAACCCAAAGTAGGGACATTTAAATAAGGTTTATATATCAACGTCTTAGATACAAGGAATAAACATTATTTATGACTGTTTCAACAGACTTCAGAAGGGGAAAAGCTGTTTAAGGCAGCTATGAACTGGCCAGACTTTTCGGACCTTACTATTGGTTTTCGTTTCTGAACGCATGCCATATAAGGATTTTGTACCATAGCTGAAAAACTTTGTACCTTAGGGACCAGTTGAGAAAAGGAACTCAGGATTCTTGGTCAATACAAGTAGCGTTTAATGCGTATTTCAATGAGGCTATTTCTGAAGCGCATATTCTTCTGGCCGACAGAGTTCTTCTTTGTAGGAACCCAGCATTCGGGAGTTGTTTTCTTTGTGGACGACATAACTTGTACTGCAAATTTGGTTCATTTACCCGTGTGCGTAAGGACATACAGGCCTATAAAAACACACAGATAGCCTTCATATATGGACACATACTGAACCTTCATCAGATCTGACGATGAATGTTCTAATTGTTCAAACAACAGAATAGTCTCCTAGTGAAACTAACGTTTCAATGACTGAGCACTCTACAGATACGTGTGCCAATGGTGTAGTACTTAGGCAGATTCAATGTAATTCAGTGTATGTCGAATCGACTCCTTAAATTAAAACTCATGTCTGACAGCTAAGCAGATTGCAGCATCATCAAATAAAGCGTCTTGCTCAAGTACACAATGCGCTATCGGAAACCGAACGGAAGACCACAGATTTCAATAATTAGTTTACAACAGTAGACACATATACACAGACTTATGCACACAAACATATATATATATATATATATATATATATATAGGGTGGACCTAAAGTCACAATACATTTGAAAAATAATTACATCTTTAAGTTTCCATATTTATTAAATTGTTTCTTATAAAAAGATTATAAATTTTCCTATGTATCGCGGAGAGACTTTTGGAGAGACGCAATATAGGAATATTGAGCAGTCAAACGCTGACTGTAATTACTTGAGAGTAAATAATTTTAATGACAGATATATACAATGTTTTTTGTTTCTTGGTAAGATAAAGTATATGAATATGTGTGTGTTTAAGTGTGAAAATATGTTCGTGTTTGTGTTTATGTATGAATAATTGTGCGTGTTTAGATATTTGTGACGCCCATGTGGAGCAACATGATATATCGGCACTGATTAATGTGAAAGCCATATCTCCTGTAGATTTGCAGGCATATCGTAGCGAGTGTCAAAGGAGGACTTACTAACTCCTACCTGCCACCCCACCTAAACAGACTTTGTGAAAATGGTATCTAGGATGGTCTAGGGAATCATTTTAACGATAGAGTGCAAACCTTACTACTTGACTCCTGACCACAATTATAAATAAATAAATATATTTATATATATATATGTGTGTGTGTGTGTGTGTATGCATATATATATATATATATATATATACAAAATTAAGATAAATCAAATGAATTTAATCTAAATCAAAATTATGGGTGTCATGCCAGAAAGACATGCGCCATATCACCCGCAAAATAAGCTCTAAGATTCTAACGAGTAGGTCTGAGCATTTTATAATAACTAGAGATTGATTAACATATAAATAAGCATGAATAATCACAGGAGATAATTTTTACAAGTGTGTAACCACACATAGCTAGGTAGGTAACTAAATAAAGTTGACCAGAACTTCAAAAATAGATACCTTATAATATGATTAATCTTCCCTGTATATATTCCATTAAAGAAATATATTTCACCAATTAATCAGATGGTAAACCACAGAAGTGGATACTTGGATTTTCAACAAGGAAGAAGTTTCAGCAATCCGTGTTTACACTTCAAGTTCAAATCAGCGACTGGCCAGCACGTGTTGTATTTACTAGAAATATACACCATCATACTAGCTTCGTCCCAGTGGCGTGAATAGGGTTATCGACAACTAGAAACAGCAGTCGAGTCCTTTCAAGAGAGTTAGCTCTACAATTAAGGAGCCGTATTTATATAACTATATCCAAAATTAAGATAAATCAAATGAATTTAATCTAAATCAAAATTATGGGTGTCATGCCAGAAAGACATGCGCCATATCACTCGCAAAATAAGCTCTAAGATTCTAACGAGTAGGTCCGAGCATTTTATAATAACTAGAGATTGATTAACATATAAATAAGCATGAATAATCACAGGAGATAATTTTTACAAGTGTGTAACCACACATAGCTAGGTAGGTAACTAAATAAAATTGACCACAACTTCAAAAATAGATACCTTATAATATGATTAATCTTCCCTGTATATATTCCATTAAAGAAATATATTTCACCAATTAATCAGATGGTAAACCACAGAAGTGGATACTTGAATTTTCAACAAGGAAGAAGTTTCAGCAATCCGTGTTTACACTTCAAGTTCAAATCAGCGACTGGCCAGCACGTGTTGTATTTACTAGAAATATACACCATCATACTAGCTTCGTCCCAGTGGCGTGAATAGGGTTATCGACAACTAGAAACAGCAGTCGAGTCCTTTCAAGAGAGTTAGCTCTACAATTAAGGAGCCGTATTTATATAACTATATCCAAAATTAAGATAAATCAAATGAATTTAATCTAAATCAAAATTATGGGTGTCATGCCAGAAAGACATGCGCCATATCACTCGCAAAATAAGCTCTAAGATTCTAACGAGTAGGTCCGAGCATTTTATAATAACTAGAGATTGATTAACATATAAATAAGCATGAATAATCACAGGAGATAATTTTTACAAGTGTGTAACCAAACATAGTTAGGTAGGTAACTAAATAAAGTTGACCAGAACTTCAAAAATAGATACCTTATAATATGATTAATCTTCCCTGTATATATTTACCATCTGATTAATTGATGAAATATATTTCTTTAATGGAAAATATACAGGGAAGATTAATCATATTATAAAGTATCTATTTTTGAAGTTCTGATCAAATTTATTTAGTTACCTACCTAGCTATGTGTGGTTACACACTTGTAAAAATTATCTCCTGTGATTATTCATGTTTATTTATATGTTAATCAATCTCTAGTTATTATATATATATATACATATATATATATATTTATATATATACATATATATATTAATAATAATAATAACAGTAATAATAATAAATGTGAATATATAAGAACCAAAACGGGGTTTTGTCTTTCCGTATAAATGTTCTAATCACTCCACATAACGACGTAATATCTCCGCTTTTTTCCGGGCATTGCCAGGGAACGTCTTCACGAACCGAAGTATCATCTTCCTGTTTTCCTTCGGTTGCAACGTTTTTCGAAATATTTACTTCTGCGTTCACAGATTGATTTTTTTTTTTAGTTTCAGAAGATACCGTTAAGGGTGAAAGCAGCGATTCTTTGCATAAACTTTAATCTGTTATTTTAATAAATACAGACACACACACACACACACACACACAAACACACACACACACACACACACACACACAAATATATATATATATATATATATATATGTATATATATATATATATATATATATATCTTTATATGTGTATGTGTTTGCGTGTGTGTGCGTATATATATATATATATATATATATATATTAGACGTATGTATACATATACATGCACATATATAAGTATATATATATTTATATATATATATATATATATATATACATATATGATATACATGTATATAATATATATATATATATATATGTGTGTGTGAGTGCGTGCGTGTGTGTGTGCGTGTGTGTGTGTGCGTGTGTAAATAAATGAAATACCTCCGCTACCTGCTTCGCTCTCACTCTGCAACACTCTTATGTATATATATATATGTGTGTGTGTGTGTGTGTGTGCACGGATTAATAAATCCATTTTTTCCCGGCGAAAACAAGTTACTCGAGTTAAATTATTTATTTCAGTAAATGTTTAACTTGAAGGTAGGAAAATATTAAGATTTTTCATCATACTCATAATGAAGCATTCACTGATGAGACATAAAATAGGAAAATAATGTTATAGAGAGCCCTTCGAAGAGTGGATTAAATGCCAGAAACAAAGCAGAGGTCATTAACACACCAGCCATAAAGTATTTACATACAACATCAATATTATTAAGTGATCACTATCGGAAATGAGCAAAATTAATGTCAACATCTGAAACTTGCAAACTCGGCAATATTCACATCAGTCAAAAACGGATGTATCTACCTAGAAAAGCAAATGTGGTTTAACCCTTTAGTATTCACATTAATCTATATATACTATTATATTTTCATGGTAAAGGTTTTACCTTGCATAATTATCTCACATAATATCGAATCTATGAGATTTTGAAAGTATTTATTTTGAGAACAATACCTTACCATCAGTTTCAGCGACCAGTTAGAGCCAGTTTCAACAGAAGGAGGTAAAGAGTTCTGGCCGGTTTTGGCCGGTTTGAACATTAAAGGGTTAAAGCAACTTCTTCAGCTGTCCATTAAGTCCGTTACCATAAGCCTTTTTACGTACTTAGAATATACAAAGGATTGGATGTTAAAACTGATATAAACACCTGAAGGTTCCCAAAAGCTCCAGATTATATAACAAAAGATCCAAAAGAACACTTTCGAGAAATGTAATTTGTAGGGTGAGAATCCAGTGACCCCGTGTTAGCCTTAGTGAAATCCCTAAACAATCAAGCCAGCAACATACTAGGGTCAAATGGGTACAAAAACACTTCATGGCAAATATGCCAGTTATCCTGATATAGGCCACATCCTTCCCTATCAGTGGCTGGTAAACTGTGGTCTCATGCTAGAAATCGAAGTGGGTATTTTCGGTTAATATCGGTTCTTTCTTACCATAAATTATACGAGGTATGTAGTCAGAAAAGGTGGTAGACAATATATTCCATTATTTCTGGATGCAGCCCCTTGCAACGCCATAATTGAGCAAGCAGCTCAGTACATACGCTGGGGGATATGCCACACTTTCAATCTCATCCTTCATAATGAGAATAGTTTGGAGCACAAACCAACGCAAGTAACTCAAAATACTGAAATCTTAATCCTCTGCTATCTTAATCCTCTGCTATTTCAGTATTCAAACACACAGCCAATCGGCTAAATACTATCATTAAACATTGTTAAAAAAGGACTTTCTTCTCATAGATGTCGCAGCCCACCTGACAAAGGCCTTGAATAAGAAATTAGCAAAACGGAGCATATAAAAAAATTACACTATTCCTGACTGTCCTAAAACCAGAGAGCTGCAAACAATCATTCTCATGTGTATTTCAAAAAAATTGCGCAAATTTCTCTGTGTAGGCCCCAAAATATATATACACGTACACAGGAACTCGATCCTACAATTATATGGTCTATCACCTGTTAACACTGAGAAGATTGTTGTCTCGTGATGTTTCAAGATGAAAATTGAATACAGTTTGTACAAAAATAAGCAATGGCGAAATATAACAATAACGGTTTCTTATATAGGCACACGGCCTGCAATTTTGGGGGAGGGAAAAGTCGATTAAATCGATCAGAGTGCGTTTTGGTACTTTATGTTATCGACCCCGTAAATATGAAAGGCAAAGCTAACATCGGCGGGATTTGAACCCAGATCATAAAGAGCCGCATCTCTATGCTCCAAAGCATGGCGTCCGACCCTCTACCGCTACTGCCAATCCACCGCCCTCGCGGATAGTAAATTAATGTTGTTTATTTATTAATTTTTTCTACCTTTTGCACAACAAAAATAACAACAACTAAATAACAGAAATAGACAATAATATAATAAAAACAATATACATAGCAACAAAAGGACTATAGGTGGGGTGATTGCGGGTGGTTACAATAGAGACAGCCTCAATAATAATAATAATAGGTGCCTTGGGAACGATATGAAAATCTCATATATATGAAATAAAACTGAGGAAGAACGCGGAGTACGCGGAGTACGTACATAAGATAGGAGAGAAATACCACCCCATAGCTAATACCTCCACAAGACTCGACAATGAGAATATTAAGCCAGAGAGAAATGAAACAGCGCTTCAAAGGTTAAGTGCAAGCCAACATACACCTCAGTGAAACACAGAGCACATATAGCTGCCAAGATCTTACAACGACAAATAGATGATATAGTATTTCGTGTGTAAGTAATTTACTGATTAGGCAAATTTCAATAATGACATTGGAAAATTTCCCAATGTGGTGGTAGAGGTGGGGGGTTTACTCTTGTACTCTTTTACTGGTTGCATATGTATGTGTGTATATATATATATATATATATATATATATATATATATATATATATATATATATATATAAATATTTATATATATATATATATATATATATATATATATATATATATATATATATATATATATATAAATATTTATATATATATATATATACATGTATATATATGTACATGTTTATATATATATGTATGTATCTCTCTATATATATGTATATATATATATGTGTGTATATGTATATATATATATATAATACGAAGGGTTTCTATGTAGTTTCTGTTTGTAAAATTTCAGTCAAAAGGCATTATTCAAATATAGTAGAACACTCTTAACTAAAATAACTAACACTGACATTGAACTCGAAGTCACGTGGTTGCGATACGAAATCTGTAATCACACGTGTATAAATTCTATATAATATGGTGTATACTCTCATAGAGTTGGGGAATTGGTCAGTCGTTAAAACGTCGGATAGAATGCTTTGCGGTATTCGTTTCGGTTGTCGGCTCTCTGAGGTCATGTCCTACCGAGGTCAACTTTGCCTTTCATCCATTCGATATCGATCAAAAAAGCTACTAGTCAAGTATTGGAGGCGATTCTTGCTGTATATCTCTTTCTCACATCTATTTTCTCACTACCTATCCTTCTCTGGTAGAACTCTACTATATTCACAGAGATGGAGACCACCAGCTTAAATAATTGTTTCTACTTTTGGCACAAGGCCAGCAACTACTCAGTGCATTACTGGTACTTTATTTTATCGACTCCGTAAGCATGAAAGGCAAAGCCAACCGCGACGGGATTTGAACTCAGACCGTAAGGGACGTAACTACGCTGGAAAGCATGGCGTCTGACCCTCTACCGATACTGCCAATTCACCATAATGGCCTTAGAAATGGCTACTGTCAATTCTCTAAGTAAATTTGGTATTGATGTCCTGCATCCGGTATTGGTGGCGCTTCGAACAACAAACGTTGCTGCATATAGTTACGGCCCTTTACGTTTTGAGTTCAAATCCCGCCGACGTTAGCTTTACCTTTCATCCTTTCGGGGTTGAAAAAATAAAGTATCAGTAACGCACTGTATTCGATCTAATCGATTTTCTTCTCCCCTAATATTGTTAGACTTGTGCCTAAATGAAAAACAATTACCATCATCATCAGCACCATCATCATCAACATCACCAAAACCAGTATAGCCATCCATCACCATCATGACTACAACGTCAACCAGCAGCAAGAGAAGCAACGCTACCACCACCACCACCACCACTACCACCACCACCAACAACATCAACGACCCCACAACCACCACCAATGCTACCATCACAACCAACAACACCGCCACCGTCATCACATGATGTCCAGGAGATTGCCAACCTAATATCATCAAATTAGAATTGTGTACTTGGCATCCACACACACAAAATCATAAACATATACTCGCTATCTCTTACACACACACATATAAATATATATATATATATGTATATATGTGCATGTATATACAAATATACACACACGCACATGCACACACACACACATATATACGTATATATATATATATATATATATATATATATATATATATATATATACATAATATATATATATACACACACACATATATGTATATATAAATATTATATACAAATATATACAAACCACAGTCTTCCACACAAATCTGTTTATTTTTCATGTTTCCATTACTTTCGGACGAAGGACAAGCGTCCACAAAATAACTGGCTTTTATAATCTTTCTGTTTTCAAGCGTTAAACTACTCCATACACACAGACACATACACACACAAGCACACAAACACTAGCGCATATATATATAGGAACAGAGTCAGGACCCCGGCGGCTGAATTCCGGCCGTTTCGACAGTTAGATCCGAACGCTGTCGAAATGGACGGAGCTCAGCTGTCAAGACCCCTGACTCTTTTCTTATTACCCACTCTACTACCCTAAGTTTCGAGTACTCTGGTGCATCACGGTTCACCTGGTTCCCTACCACACCTTCTTTGTTTTATATATATATATATATATATATATATATATATATATATATGTATATATATATATATATATATATATATATATATATATATATATATATATATAGGCGAACAGCGTACGAGTAGGTTTGCTCGCTGTTCATCTCTAATGTGACGATATATTATCACTACATTATTGATAACTTGAAATTTTATATATATATATATATATATATATATACAATAATAATCTAAATGCGAAGCTAAATCAATTAGACAACTTTTTTAGACAGTATCCTAGGTGATAGATTTGTAGTGTTATATATATCTAATGCAATACATGTTATGTATATGGTCACACACTTGTATTTAATGCTGCTCTTACAAATGTCCGTCCGAATACAAGATCATTTGGAAGAGCAAATTCCAATAAAAGTCTGTCCCATTATCAATAGCCCGTATTTTATTTGAAAAATATTACATAACAAATGTTTTACCTAGGTTGCTGTTTGAAGAAGTCGTATCCTTTGTAGCGTAAAGGAACCGTTAGTTAATCTAGAAGGACAAAGAAATACTTATTAAAACATATTACGTAATAAAATGTATTATGGAATGCTACCCTTCCCATTATTATTATTATTGTACGTATACTAAGGGCGGGGGATTGGCAGTATCGGTAGAGGGTCGGACACCATGTTTTGCAGCATAGAGCTACAGCCTTTTATGATCTGAGTTCAAATCCCGACGAGGTTAACTTTGCCTTCCATCCTTACGGGGGTCGATAAAATAAAGTACCAGTCACGCACTGGAGTCGATATAATCGACTTTCCCCTCCCCCAACATTGCTGGCCTTGTGCCTATATAGGAAACCATTATTGTACGTAACCTCTATTATTGACTACCACATCGGAATTGGGCGAACACATATGAAGTTCAGTGTTTGCTACTAAATACACCATTATTTCGGTGGATTGGCAGTATCGGTAGAGGGTCGCGCGCCATGCTTTGACGCATAGAGTTACGGCCCTTGCCATTCTGAGTTCAAATCCCGCCGAGGTTAACTTTACTTTTCATCCCTACGGGGTTGATAAAATAAAGTACCAGTAATGCACTGGGTAATTGCTGGCGTTGTGCCAAAAGTAGAAACAATTATTTATTGATTGAAGTACACCCAGCTAGTGAACACTTTATAAAAATAAAATCAACCCCCACTCACCCAACCACATATATATATATTCACCAGCCACTGTCCAAGACGGCCCGACGGAATACGCACGCGTGTTTTTTTTTCTCCCCAATACTTTTCTCATTTCCTCCGTTTCATCACTCTTTACTTTCTATTTATCTGCTATTTCTAACTCTATCTTCCGATGAAGGACTCGTGTTGGGAACATTAAGACTCTCTTCCAGCAATTTCAAGATTTAAACTAATATAATTCTTCCGTGTATTGTGCCGTTTGTTTTGTTATTTTTCTTATTACTTACTTACTTACTTACTTACACACACACACACACACACACACGCATATATATATATATGCGTGTACGTGTGTGTGTGTGCGTGTTGTACTAAGCATATAGCCATGCGAACTTACAGGCTTACATAGTTACAAGTTTACACATCCAAGATGCATTATTACTATAGACAAATGGATGTATATATATAACAGATAATATAAAACACACACACACACACACACACATATATATAATATATATATATATATAACGAAGGAAGTGTGGTAAGGAACCAGATGGTCCATAACGCACCAGAGTACTCAATACTTAGGTTAGTAGAGTGGGTAATAGGAAAATAGTCCAGAAATAGCCGTCGAAACGGTTTGAGCTCTGCCGTCGGGGTTAAACATTTTCATATATATATATACAAACATAAGTCACCATTATATACATCCATAGTTGAACATCATGCTTGTATTTACTATCAGTAAATATAATTTTTCATCTTCACAACTATCAATCAAATGTGTGTGTATGTCTCTGTGTCACCCCCCCCCCCTCCTGTGCGTGTGTGTGTTTAGTTTGGTGTGTATGCATATGTGTATATATGTATGTGCTCGCGGTTTTGTGTATATGTATTCGAAAGTTT
>OZ024742.1:247536929-247541929 GCA_964016885.1 Eledone cirrhosa
TATATATATATATATATATATATATATATATATATATATATATATATATATATATAATTCACAAGAATCAAAGCTATTTTCAAAGCTTTGATTCTTGTGAATTCTATATAACTGCTCTGTAGAACAACTGATGTTATTACATTGAGCTATTCATCTTACTGCTAATAAGGTAGTAATAAATTACTGACCTTCCCTGTTTATGGTTTAAAATATACATAACTATAAATAGTATCCTTAATATTATATATATATATATATATATATATATATATATATATATATATATATATATATGTGTGTATGTGTGTGTGTGTGTGTATACCTGTGCTCATGCATGCGTGAGTGTTGTTTGTATGTGTACATATATTCTCGTGTAACAATACGTGCGTATTGCGTTCTGTATGAGCGTGATCACGAGTGTGCCTTGTGTCTGTGTGTCTGTGTGTGTATTACGAAAGTGTCAGCCATCTCACTGTCGGCAATGTACCGTGAAGAATGCACTGGATGAGGCCAGCAGCAAACCATTGTTAAGTGTCTAAGCAGGAGTGAAATCCATAGAAAAGGGTGAAATTAGTCACCATATAGCCAGCTTGACTTCTACCAACAATCACCTTACCTGGTTGTACAATGGTCTAAGTCGTATGTCAATGGTTGTTGGAATCAATGTATGTCCGTGTGTCTGGGTGACAATGTCTTACGCCTCTGTCTGAGTACGCTTGTGTATGTGTGGTTGTGTGTGTGTATGTGTGTGTGTATATGTGTTATGTGTCTGTGTGTGCCTCTGTATCTGACAAACTGTGTACGCCTCTATTTGTGTGTGTGTATATGTATGTGTGTGTGTGTGTGTCTGTGTGTATGTGTTTGTGTGTGCCCCTGTATCTAACAAGGTTTATACGCCTTTGCCTGAATATCCCTGTGTCTGCATGTATGTGTGTGTTTGTGGGTGTATGTATGTGCTTGACACTTTCCTATTTTTATGTGCGTTCATGTTTGCCCCGTGATAGTCTATGTCTGCGTATGTCACCTATACCTATGTATGTGTATGTGTGTATGTGTATATATCCGTGTATGTATGTATCTTTACCGTGCATTTGTGTTAATTTGTGTCAAATGAGGCGCGTGTTTGTGGTTGTGAGACCTTGTCAGGGTGTGTGTTTGTATATGTGAATTAGTACGCAGTCACTCACATATTTATATACATTCAAACACATACATCCATATATACATATATATATACATATATATATACATAGAAATGCCAATACATACATGCATATATACATATATATAAATATACATATATATATACATATTTATATGCATGTATGTATTGGTGTTTCTATGTATATATATGTATATATGAATGTATATGTTTGAATGTATATAAATATGTGAGTGACTGCGTACTAATTCACATATTAAACCTACAGATTTATGACTGTGCTTATTGGAGCACTGGCGTATGTTAGTAACTGCCTCAATATAAATCTTGAGAAGCTAGGCTTCACAGGAACTGAAAAAACACAACTAGTTAGGAAATTACAAGTACAATCCATTAATGGAACAGTAAAAATATGTAACACATTCCAAACATTTTGCATCTAATAACTGCATATACACATGCACAGATGCAAAGCATATACACATGCACACATACAACTCAAAACATACACATCCACACATACAATAACATCCATACCTACACATGCATGCATACATACATATCTACCTAGTTGATGTTGTGTAAATTCCAATGAGAGAGTCTTGTGTCTATGTTAGAAACCGACTCTCTCTCTATTGGTAAAACTTTGTGAAATTATAAAACCAGAAGAATATACATACATAGATACATGGATATGTACATAGATACATACAAACAATCTTACATACCTGCATACCTATGTAGTTTGCAGATCCAGTATCCAAGATACATGCTCAGCTTCATACCTGTTGTTATTGTAACCACAGGTTATATACCAACCCGCCATCACGAAAGTATAACTGCACTTGTATTTCAAGGAAAAGAACGTTGCACCTTAATACCTAAACTACAATTGGCCACGATATCAGGAAACTTCAAAATCTATAATCCTGGTGGAATGTTCCAGTCAAAACACCAATATAATGCAAATATAACAGACCAGATATAATAATATGGGACTGTGAAAAGAAGGCATGCACAGTAGTGGAAGTTAGCCGCCCAACAGATACCAATATAATATTAACGTTGGGCGAAAAGGTGAATATATATGCAGAACTCATCAAGAATCTGAAGAAACTCCACCCTGACAATACATTCAGATTTATACCTGTGTTTGTTGGGGCACTGGGATATGTTAGTAACTGCCTCAGTACAAATCTTGAGATGGGCTTCACAGGATCAGAAAGAACACAACTAGTTAGGCAATTAGAAGTACAATCCGTTAATCGAATTGTAAAATATGTAAAACATTCCCAAAATTCTGCATGTAATAACTGCATGTACACATGTCCAGATACATCACATGCACATGCACACATATAACACAAAGCATATATATCCACACATACAATACCAACCATACCTGCACACACATGCATGCATATCTCCCTAGTTGATGTTTAAATTCCAACAAATGTGCCTTGTATCTATGTTAGAAACCGACTCTTTATTGGTTGAAATTGATAAAATTATAAAACCAGAAGAACATACATACATACGTACATACACACACATACTTACACACATACATACATACTTACATACATACATACATACATACATAATGAATCCGACGTCAGTTTCGCCGATGAGCCTCCAAATCGGGAAGTAACGTGTACGTGGTTTAACATTCAAAAGACACGTATAACTAACTGAATTTCTTACACAATTGAGCGAGACACTGGCCCTCAATACGACGGACTCAAACGCAGTTTTAATCTAACTAATTTCACTCATAATACGTCGATGGAGCCGTCACTATTTAAACGTATTTCCCAAATTGGCGGCGACACAGAGAGATCGACACGGGACTTCATTATTGTGAATCCTGAAATTCTTAATCATCCATCTATGACACCGTCCACAAACAGTCACACACAGACACACAGATATAAATATATAAGGGTCGGCTAAAAGGTTGATGGGCTGACTATGAAGGAGTTATGCTAGAGCTGTTAAATCTTTCATTCATGAATTTCAACTTTTCTTATTCATGACAGTATTGTTTCTTTTCAGGGCCTATGTAAAAACGTAAACCTCATTTGATCATTCCATGAGAGTATCTTTGCCCGCCTATGAACTTTCAGCCCAGCCTGATACATATATAAATATATATATATATATATATATATATATATAAGAAAATGTTCAAGACCCCGACAGCAGAGCTCGAGCCGTTTCAACGGCTATTTCTGGATAATTTCCGTCCAGATATAGCCGTCGAAACGGCTCGAGCTCTTCCGTCGGGGTCTTGAACAATTTCCTATTACCCACTCTACTACCTTAAGTATTGAGTACTCTGGTGCGTTATAGTCCACCTGGTTCCTTACCACACCTCCTTCATTATATATATATATATATATATATATGCAAACATACGTACGCATATACATAAAAGCATGCATGCACCCTTCTATATATACATAAATACCTGTGCGCGCACACACACACACACACGTATATATATGTGGATTCCACTGAGCTTCTTCAGCTTCGGGAACATGCAGCAGTCGCATGGAGCAATGTCTGGACTATAGGGAGGAAGTGGGACTGTTTTGACCCGTATGGCCAAGTAGTCGGTCACCAAGATGGATCTGTGACAGAGAGCATTGTCCTTGTACAGGTGTCACTGACCGAACTTGAAGAATTATGCGCTCTTGCGATGACATCTCTTTCTAAACTGCCTCAAAATCTTTGCATAATACTCATTGTTGGCTGTCTCGCTGTGGGGTACCAATGGATGGAGATGATACCTTCGCGGTCAAAGAATAGTTTCATCATGAGCTTCCCTGTAGAGTCTTGGAGAGTTAGGTGATTCCACTGGGCACTCTGTCTCTTGGTCTCTGGATTACAATATTTCACCCACCTCTCGCCACAGGTTACCAGAGATTCAAGGACATGGATTCGAAGCAATCCACTCGACCATTTCCCTGCTGACATCAACGGTCTCTGCCTTTGTTCTTCATTGAGCATCTTCGAAACAAACTTTGCATAAACTTTACGCATGCGCAGCTCGTCAAGAATGACTCTGTGCCTTCAGCCACTTCAAATCATTTAGCAATCGTCAGAAGAGGTGTATGACGGTCATAGTCCAGAAATTTGCAAATTTTGATGACCAACTTTGACGTTGGTGTCCCGCTCCCTGCCACATCCATTCGCATCCCCCACCTGCTCCCTGCCCTAATGAAGTCTCTTCTGCCAGCGGAAACCCCCCCCCCCCCCCGGCTCACAAAAGTTAGTCCGTAAGCTGTTGAGACCATTTTTTAGTTTTAATCGAGTTTGACACAAAACTTTATTGCATATCGAGCCTCCGAGTTGTCCTTACATCCAAACTACATTGTGGAACCAGTCAGTTCTGACAAGACTTGTATGACGGGTAGAGTTTAAAGTGCTGTAGCGGTCTTAACCCGCAACCTGGAAATAAAAGCTTTGGTATGTTAGCTTATTATAACTATATCAAGTATGTATGAGAGTAACAGTTCCATAGGTCAAGTAAAAGTAACCAAAGAGAAGAACTTTCAAAACAGACGTACATACATAAATACATACAGAAAGACAGAACACAACTTGTTAGGAAATTACAAGTACAATCCATTAATGGAACAGTAAAAATATGTAAAACATTCCAGAAATTTTGCATCTAATAACTGCATATGCACATGTACAGATACAAAGCATATACACATGCACACATACAACTCAAAACATCCACATCCACATATACAATAACATCCATATCTACACATGCATGCATAGATATATATCTACCTAGTTGATGTGTAAATTCCAATGAGAGAGT